>JAHUXG010029549.1:0-298236 GCA_020740815.1 Sciurus niger
ACCACAAAATCTAACATTAATCACTAAGAAATCACAGGCAAGCCTCTAGAATGCAAATGTGTGAGTGAAGTTCCAGGGACAAGTGCGGCTGTCATTTGTGTTCACATCTTGTTTTTTCAGTAGACATTGAGGTACACGTGGAAAGTGCTCTTCTGTGGAAGTCCCCTTCATTAGCAGAGAGTATGGCCATGTGTCCAAGAATGCAGGAGAGTGCCAGGTACAAGTTTGGTTGCCATTTTGAATTTCTTGAAAGCTGGTGCACAATGAGCAGCTGAAGAATGTGCTGAAGAATTGTCCTTATAAGCATACTCATAAGAGACACATGATCACTGTCCTTAGAGAGTAGAGTGACTTCATAGAAGAAGTACCCTGAAGAAATGCATGTGACTGGGCAGCACTGCTCTCTTGGAGCCCAGTAGCCTGCTGAGAGTTGTTGGTGGAATTGTTTTGCATTAAAATTTGTGCTGTTTTATAGTGTTGATTCTTTTGTGAGGGGAGGAGAAAAGAAAGCAAAAGAGACTGAATGTTGGTTTGGTTTGTTTGTTATTTCCACAATCCCAGAGTGCTGGGAATTCGAACCTCTAGAATGAGAGGCAAGAACTCTACTACATAGGCTTTATGGCCTGCACTGGAACAGTTTCTCTGAGTTACAACACTTGATCACCTACAGACATAATTTTTGAAATTGTATGCAGCAAAGCAATCATCGCCAAGCCAAACAATGTCTATGGATTTCTTAATTCTCTTCTTCACAACAATCCAGCAAGGAACTTTTTTGCATGTCAATATACAAGCCTAGCTATGTGTCCTTAGGGAAAGATTTTTCCCACCTTCAGTAAGGATGGAAATGCAAGTTTCTTATTGATCCATCAGCAGAAAAATATATCAGGGATTCAAGGAGGCCAGGATAAGGGGCAGAGGTAGGACTATGTGGGATTGAGAAGATGCTCCATTGCTGACTACAAATGGAGATATTGGGATCATTCACACATGAATCCATAGCCATTACATTCAAAATCAACTGACACTTTCCTAGAAAGTATTTTGTTTTTATTTTTCCTATTGACCTTTTCTTTGAAAAATTCTAAAGAGCAGAGAGCTGTGCATAAAACACAAGCCAGTTCAGGTGCTGGATTTTGTCCAATCTCAAGAATTGGTGAGCCAGATGAAGTTATGCCTCCTTTTCTAAGCTTGTTTCCCTCAGTAAAAGTTCTTTAGGCAGATGCTTTTGGGAGATATAAAGAGGCAATGGCATGTGGTGATGGCTAATATGATCTGGGGTCCCAGAATCAAAATATTGTCCCAAAATGAAAACATTTCTCATTCAATTTCTCTCTTTTCCTCGTTGTTTTCAGTTACTAATCTCAAGATTTATTACAGAGTGTTAAGTGGTTAAAGTCATATAATTGATCCCTCATTTATTTTGTTGCAATCAGTTCAACTCAGAAAAACATAACAATTGTTTACTAGTTCTCCTGAGACATGAAAGGCACACATTGTAGCTCTCCTCTAATCAAAGGGGAAGGAGCAGTCATTGGTCAGCTAGGTTTTGTAGGTCGTGGGTTTTCAAATCTCCAGAATGAGAAGTCACATTACCACACTCCCCAGAGTGTTTTTAAAGTCTTGAGCAACATGAACTTTGATGAGTGGCTCCAGTGACATTGCACCTGCACCCCAGATTCCACCTGATGTCAGAGAGGAGCAGCCTCAGTACACAGAAGCATCACGGTTCCCATGGCAACCAGAGAACATTCAGCTCCTGGCCGCTTCAAACCAACATTCAAGACATGTCGTGGCTCAGTTGTGAGTGTTAAAGGATAGATGAAGGGAGCAGACACCAGGGTCTTGCGTTTTTGGAGAAATGATTCAAATCTTGTTGCCTGGGCAACAAGGAAACAGGCCCTAACCTGTATAGAGTCCCATGAGCAATAAATTCCCCCATATCCAGGCAGGAAAGGGATCCTATTGAATTCTGACAGCTCACACTTCCACCAAGGACCTCTAGGTGGCTCTGTGCTCTGTTGACCACAGAGATCTTGCAGACAGGCAGCTAATCTGGCTCCTTATGCAGGCTATTAACCCCACAAATTCCAGTGGAATGAGTTTGGATTGAGGACTGCTTAAGAGCATGTGGTCAAAAATCTTAGCACAGCAACAGTGGATTTTACTTCCGACCCCACTCCTCCAGGACTGGTACTACATGGGTTTCCTTCAGAGTGAAGAAACTAGTCGAGGGGCCTAGCACCCACATGGAGAGATGTGTGGTGAGTGCTCAATTCAGTGGTGCATGAAGTCAGTGCCATGGTTTGAGTGATCATTGATTTGGTACACATCACATTCCATATGTTGGCATTCTTCTCCTATCTGGAAAGGAGAAAGATGGAACATGAGATATCCATGTTGTATGTGAATGTGAGTGGCTCCTCTGGTGGCTCATGAAGAGAAGAGGGAGTCATTCGCTCAGCACGTTGGAAGGAGGAAAGCTCAAACCTGACAGGCAAGGAGAGTGGTTCTGTGACCACTCCAACGGCCAGGCATCTCCTCCATGGCTGCTGGTTTACTACTAGGCTGCACCCCAAAACTTGCCTGCTGGGATTTCTCCAAGGTCAAATCAAACCTAAACAAATGCAGAAATGTCTTGCCAATCTTTATTCACAATATGTTTCGTGTTCTTGACCAGACAAATACATCAACGTGGAAAAGGTCTATGGTATATTGCCAGGAGTTTTCTGACCAGCCACAGGATGGAGCAGACCACAAGCTGGGAGATGAATTCACAACCTGGTGATGGCATGAGAGGCACAGTTTCACAGGGCATAATAGCAGGTTTGAACATAGACCGTACCGAAAGTGGAATTGTTCAAAGTTTCCAAGCTGAATATTCAAAAGAGTACAGTAAGCATATTTGGGGGGCCAGAAGCACTAAAGTGTGTTCATGCTAGAAAACAACTTCAGAGAATAAACCCCATGAAACTCGGCATCGATCATGGTCAACCCAAAACTCTACAACATATATTCAGCCACATCCTACACTACAAATACAGGAAGTAGTTTTTGGTCACTGATTCTCCATGCAACCATGAATACTGAACCCAATATTCCTTTTGAGAACAAGAATGCCCTTGATCATTACTGTCTCTTTTCTGTTGCTTCCAAGGGACAGCCGAATATACGAATCATGATTCCTACTTTTTCTGGCACAAGATCCATAAGCATAGGCCTTCCTACATTCACAGCACCTTCACCAACCACCTACAATTGAACCCTGTTGATCCTGGGATATGCAACACTAGTACCTGCACTGCTTCCCTTGAGGATGTTCAACAACATTAACAAGAATGTACAATAGTGCTCCATTACTCTTGAAACTGGAGCTCCAAAAATTTAGGGTGAATAAGTTTTAAATGACCTGTGATCCTCCTGCATGATATCAATACAGGCTAACATTGATTCTACACCAAATCCTAACTTTAATCACTGAGAAATCACAGGCAAGCCTCTACAAAGCAAATGTGTGAGAGAAGTTCTAGGGACAAGTGTGTCTGTCGTTTGTGTTCACATCTTGTTTTTCCTGTAGACATTGAAGTACACGTGGAAAGTGCTCTTGTGTGGAAGTTCCCTTCATTGGCAGAGAGTATGGCCATTGTCCAAGAAGCCAGGAAAGTGCCAGGTACTGTGCAGTTGTCATTTTGAATTTCCTGAGAGCTGGTGCACAATGAGCAGCTGAAGAAACTGCTGAAGAATTGTCCTCATAAGCATACTCATGCAAGACATGAGATCTCTGTCCTAAGGAGAGTAGAGTGACTTCATGGAACAAGTACCTGAAGAAATGCATGTGACAGGGCAGCACTGCTCTCTTGGAGCCCAGGAGCCTTCAGAGAGTTGTTGGTGGAATTGTTTTGCCTTGAAATTGGTGCTGTTCTAGAGTGTTGATTCTTATGAGAGGAAAGGAGAAAAGAAAGCAAAAGAGATGATGGAAGGTTGATTTCATTTGTTTGTTATTTCCACAATCCCAGAGTGCTGGGAATTCAAACCTGGGCCTCCAGAATGAGAGGCAAGCACTGTTCAAGATGGGCAATATGGTCTTCACTGGAACAACTTCTCTGAGTTACAAAACTTGATCAACTACAGGCATAATTTGTGAAATTGTACGCAGTGAAGCAATCATGGCTAAGTCAAACAATGTCTATGGAGTTCTTAATTCTCTTCAAAACAATCCTGCAATAAACATTTTTGTATGTCAATACCAAGCCTAGCCCTGATAGAAAGATTTTTCCCCTCTTCTGTAAGCGCCAAAATGGAAGTAGCTGATTGATCCATGAGCAGAAAACTATATCAGGAATTCAAGCTCACCAGGATCAGGGACAGAGGCAGGACTATGTGGGATTGAGAAGATGCTCAATTGCTGACTACAAATGGAGATATTGGTATCATTCACACATGAATCACTAGCCATTGCATTCAAAATCAACTGAAAGTTTCCTAGAAATTATTTTTTTCTTATTTTTCCTTTTGAACTTTTTTTTGAAAAATTCTAAACAGCAGAGAAATGTGCATAATGCACAAGCCAGTTCAGGTGCTGGATTTTGCCCAAATCTCAAGAATTCGTGGGCCAGATGAAATTTTTCTTCCTTTTCTAAACCTGATTCCCTCAGTAAAATTGCTTCAGTCAGACGCTGCTGGGAGATATAAACAGGCAAAGGCATGTAGCAATGGCTCATATGATCTGGGGTCCCAGAATGGAAACGTAGTGGCAAAATGAAAACATTGCTCATTCAATTTCTATCTTCTCCTAATTGTTTTCAGTTATTACTCTCAAGATTTATTACAGAGTGATAAGTGGCTAACATCATATAAATGATCCCTCATTCATTTTGTTGCAATCAGTTCCACTCAGAAAAAAGTAAAAATTGGTTACCTCTTCTCCTGTGACATTAGAGGCACACATGGGAGTACTCCTCTAATCAAAGGGGAAGGAGCAGGTATTGGTCAGCAAGGTTGTGGAGGTCATTGGTTTTCAAGGCTCCAGAATGAGAAGTCACTTGACTGCACTCCTCAGTTTTCAAACCCTTGGGCAACAAGCACATTGATGAGTGGCTCCAGTGACATTGCACCTGCATCCCAAATTCCTCCTGATGTCATAGAGGAGCGGCCTCAGAACACAGAAGCATCATGTTTCCCATGGCAACCAGAGACCATTCAGGTCCTGGCTGATTCAAACCAACATTCAAGACATATGGTGGCACAGCTGTGAGTGCTAGAAAATAGATGAAGTGAGCGGGTGACAGGGTATTGCGTTTTTGAAGAAATGATTCAATTCTTGTTGCCTGGGTGACATGGAAACAGGCCCTAACCTGTATAGAGTCCCATGAGCAATAAATTTCCCTATATCCAGGCAGGACAAGAGATCCCATTGAAGTCTGACAGCTCGCACTTCCACCCAGGTCCACTAGGTGGCTCTGTGCTCAGTTTGACGCACCGATCTTACTGACAGGAAACTCATCTGGCTCCTGATACAGTCTATATGCCCCCAAAATTCCAGTGGAATGAGCTGAAGCCAAGGCCTGCTTGAGAGCACGTTGTTCAACAATCTTAGCACTGGCACCAGTGGATTTGTTTTCCGACCACACTCCTCAAGAACTGGTACAACTTGGGTTTCCTTCAGAGTCAGAAAAGTAGCCTAGGTGCCTAGTAGACACATGGAGAGATGGGTGGTGAGTGCTCAACTCAGTAAAACATGCAGTGACGCACCATGGTTTGGGTGATCATTGACTTGGGACACATCACAATCCATATGTTGGGTTTCTTCTCCTATCCTATGAAGATTGGAAAGGAGAAAGATGGAACATGGGATGTCCATGTTCTATGTGAATGTGAGTGGCTCCTCTGGTGGTTCATGAAGAGATGAGGGATGCATTCCCTCAGCATGTTGGAAGGAGGACAGCATGAACCTGATGTGAATTTAGAGTTGTTCTGTGCCCACTCTAATGGCCAGGAACTTCCTCCATGACTGCTGGCTTAAAACTAGGCTTCACCCCGAAACTTGTCTGCTTGGATTTCTCCAGGGTCACATCAAATCTAAACAAATGCAGAATTGTCTTGGCAATTTTTATTCACAATATGTTTCGTCTTCATGACCAGAAAAATACCTCTCTGTGGCAAGGGCCTGTGGGATGTTGCCAGGAGTCTTCTGACCAGCCACAGGATGGAGCAGACCACCAGCTGGGGGATGAATTCACAACCAGGTGATGACATGATAAGCACAGTTTATAATAGCACAGGGCATAATAGCAGGATTGAACATAGTCTGTGGTGAAAGTGAAATTGTTCATAGTTTCCAAGCTGAATATTCAAAAGAGGGAGTAAGGATATTTGGGAGACTAGAAGTGCTCAAGGGTGTTGATGTGAGCAAACAACTTCAGAGAATAAATCCCATGAAACTCGCCATCGATCATGGTCAACCCAAAACTCTACAAAATATATTCAGCCACATCCTACACTACAAATACAGGAAGTATTTATTAGCCGCTCATTCTCCATGCAACCTTGAACACTGAACCCAATATTCCTTTTGAGAACAACAATGCCCATGCTCATTACTGTCTCTATTTTGTTGCTTCCATGGGACAGCCGAATATAAGAATCATGATTCCTACTTTTTCTGGCACAAGATCCATAAGCATAGGCCTTTCCACCTTCACAGCACCTTCACCCACCACCAAAAATTGAAGCCATTTGATCCTGGGATATGCAACACTAGTCCCTGCACTGCTTCTCTTGAGGATGTTCAACAACATTAACAAGAATCTACAATAGTGCTCCATTCCTTTTGAAATGGGAGCTCCAAAAATATTGGTTGAGTTAGTTGTAAATGACCCGTGATCCTCCTGAATGATATCAATACAGGCTAACATTGATTCTACACAAAATTCTAACTTTAATCACTAAGAAATCACAGGCAAGCCTCTACAAAGCAAATGTGTGAGTGAAGTTCCAGGGACAATTGCGGCTGTCATTTGTGTTCACATCTTTTTTTTCCAGTAGACATTGAGGTACACGTGGAAAGTGCTGTTTGTGGAAGTCCCCTTCATTGCCGGAGATCATGGTCATGTATCCCAAAAGCCAGGAGAGTGCCAGGTACTGTGCTGTTGTCATTTTGAATTTCCTGAAAGCTGGTGCACAATGAGCAGCTGAAGAAAGTGCTGAAGAATTGTCCTCATAAACATACTCATGCGAGTCATGAGATCTCTGTCCTAAGGAGAGTAGAGTGACTTCATGGAACAAGTACCCTGAAGAAATGCATGTGACAGGGCAGCACTGCTCTCTTGGATCACAATACACTGCTGAGAGTTTTTGGTGAAATTTTTTTCATTAAAATTGGTGCTGCTTTAGAGTGCTGATTCTTATGTGAGGAGAGGAGAAAAGAAAGCAAATGAGATGATTTAAGGTTGATTTTGTTTGTTTGTTATTTCCACAATCCCAGAGTGCTGGGGAATCAAACCCAGGCCTACCAAATTAGAAGCAAGCCCTCTTCAAGATGGACAATATGGCCTTCACTGGAACAGCTTCTCTGAGTTACAACACTTGATCAACTACAGACATAATTTGTGAAATTGTATGCAGCAAAGCAATCATGGCCAAGCCAAACAATGTCTATTCACTTCTTAAGACTCCTCTTCACAGTAATCCAGCAAGGAACTTTTTTGCACGTCAATACCCAAGCCTAGCCCTGTGCCCTGAGGGAAAGATTTTTCCCCTCTTCAGTAAGTGTCGGGGTTCGCGGACCCCACCCTAGCCTGGCACTGAGCCGGGGCAACCTGGTTTGCAACAAACAGCTGACAAGGACTTCAGTGTGGCACCTGGCACTGAGCCGGAGTGGCCTGGTTTGCAACAAACAGCTGACACTGCTTAAGGAAATTGTTCTGGTTGGATGAGGTGACTCGTGCTCGCTGCGTGCTCTCTTGATACCCCTATTGTGTTATATTGTAATCATGCTCTCCCCACATGCTCTGTAACCTGATTGGCTCATGATTCATATATAAGGACCGTGACTTCCTTGTTAAAAAAGAACAAAGAAAAGGAGAAAGAAGAAGGAAGGAGAACAGAAGAATAATAAAGAGCTCTGATGAACAACCAGTGTGTTGTGTCTCTCTCTGCGGGCAGAGGGAATGCGATAAGTAAGGACCAAAATGGAAGTACCTGATTGATCCATGAGCAGAAAAATATATCAGGAATTCAAGGACTCCAGAATCAGGGGCAGAGGCAGGACTATGTGGGATTGAGAAGATGCTCAGTTGTGGACTACAAATGGAGATATTGGGATCATTCACACATGAATCCCTAGACATTTTATTCAAAATCAACTGACACTCTCCTAAATGTATTTTATTCTTATTTTTCCTATTGACCTTTTCTCTGAAAAATTCTAACAAGGAGAGAGCTGTGCATAATGCACAAGCAAGTTCACTTGCTTGATTTTGCCCAAATCTCAAGAATTGGTGAGCCAGATGAAATTTTGCCTCCTTTTCTAAGCCTGTTTCCCTCAGTAGAAGTACTTCAGCCAGAGACTTTTGGTAGGTATAAACATGCAAAGGCATGTGGTGATGGCTCATATGATGTGGGTTACCAGAATCGAAACGTGCTGGCAAAATGAAAACATTGCTCACTCAATTTCTATCTTCTCATAGTTGTTTTCAGTTATTACTCTCAAGATTTATTACAGAGTGATGAGTGGCTAAGATCATATATTTTATTCCTCATTCCTTTTTTTGCAATCAATTCCAATCAGAAAAAAGTAACAATTGGTTACCAGTTCTCCTGTGACATGATAGGCACCCATGAGAGTAGTCCTCTAATCAATGGGGAGGGAGCAGGCATTGGTCAGGTAGGTTTTGAAGGTCCTGGGTTTTCAAGGCTCCACAATGTGAAGTCACATGAATGCACTCCCCAGAGAGTTTTTAAAGTCTTGGGCAACATCAACTTTGACGATTGGATCCAGTGACATTGCACCTGCACCATAATTCCACCTTATGTCATCGATGAGTGGCCTCAGAACACAGAAGCTTCATGATTCCCATGTCAACCAGAGACCATTCAGCTGGTGGCCGCTTCATACCAACATTCAAGACATGTGGTGGCACAGTTGTGAGTGCTAGAGTATAGATGAAGAGAGCGGGTGCCAAAGTCTTGCATTTTGGAGAAATGATTCAATTCTTGTTGTCTGGGCGACAAGGAAACAGGCCCTAACCTGTATAGAGTGCCATGAGCAATAAATTCCCCCATATCCATGCAGGACAAGATATCCCATTGAAGTTTGACAGCTCACATTCCACCCAGGTCAACTAGGTGACTCTGTGCTCTGTTGGCCACAGTGATCATGCTGACAGGCATCTAATCTCGCTCCTGATGCAGGTTATTAGCCCCACACATTCCAGTGGAATGAGCTGGGACCAAAGCCTGCTTGAGAACCTGTGGTTCAACAATCTCATTGCAGGCACCAGTAGATTTGCCTTACAACCCTACTCCTCCAGGTGTGGTACAACCTGGCTTTCCTTCAGAGTCAGAAAACTAGCCTAGGGACCTAGCAGCCACATGGAGAGATGGTTGGTGAGTGCTCAACTCAGTAGAACATGCAGCGTAGCATCATGGTTTGGGTGATCATTGACTTGGGACACATCACATTCCATATGTCAGATTTCTTCTCCTATCCTATGATGTCTAGAAAGGAGACAGAAGAAACATGGGATGTCCATGTTATCTGTAAATTTTAGAGGCTCCTCTGATGGCTCATGAAGAGATGAGGGAGTCATTCCCTCAGCATGTTAGAAGGAGGACAGCATGAACCTGACATGCATGGAAAGTTGTTCTGTGCACACTCCAATTGCCATGCTCCTCCTCCATGACTGCTGGCTTAAAACTAGGGTGCACCCCGAAACTATCATGCTGGGATTTCTCCAGGGTCAAATCAAATCTAAACAAGATGCAGAAATGTCTTGAAAATCTTTATTCACAATATGGTTTGTATTCATAACCAGAGAAATACCTCTTTGTGATAAGGGCCTGTGGGATATTGCCAGGATTCTTCTAACCAGCCCCACAATGGAGCAGACCACAAGCTGGGGGATGAATTCACAGCCTGGTGATGGCATGTTAAGCAGAGTTTCACAGGGCATAATAGCAGGTTTTAACATAGACCATGCTGAAACTGGAATTGTTCAAAGCTTCCAAGCTGAATATTCAGAAGAGGAGAGTAAGGATATTTGGGGGGCAAGAAGCGCTGAAGGGTGTTGATGCTAGAAAACAACTTCAGAGAATAGATGCTATGACACTTGCCATCGATCATGGTCAACCCAAAACTCTACAAAATATATTCAGCCACATCCTACACTACAAAAACAGGAAGTAGTTACTGGCCACTCATTCTCCATGCAACCGTGAATACCGAACCTAATTCCCCTTTTGAGAACAACAATGCACTTGCTCATTCCTTTCTCTTTTCTATTGCTCCCAAGGGACAGCTGAATATATGAATCATGATTCCTATTTTTTCTGGCACATGATCCATAAGCAGAGGCCTTCCCATCTTCACAGCAGCTTCACCCACGACCTACAATTGAAGTCAGTTGATCCTGGGATATGCAACACTAATCCCTCCACTGCTTCTCTTGAGGATGTTCATCAATATTAACAATTCTACCATTGTGCTCCTTTCCTCTTGACACTGGAGCTCTAAAAATTTTGGTTGAGTAAGTTGTAAGTGCCCCATGATCTTCCTGAAAGCTATCAATACAAGCTAATTTTGATTCTACTGCAAATCCTAAGTTTAATCACTAAGAAATCACAGGCAAGTCTCTACAAATCAAATGTGTAAGAGAAGTTCCAGGGACAAGGGCAGATTGCTTTTGTGTTCACATCTTGTTTTTCCAGTGGACATTGAGGTACACCTGGCAAGTGCACTTTTATGGAAGTCCAATTCATTGGCAGAGAGTATGGCCGTGGGTCCAAGAAGCCAGAGAATGCCAGCAAGAAGTGTGGTTGTCATTTTGAATTTCCCAAAAGCTGTTGCACAATGAACAGCTGAAGAAACTGCTGAAGAATTTTCCTCATAAGCATAATCATGCGAGACACGTGATCTCTGTCCCAAGGAGAGTAGAGTGACTTCATGGAACAAGTACCAGGAAGAAATGCAGGTGACTGGGCAGCACTGCTCTCTTGGAGCCCAGTAGCCTGCTGAGAGTTGTTGGTGGAATTGTTTTGCATTGAAATTGGTGCGGTTTTAGAGTGTTGATTAATTTTTGAGGAGAGGAGAAAAGAAAGGAAAATAGACGATGAAAGTTTGGTTTTGTTTGTTTGTTATTTCCACAATCCCAGAGTACTGGGGTTCAAACCCAGGCCTCCAGAATATGAATCAAGCACCCAACAAGATGGGCTATATGGCCTGAACTGGAACACCTTCTGAGTTACAACACTTGATCAACTACAGACATAATTTGTGAAAATGTATGCATCGAAGCAATCATGGCCAAGTCAAACAATGTCTATGGAGTTCTTAATTCTACTATTCACAACAATCCAGCAAGGAACTTCTTTGCATGTCAACACCCAAGCCAAGTCCTACGTCCTGAGGGAAAGTTTTTTCCCCTCTTCAGTAGGATGAAAATGGAAGTAGCTGTTTGATGCATGAGGAGAAAAATATATCAGTGATTCAAGGAGGCCATGATCAGGTGCAGAGGCAGGACTATGTGGGATTGAGAAGAAGCTCAATTGCTGAATACAAATGGAGATATTGGGATCATTCACACATGAATCCCTAGACATTACATTCTAATCCAACTGACGCTTTCTAAGAAACAATTTTTTATTATTTTTCCTATTGACCTTTTCTTTGAAAAATTCTAAAGAGCAGATTGCTGTTCATAATGCACAAGCCAGTTCAGGTGCTGGATTTTGCCCAAATCTCAAGAATTGGTGGGCCAGATGAAGATTTCCCTCCTTTTCTAAACCTGTTTCCCTCAGTAAAATTGCTTCAGTCAGACGCTGTTGGGAGATATAAACAGGCAAAGGCATGTGGTGATGGCTCATATTATCTGGGTCCCAGAATCAAAACATGGCAGCAAAGTGAAAACATTCCTCATCCAATTTCTATCTTCTCCCAGTTGTTTTCAGTTATTATTCTCAAGATTTATTACAGAGTGATAAGAGTCTAAAGTCATATAATTGATCCCTCATTCATTTCATTGCAATCATTTCTACTCAGAAAAAAGTAACAATTGGTTACCAGTTCTCCTGTGACATGAGAGGCACACAGAGGAGTACTCCTCTAATCATAGGGGAGGAGCCCGCATTGTTCAGTTAGGTTTTGAAGGTCGTGGGTTTTGAAGGCTCCTGAATGAGAAGTCAGTTGACTGCACTCTCAGAGTGTTTTTAAAGCTTTGGGTAACATGATCTTTGAATAGTGGCTCCAGTGACATTGCACCTGCATCCCAGATTCCTGCTGATGTCAGAGGATCAGCCTCAAAACACAGAAGCATCATGGTTCCCATGGCAACCAGAGACCATTCACGTCCTGGCCCCTTCAAACCAATATTGAAGACATGTGGAGGCACAGCTGTGATTGTTAGAGGATAGATGTAGAGAGAGGGTGACAGAGTCTTGTGCTATTGAAGGAATGAATCAATCCTTGTTGCCTGGGTGACAAGGAAACAGGCCCTAACCTTTATAGAGTCCCGTGAGCAATAAATTCCCCCATATCCAGGCAGGACATGGGATCTCATTGATGTCTGACAGCTCAAACTTCCACCCACATCCATGAGGTGGCTCTGTGCTCAGTTGGCTGCACCGATCTTGCTGACAGGCAGCTCATCTGGCTCCTGATGCAGATTATATGCCCCACAAATTCCACTGGAACGAGCTGGGACCAAGGTCTGCTTGAGAGCACGTGGTTCAACAATCTCAGCACAGGCACCAGTGGATTTGCCTTCTGATCCCACTCCTCCAGGACTGGTACCACCTGAGTTTCATTCAGAGTCAGGAAACTAGCCTAGATGCCTAGCAGCCACATGGAGAGATGGGTGGTGAGTGCTCACTTCAGTAGAACATGCAGTGAATGGACATTGTTTGGGTGATCATTTATTTGGGTCACATCACATTCCATATGTCAGGTTTCTTCTATCCTATGAAGTCTGGAAAGGAGAAAGATGGAAAATGAGATGTCCATGTTCTATGTGAATGTGAGTGACTCCTCTGGTGGCTCATAAAGAGACAAGGGAGTCATTTCCTCAGCATGTTGAAAGGAGGACAGCATGAACCTGACATGCATGGAGAGTTGTTCGGTGCCCCCTCCAAAGGCCAGGAATATCCTTCATGACTGCTGGCTTAAAACTATGCTGCAACTGTAACTAGCATGCTGGGATTTCTCCAGGGTCACATCAAATCTAAACAAGGTGCAGAAATGTCTCTTGCCAAACTTTATTCACAATATAGTTTGTCTTCTTGTCCAGACAAACACCTCTTTGTGGCAAGGGCCTGTGGGATATTGCCAGGAGTCTTCTAACCAATACCAGGATGGAGCTGACCAAAATCTGGGGGAGGAATTAACAGCCTGGTGATAGCATGATAAGCACAGTTTCACAGGGCAAAATACCAGGAATGAACAAAGACTGTGCTGAAAGTGGAATTGTTCAAAGCTTCCAAGTTGAATATTCAAAGAGGAGAGTGAGAATATTTGGGGTCCAGAAGTGATCAAGTGTGTTGATGCTACCATAGAACTTCAAGAATAGACCCTATGGAACTCACCATCTTTCATGTTCAACCCAAAACTCTACAAAATATATTTAGTCACATCCTACACTACAAATACAGGAAGTATTTATTGGCCACTCATTCTCCATGTAACCGTGAATACTGAACATAAATCCCCTTTTGAGAACATCAATGCCCTTGCTCATTCCTGTCTCTCTTCTGTTGCTCCCAAGAAACAGTCCAATATACGAATCATGCTTCCCATTCTTTCTGTCACAAGATAAAAAAGAATAGGCCTTCCCAATTTCACAGCACCTTCCCACACGACCTACAATTGAATCCAGTTGATGTTGGGAATTGCAACACTAATCCCTGCACTGCTTCTCTTGAGGATGTTCATCAATATTAACAATTCTACCATTGTGCTCCTTTCCTCCTGACACTGGAGCTCCAAAAGTATTGGTTGAGCAAGTTGTAAATGCCCCGTGATCTTCCTGAATGTTATCACTACAGGCTAACATTCATTCTACCCCAAATCCTAACTTTAATCACTAAGAAAACCCAGACAAGTCTCTACAAAGCAAATGTGTGAGAGAAGTTCCATGGACAAGTGTGGCTGTCTTTTGTGTTCACGTCTTGTTTTTCCTGTAGATATTGATGTACTCGTGGAAAGTGCTCTTGTGTGGAAGTACTATTCATTGGCAGAGAGTATGGTCCTGTGTCCAAGAAGCCAGGGGAGTGCCAGGGAGAAGTGCAGTTGTCAGTTTGAATTTCCTGAGAGCTGATGCACAATGAGCAGCTGAAGAAAGTGCTGAAGAATTGTCCTCAAAAGCATACTCATGAGAGACACGTGTTCTCTGTCCTAAGGAGTGTAGAGTGACATCATGGAACAAGTACCAGGAAGAAATGCTGGCGACTGGGCAGCACTGTTCTCTTGGAACCCAGTAGCCAGCTGAGAGTTTTTGGTGAAATTGTTTTGCATTAAAAATGGTGCTGTTTTAGAGTATTGATTCTTTTCTGAGGAGAGGAGAAAAGAAAGCAAAAGAGATGATGGAAGGTTGGTTTTATTTGTTTGTTTGTTATTTCCACAATCCCAGAGTGCTGGGGATTCGAATCCAGGCCTCTAGAATGAAAGGCAAGTACTGTACTTGATGGACTATATGGCCTGCACTGGAACAGCTTCTCTGAGTTACAACACTTGATCACCTACAGACATACTTTGTGAAATTGTATGCAGCGAAGCAATCATGGCCAAAGCAAGCAATGTCTATGGAGTCTTTAATTCTCCTCTTCACAACAATACAGCAAGGAACTTTTTGCATGTCAATACCAAAGCATAGACCTGTGTCCTGCGGGAAAGTTTTTACTCCTCTTCAGTAAGGATGAAAAAGGAAGTAGCTGATTGATCCAAGAGAGGAAAAATATCAGGGATTCAAGCTCGCCAGGATGAGAGGCAGAGGCAGGACTGTGAGGGATTGAGAAGATGCTCAATTGCTGAATACAAATGGAGATATTGGGATCATTCACACATGAATCCCTAGCCATTACATTCAAAATAAACTGACACTTTCCTAGAAATTACTTTTTTTCTTATTTTTCCTTTTGACATTTTCTTTGAAAAATTCTAAAGAGCAGAGAACTGTGCATAATGCACAAGCCTGTTCAGGTGTTAGGTTTTGCCCAAATCTCAAGAATTCGTGAGCCAGATGATGTTTTGCCTCCTTTTCTAAGCCTGTTTCTCCCAGTAAAAGGGCTTCAGCCAGACGCTGTTGGGAGATATTAACAGGCAAAGGCATGTGGTGATGGCTCATATGATCTGGGTCCCAGAATCAAAACGTAGTGACAAAATGAAAACATTCCTCATCCAATTTCTATCTTCTCTTAATTGTTTTCAGTTATTACTCTCAAGATTTACTACAGAGTGATAAGTGGCTAAAGTCATATAATTGATCACTCATTCATTTTGTTGCAATCTGTTCTACTCAGGAAAAAGTAACAATTGGTTAACAATTCTCCTATGACATGAGAGGCATATGTGGGCGTACTCCAGTAATCAAAGTGGAAGGAACAGGCATTGGTCAGCTAGGTTTTGAAGGCCGTCGGTTTTCAAAGCTCCTGAATGATATGTCAGTTGACTTCACTCCCCAGAGAGTTTTAAAGTCTTGGTCTACATGAACTTTGACGAGTGTCTCCAGTGACATTGCACCTGCATCCCCGATTCCTCCTGATCATAGAGGAGCAGCCTTAGAACACAGAAGCGTCACGGTTCCCATGGCAACCAGAGACCATTCAGCTTCTGGACATATCAAACCAACATTCAAGACATGTGGAGGCACAGCTGTGAGTGTTAGAGGATAGATGAAGGGAACGGGTGCCAGAGTCTTGTGTTTTTGAAGGAATGATTCAATCCTTGATGCCTGGTCGACAAGGAAACAGGCCCCAACCTGTATAGAGTCCCGTGAGCAATAAATTCTCCCATATCCAGGCAGGACATGGGATCCCATTGAAGTCTGATAGCACTAAAATCCACCCACGACCACTAGGTGGCTCTGTGCTCAGTTGTCCGCACCAATCTTGCCAACAGGCAGCTCATCTGACTCCTGATGCAGGCTATACACCTCCACAAATTCCAGTAGAATGAGCTGGGACCGAGTTGTGCTTCAGAGGACGTGGTTCAACAATTTTAGCACAGGCATCAGTGGATTTGCCTTCCAAACCCACTCCTCCAGGACTGGTACCACCAGGGTTTCCTTCAGAGTCAGGAAACTAGCCTAGACGCCTAGCAGTCACATGGAGAGATTGGTCATGAGTGCTCACCTCAGTAAAACATGCAGTGCAGAGCCATGATTTGGGTGATCAATAATTTGTGATACATCAAATTCCATATGTCCAGTTTTTTCTCCTGTCCTATGAAGTCTGGAAAGGATAAAGATGGAAAATGGGATGTCCATGTTCTTTGTGAATGTGAGTGGCTCCTCTGATGTCTCATGAAGAGATGAGGGATTAATTCAGTCAGCATGTTTGAAGGAGGACAACAAGAACCTGACATGCATGGAGAGTTGTTCTGTGCCAACTCCAAAGGCCAGGCACCTCCTCCATGACAGCTGTCTTAAAACTAGGCTGCAACCAAAACTAGCCTGCTGGGATTTCTCCAGGGTAACATCAAATTTAAACAAGTTGCAGAAATGTCTTGCCAAACTTTATTCACAATATGGTTCTTCTTCATGACCAGAAAAATACCTCTCTGTGGCAAGGGCCTGTGGGATATTGCCAGGAGTCTTCTAAATAGTCCTTGGATGGAGCAAACCACAAGCTGGGGATGAGTGAACAGCCTGATGATGGCATGATAAGCACAGTTTCACATGGCATAATAGCAGGTTTGAACATAGACCGTGCCGAAAGTGGAATTGTTTAAACCTTCTCTGGTGGTGCATGAGGAGAGGATGAAGTCATTCGCTCAGCCTGTTGCAAGGAGGAAAGATCAAACATGACATGCAAGGAGAGTGGTTCTGTGATCACTTCAAAGGCAAGACATCTCCTCCTTGGCTGCTGCCTTACAACTAGGTTGCACCCGAAAATACCCTTCTGGGATTTTTCCAAGGTGACATCAAATCTAAACATGATGCAGAAATGAAATGACAACAATCAATCATACAATGGTCCATCGTCATAACCAGATACATAGGTCTCTGTCCCAAAGGCCTGTGAAATTTTGCCAGGACTCCTTTAGCAAGCCCCAGTATGGAGCACACAACAAGCTAGGGATGAGTGAACAGAGTGGTGATGGCATGATGAGCACAGTCTCATAGGGCATAATAGAAATTTTGAACATAGACTGTTTTGTAAGTGGAATAGTTCAAAGCTTCCAAGCTGAAGAGAGTCAGGATATTTGGGGGTTAGAAGCAATGAAGGCTGTTGATGCAGGAAAACAACTTCAGAGAAGAGACCCTATGAAACTTGCCATTGATCATGGTCAACCCAAAACACTACAACATATATTGAGCCACATCATACACTACAAACACCCGAATTACTTATTGGCTGCTCATTCTCTATGCAACCTTGAATAACGAACCTCATTCCCCTTTTGATAAAAACAATGCCCTTGAAAATTCCTGTCTCTTTTCTATTGTTTCCAAGGGTCAGCCGAATACACGAATGATGATTCCTATTTTTTCGGGCACAGGAACCATAAGCCTAAGCCTTACCAACTTCACCTCACATTCCCCCATGATTTACAAATTAAGGCAGTTGATTCTGGGATATGCAACGCTAATCCATACACTGCTTCTCTTGAGGTTATTCATCAATATTAACAAGAGTCTAAAAAAAGGCTCCATTCCTCTTGTCATGGAGATCCAACAATATTGTGTGAGTAGGTTGTAAATGCCCCATGATACTTCTGAATGGTATCAATACAGGCTAGTATCCATTCTGCCCCAAATCCTAACTTTATTCACTAAGAAATCACAGGCAAGCCTCTACAAAGCAAATGTGTGAGAGAAGTTCCAGGGTCAAGAACAGTTCTCTTTTGAGTTCACATTTTGTCTTTCCAGGAGACATTGACTTATACATGGAAAGTCCTCAAGTGTGCAAGTCCCCTTCTTTGGAAGAGAATATGGCAGTGTTTCCAAGAAGCCTGGAGAGTGCCTGGTCCAAGTGCGGTGGTCAATTTTGAATTTCCTGAAAGCTGATTTACAATGAGCAGCTGAAGAAAGTGCTGAAGAATTATCCTCACAAGCAAACTCATGTGAGACCCGTGACATCTGTCCTAAGGAGAGTTTAGAGAATTCATTGAACAAGTACTCTGAATAAATGCAGGTGACTGGGCAGCACTGCCCTCTTGGAGGCTGGTAGCCTGCTGAGTGTTGTTGATGGAATTGGTTTCTATTGAATTTGGTGCTGTTTTGAGTGTTGATTCTGTTGTGAGCAGAGGAGAAAAGAAAGAAAAAGAGACGATGGAAGGTTGGTGTCATTTGTTTGTTATTTTCACAATCCCAGAATGCTGGGTACTCAAACCCCTGTGTTCAGCATGAGATGAAGGCACTCTACGAGATGGGCTTTATGGACAGCACTGTAATGGCTTCTCTGATTTACAAAACTTAATCACCTACGTACATAATTTGTGAAATTTTATGCAGCGAAGCACTCATGAACAAGACAAACAATGTGTATGGTGTTCTTAGTTCTATTCACATCAAAGCAGGAAGGAACTTTATTGACTGTGAAACACAAGACTAAACTTGTGTCCGGAGTTAAAGATTTTTCCCCTCTTCATTGAGGATGAAAATGGAAGTAGTTGATTGACCTGTAAGCAGAAAAATATAGCAGGGATCCAAGGACGCCAGGAACAGGGGAAGAGGAAGGACTAGGCGGGATTGAGAAGATGTTCAATTGGTGACTAAAAATGGAGGTACTGGAATCGTTGCACATGAATCCCTAGCCATTATGTTGAAAATCAACTGACACATTCCTAAAAAGTACATTTTTTCTTATTTTTCATTTTGACCATTCCTTTGAAATATTCTACAGAACAGAGAACTGTGCATAATGCACAAGTCACTTCAGGTGCTGGATTTTTCCCACAATATGAAGAAATGTTGAGAAAAATGGAATATTACTCTGCCATAAAGAATGATAAATTTATGGCATTTGCAGGCAAATGGATGAAATTGGACAATATCATGCTAAGTGAGATAAGCCAATCGCAAAAAGCTAAAGGAAGAATGATATCACTAATAAGTGGAGGATGACATATAATGAGGGTTGGGAGGAGTTAGTGTTAGGGTTAGAGTTAGGGTTAGGGAGGGGAGCAAGAATGGAGGAAGGAAGGACTGTATAGAGGAAAGGAGGGGTGGAGGGGTGGGGGGAAGGGAAAAAATAACAGAATGAATCAAACAATATTACCCTATGTAAATTTATGATTACAAAAATGGTATGCCTTTATGCCATGTACAAACAGAGAAACAACATGTATCCCATTTGATTTGTTTACAAAAAAAAATAAAGAATCCAGAAGGAGAAGTCATTTTTTTGCAAAACCCAGAGTGTAAAGCTTTGCACAACATGAAATTTAAAGAGTGACTACATTGATATTACACATGCACCCCAGATTCCACCTGAGGTCATAAATTAGCGGAGTCAGAACACGGAAGCATCACGTTTCCCATGGCCACCAGAGACCATTCAGCTCCTGGCTGCTTCAAACCAACATTCAAAATATGTGGCAGCTCAGATGAGGTTGTTAGAGGATAGATGAAGGAAGTGGGTGCCAGGGTCTTGGGTTTTTGAAGAAATGATTCTATCCTTGTTTCCTGGGCAACAAGGAAACAGAATCTATGGTGTATAGAGTCCCGTGAGCAATAAATTTCCCCATATCCAGGCAGGACAAGGGATCCCATTGAAGTGGGACAACTCGCAATTGCACCCAGGTCCAAGAGGTGGCGCTGTGCTCCGTTGTCCCAACGGATCTTGGTGACAGGCAGCTCATCTGGCACCTAAAGCAGCCTATTAGACCCCATGAATTTCAGTGGAAGAAGCTGGGACCGAGGACTGTTTGAGAGCACGTTGGTCAACAATCTTAAAACTGGCACCAGAGGATTTGCCCTCCGTTCCCAATCCTCTAGGACTGGAACTACCCGGGTTAACTTCAGAGTCAGAAAAGTAGCGTAGGGGCCTAGCAGCCACATGGAGAGATGGGCGGTGAGTTCTCACCATAGAAGAGTATGCAGTGCAGAGCCATGTTTTGGGTGATAATTGATTTGGGACACATCACATTCCATCTGTCTGGTATCTCCTCCTATGCTATGAAGTATGGAAAGGAGACAGAAGGGACATGGGATGTCCATGTTCTATGTGTAGGTGAGTGGCTTCTCTGGTGGCTCATGAAGGGAGGATGGAGTCATACCCACAGCATGTTGGAAGGAGGAAAGCTCAAACCTGACATACAAGGAGAGTGGTTCTGTGCTCACTCCAAAGGTTAGACATCTCATAATTGGCTGCTGCCTTACAACTAGTTTGCACCCTGAACTGACCTTCTGGGATTTTTCCAAGGTGACATCAAATCTAAACATGATGCAGAAATGACATACCAAATATTATTCACACAATGGTCTCTCTTCTTGACCAGATACATATCTCTCTGTCACAAGGGCCTGTGATATTTTGCCAGGACTCCTTTAAGAAACCCCAGTATGGAGCAGACAACAAGCTGGGGATGAGTGAACAGTTTGGTGATGGCATGATTTGCACAGTCTCACAGGGCATAATAGCAAGTTTGAAAAAAGACCGTGCTGAAAGTGGAATTGCTCAAAGTTTCCAAGCTGAACATTCAAAAGAAGAAAGTCAGGATATTTGGGGGGCCAGAAGCATTGAAGGATGTTGATGCTGCAAAAGAGCTTCAGAGAAGAATCCCTATGAAACTCGCCATCGATCATTGTCAAAGCAAACATTACAACATATATTCAACCACATCATAAGCTACAAATACAGGAAGTAGTTATTGACTGCTCATTCTCTATGCAGCCATCAATAATGAACCTCATCCCCTTTTGAAAATGACAATGTCTTGAAAATTTCTTTCTCTTTTCTGTTGCTTGCAAGGGACAGCCGAATACACAAACCATGATACCTATTTTTTCTGGCACAACAATCATAAGCATAAGCCTTCCCAACTTCAATGCACATTCCCACAAGATCCACAATTTAAGCCAGTTGATCCTGGGATATGCAAAACTAATCCATCACTGCTTCTCTTGAGGGTATTCTTCAATATTAACAAGAGTCGACAAATGACTCCTTTCCTCTTGACACTGGAGAACCAATGATAATGTGTGAGTAGTTGTAAATGCCCCATGAACCTTCTGAATGGCATCAATACAGGCTAATAACCATTCTGCACTTAATCCAAAATTTATTAACTAAGCAATCACAGGCAAGCGTCTGCAAAGCAAATGTGTGTGAGAAATTAAAGGGCCAAGAACGGCTCTGTTTTGTGTTCACATTTTGACTTTCCTGGAGACATTGAGTTACATGTGGAAAGTGCTTCGGTGTGCAAGTCGCCTTCATTGGAAGATAGTATGGCAGTGTGTCCAACAAGCCTGGAGAGTGCCAGGTACAAGTGCGGTGCTCATTTTTGAATTTGCTGAAAGCAATGCACAATGAGCAGCTGAAGAATGTGCTGAAGAATTATGCTCATAAGCAAACTCATGCGAGACCCGTGACCTCTGTCCTAAGGAGAGTCGAGTGAATTCATGGAACAAGTACTGTGAAGAAATGCAGGTGTCTGTGCAGCATTGCTCTCTTGGAGCCCAGCATCCTGCTGAGACTTGTTGGTGGAATTGTTTTGCATTGAAATTGGTGCTGTTTCGAGTGTTGATTCTTTTGTGAGCAGAGGAGAAAAGAAAGAAAAAGAGACGATGGAAGGTTGGTTTCTTTTGTTAGTTATTCCACAATCCCAGAGTGCTGGGGATTCCAACCAAGTATACAACATGAGAGGCAGGCTTTCAACGAGATGACCTATATGGCCTGCACTGGAATGGCTTCTCTGAGTTGCAACACTTGATCACCTACGAACATAAATTGTGAAATTTTATGCAGGGAAGCACTCATGACCAAGACAAAAAGCCTATGGAGTTCTTAATTTTTCTGTTATCCTCAAAGCAGTAAGGATCTTTTTTGCCTGTGAAACACAAGCCTAGCCCTGGGTCCTGAGTTAATGTTGTTTCCCCTCTTCATTGAGGATGAAAATGGAAGTAGCTGATTAATCTGTGAGCTGAAAAATTTATCAGTGATCCAAGGACACCACAAACAAGGGCAGAGGCAGGAATATATGGGATTTAGAAGAGGCTCAATGGATGACTAAAAATGGAGATATAGCAATCATTCACACAGGAATCCCTAGCCATTACATTCAAAATCAACTGACACTTTCTTGGAAAATATTTTTTTTCTTACTTTCCCTTTTGACATTTCCTTTGAAAAATTCTAAAGAGCACAGAGCTTACATAATGCACAAGCCAGTTCAGGTGCTGGATTTTTCCCAAAATCTCCAGAACAGGTGAGTCAAATGAAGTCGTGGCTCCTGTTCTAAGCCTGTGTCCCTCAGTGAAAGTGCTTCAGCAATTTTGTCAGACCCTGGTGGACGATATAAACAGACAAATGCATGTGGTGATGGCTCATATGATCTGGGCTCCCAGAATTGGAACATGGCGGCAAAAAGAAAACATTCCTCATCCAAATTCTATCTTCTCCTTGTTATGTCTTCAGTTTTTCTCTCAAGATTTATTACAGAGAGATAGGTGGCTAAAGTCATATAATTGATACTTCATTCATTTTGGTTCAATCAATTCCACTCAGAAAAATGTCACGAATTGTTAGCAGTTCTCCTGTGACAGGAGAGGGACATATTGGAGTACTCCTCTAATCAAAGGGGAAGGAACAGCCATTGTTCAGCTAGGTTGTGAAAGTCGTGTGTTTGCAAGGATCCAGAAGGAGAAGTCATTTTTTTTGCATACCCCAGCATGGTTGTAAAGCCTTGCACAAATTGAACTTTGAAGAGTGGATCCCGTGACATTACACCTGGCCCCGAGATTCCACCTGACGTCATAAAGGAGCGAACTCAGAGCAGGGAAGCATCACGGTTCCCATGACAACCAGAGACCATTCATCTCCTGGCCGCTTCAAACCAACATTCAAAACATGTGGCATCTCAGATGAGGGTTTAGAGGATAGATGAAGGGAGTGGGTGAGAGAGTCTTGCGTTTTTGAAAAATGATTCTATCCTCTCTTCCCAGGCAACAAGGAAACAGGTTCTATGGTGTATAGAGTCCCGTGAGCAATAAATTTCCCCATATCCAGGCAGGACAAGGGATCCCATTGAAGTCGGACAGTTCGCAATTCCACCCGGGTCCTCTAGGTTTCGCTGTGCTCCGTTGGCCGTAACCGTCTTGCTGACAGGCAGCTCATATGGCACCTAATGCAGCCTATTAGACCTGAGGAATTTCAGGGGAAGAAGCTTGGACCGAGGGCTGCTTGAGAGCACATTGGTCAACAATCTTAACACTGGCACAAGAGGATTTGCTCTCCGTACCCAATCCTCCAGGACTGAAAACACCAGGGTTTCCTTAGGAATCAGAAAACTAGTCTAGGGGCCTAGGAGCCACACAGAGAAATGGGTGGTGCATGCTAACAACAGAAGAATATGCAGTGCAGCCCCATGGCTTGGGTGATATTTGTTTTGGACACATCACAATCCATCTGTCTGGTTTCTCCTCCAATACTACAAAGTATGGAAAGGAGACATATGGGGCATGGGATGTCCATTTTCTATGTGAAAGTGAGTGGCTTCTCTGGTGGCTCATGAAGAAAGGAGAAAGTCATTCCCACAGCATTTTGGAAGGAGGAAAGCTCAAACCTGTCATGCATGGACAGTGGTTCTGTGCTCACTCCAAAGGCAAGATATATCATCCTTGGCTGCTGTCTTACAACTAGGCTGCACCCCGAAAGTAGCCTTCTGGGATTTCTCTAAGGAGACATCAAATGTATACAAGATGCAGAAATGACATGCCAAATATTATTCATACAATGGTCCGTCTTCTTGACCAGATATATACCTCTCTGTCCCAAGGGCCTGTGATATTTTGACAGGACTCCTTTAACAAGACCCAGTACGGAGCAGAAAAAAAGCTGGGGAGAGTGAAGATCCTGGTGATGGCATGATTTGCACAGTCTCACAGGGCATAATAGCAAGTTTGAAAACAGACCGTGATGAAAGTGGAATTGTTCAATGCTTCCAGCTGAATATTCAAAGAAGAGAGTCAGGATATTTGGGGGGCCAGAAGCATTGAAGGATGTCAATGCTGGAAAACAACATCAGAGAAGAGACACTAGGAAATTCACCATTGATCATCGTCAACCCAAAACACTACAACATATATTCAGCCACATCATACACTACAAATACATGAGTTAGTTATTGGCCATTCAATCCCTATGCAGACTTCAATAACAAACCTCATTCACCTTTTGAAATGTAAATGTACTTAAAAATTTCTGTTTCTCTTCTGTTGCTCCCAAGTGACAGCTGAATACACGAACCATGATTCCTATTTTTTCCGGCACAACAACCATAAGAAGAAGCCTTCCCAACTTCACAGCGATTTCCCCCACGACCTACAATTTAAGCCATATGACCCTGGGATATGGAACACTAATCTATGAACTGCTTCTCTTGAGGATATTCTACAATACTAAGAAGAGTCTACAAATGGGCTCCGTTCCTCACTGGAGAACCAATGATATTGGGTGAGTAGGTTGTAAATGCCCCATGAACCTTCTGAATGGTATCAATGCAGGGTAATATCCATTCTGCCCCAAATCCTAAATTTATTCACTAAGAAATCACAGGCAATTCTCTACAATGAAATTTTGTGAGAGAAGTTCCTGGGTCAAGAGCGGCTCTCTTTTGTGTCCACATTTTGACTTTCCAGGAGACATTGAGTTACACGTGGAAAGTGCTTTGCTGTGCATGTCCCCTTCATTGGAAGAGAGCATGGCAGTGTGTCCAAGAAGCCTGGAGAGTGCCTGGTACAAGTGCCATGGTCATTTTTGAATTTTCTGAAACCTGATGCACATTGACCAGCTGAAGAAAGTGCTGAAGAATTATCCTCATAAGCAAACTCATGTGAGACCCATGACCACTGTCCTAAGAAGAGTCCAGTGAATTCATGGAACAAGTACTCTGAAGAAATGCAGGTGACTGGGTAGCACTGCTCTCTTGGAGAACAGCACCCTGCTGAGACTTGTTGGTGGAATTGATTTGCATTGAAATTGGTGCTGTTTGGAGTGTTGATTCTTTTGTGAGCAGAGGAGAAAAGAAAGAAAAAGAGAAGATGGAAGGTTGGTTTCATTTGTTTGTTATTCCACAATCTCAGAGTGCTGGGGATGCGATCTCATGTCTCCAGCATGAGAGACAGGCACCATACCAGATGGGCTTTATGGTCTGCACTGTATTGGCTTCTCTGAGATAAAACATTTGATCACCTACGAACATAAACTGAAATTTTATGCAGCATAGCACTCATAACCAAGACAAAAAATGTCAATGGAGGTCTTAATTCTCCTGCTCACCTCAAAGCAGTAAGGATATTTTTTACCTATGAAACACAAGCCTAGCCCTGCGTCCTGAGTTAAAGATTTTTCCCCTCTTCATTGAGGACGAAAATGGAAGTAGCTGATTGACCTGTGAGCAAAAAATATATCAGGGATCTGAGGACACCAGGAACAGGGGCAGAGGCAGGACTACGTGGGATTGAGAAGATGCTCAACGGGACACTATAAATGCAAATATTGGAATCATTCAAACATGAATCCCTAGCCATTACATTCAAAATCAACTCTCACTTTTTTAGAAAATATTTTTTTTTCATATTTTCCCTTTTGACATTTCCTTTGAAAAATTCTAAAGACCAGAGAGCTTTACATAGTGCACAAGCCAGTTCAGGTGCTGGATTTTTCCCACAATCCCCAGAAATGTTGATCCAAATGAAGTTGTGGTTTCTGTTCTAAGCCTGCATCCCTAAGTGAAAGTGCTTCAGCAATTTAGTCAGACCCTGGTGAGAGATATAAACAGGCAAATGCATGTGGTGATGGCTCATATGTTCTGGGGTCCCAGAATCAAAACGTGGAGCCAAAAAGAAAAATTCCCTCATCCAAATTCAATCTTCTCCTCGATAAATTTTCAGTTGATATTCTGAAGAATTATTACAGAGTGATAAGTGGCTAAAGTCATATAATTGATACTTCATTAATTTGGTTTCAATCAATTCCACTCAGAAAAAAGTAAAGAATGGTTAGCAGTTCTTCTGTGACAGGGGAGGCACACATGGGAGTACTCCTCTAATCAAAACAGAAGGAGCAGCCATTAGTCAGCAAGGTTGTGAAAGTCCTGTGTTTTCAAGGATCCGGAAGAAGAAGTCATTTTTTGCATACCCAAGGGCGTTCATATAGTCATGTGCAACTTGAACTTTGAAGAGTGGCTCCAGTGACATTACACCTGCACCCCAGATTCCACCTGAGGTCATTAAGAAGCAGACTCAGAACACGGAAGGATAATGGTTCCCATGGCAACCAGAGACCATTCAGCTCCTGGCTGCTTCAAACCAACATTCAAAACATGTGGCATCTCAGAAGAGGGGATAGAGGATAGATGAAGGGAGCAGGTGAGAGAATCTTGTGTTTTTCAAGAAATGATTCAATCCTTGTTTCCCGAGTGACAAGAAAACCGGCTTTATGGTGTATAGAGTCCCTTGAGCATTAAATTTCCCCATATCCAGGCAGGAAAAGGGATCCCATTGAAGTCGGACAGCTCGCAATTCCACCCAGATCCTCTAGGTTTCGCTGTGCTCCGTTGGCCGTACCGATCTTGCTGACAGGCAGCTCATCTGGCACCTAATGCAGCCTATTAGACCCGAGGAATTTCAGTGGAAGAAGCTGGGACCGAGGACTGCTTGAGAGCATGTTGGTCAACAATCTTAACACTGGCACCAGGGGATTTCCTCTCCGTTCCCAATCCTCCAGAACTGGAACCACCCGGGTTTCTTTCAGAGTATCAAAACTATCCAGGGGCCTAGCACCAACACGGAGAGATGGGTGGTGAGTGCTCACCACAGAAGATTATGCAGTGCAGCGCCATGGTTTGCGTGATAATTGATTTGGGACACATCATATTCCATCTGTCCTATTTCTCCTCCTATACAACAAAGTATGGAAAGGAGACAGATAGGACAAGGGATGTCCATATTCTATGTGAAGGTGAGTGGCTGCTCTAGTGGATCATGAGAGAGAGGATAGAGTTATTCCCTTAGCCTTTTGGAAGGAGGAAAGCTCAAAGCTGACATGCAAGAAGAGTGGTTCTGTGCTCACTCCAAAGGGGAGACATCTCATCATTGACTGCTGCCTTACAACTAGGCTGAAACCTGAAACTACCCTTCTGGTATTTTTCCAAGGTGACATCAAATCTAAACATGATACAGAAATTACCTGCCAATCATTATTCACATGATGTTCATCTTCATCACCAGATACATATCTCTCTCAAAAGGGCCTGTGAAATTTTGCCAGGACTCCATTAAGGAGACCCAGTATGGAGCAGACAACAAGCTGGGGATGAGTGAAGAGCCTGGTGATTTCATGATTTGCACAGTGTCACAGGGCATAATAGCAAGTTTGAAAATAGACCGTGATGAAAGTGGAAGTGTTCAAAACTTCCAAGCTGAATATTCAAAAGGAGACAGTCAGGATATTTGGAGGGCCAGAAGCATTGAAGGATGTTGATGCTGGAAAAAAACTTCAGAGAAGAGACCCTAGGAAACTCCCCACCGATCATGCTCAACCCAAAACACTACAATATATATTCAGCCACATCATACACTACAAATACAGGAAGTAGATATTGGCCGCTCATTCTCTACGCAACCTTCAAAAACAAACCTCATTCCTCTTATGAGAATGAAAATGCCCTTGAAAATTCCTGTCTCATTTCTGTGGGTCACAAGGGACAGCCGAATACATGAACCATGGTTCCTCTTTTTTATGGCACAACAACCAGAAGAAGAAGCCTTCCCAACTTCACCACAATTTCCCCCACGACCTACAATTTAAGCCAGTTGATCCTGGGATATGCAACACTAATTCATGCACTGCTTCTCTTGAGGATATTCTTCAATATTCACAAGAGTCTACAAAAGGGCTCCATTCCTCACTGGAGAACCAATGATATTGAGTGAGTAGGTTGTAAATGCCCCATGAACCTTCTGAATGGTATCAATACAGGGTAATATCCATTCTGCTCCACATCCGATATTTATTCACTAAGAAATCACATTCAAGCCTCTACAAAGCAAATGTGTGAGAGAAGTTCCAGGGTCAAGAGCAGCTCTCTTTATTGTTCACATTTTGTCTTTCCAGATGACATTGGGTTGCATGTGGAAAGTGCTCCATTGTGCAAGTCCCCTTCATTTGAAGAGAGCATGGCAGTGTGTCCAAAAAGCCTGGAGATTGCCTAGTGCAAGTGAGGTTGTCATTTTTGAATTTTCTGAAAGCTGATGCACAATGAGCAGCTGAAGAAAGTGCTGAACAATTATCCCCATAGGAAAACTCTTGTGAAACCCGTGACCTCTGTCCTAAGGAGATTCGAGTGAATTTGTGAACAAGTACTCTGAAGAAATGCAGGTGAATGAGCAGCACTGATCTCTTGGAGGCAGCATCCTGCTGAGACTTGTTGGTGGAATGGATTTGCATTGAAATAGGTGGTGTTTGAAGTGATGAATCTTCTGTGAGCAGAGGAAAAAAGAAAGAAAAAGATAAGATGGAAGGTTGGTTTCATTTGTTTATTTCCACAAACCTAGATTGCTGGGAAATGGAGCCCGCTTCCGCAGCATGAGAGGCAGGCACCATACCAGATGGGCTATATGGTCTGCACTGTATTGGCTTCTCTTAGATAAAACATTTGATAACCTACGAACATAAATTATAAAATTTTATGCAGCAAAGCACTCATGACCAAGACAAACGATGTCAAAGGATTTCTTAATTCTCTTGTTCACCACAAAGCAGTAAGAATCTTTTTTGCCTGTGAAACACAAGCCTAGCCCTGCGTCCTGAGTTAAGGATTTTTCCCCTCTTTATTGAGGATGAAAATGGAAGTAGCTGATTGACCTTTGAGCAGAAAATTATATCAGGAATCCAAGGTCACCAGGAACAAGGGCAGAGGCAGGACTATGTGGGATTGAGAAGATGCTCAATGGGACACTAAAAATGGAGATATTGGAATCATTCACACATGAATCCATAGACATTTCATTCAAAATCAATTCACACTGTTTTAGAAAATATTTTTTTCTTATTTTCACATATGACCTTTCCTTTGAAAAATTCTAAATACCAGAGAGCTTTACATAATGCACAATCCAGTCCAGGTGCTGGATTTTTCCCACAAACCCCAGAATTGGTGAGTCAAATAAAGTTGTGGTTCCTGTTCTAAACCTGTGTCCCTCAATGAAAGTGCTTCAGCAATTTAGTCTGACCCTGGTGGGAGATATAAACAGAAAAATGCATGTGGTGATGGTTCATATATTCTGAGGTACCAGACTCAAAACGTGGTGCCAAAAACAAAACATTCCTCATCCAAATTCTATCTACTCCTCGATATGATTTCAGTTAATACTCTGAAGATATACTACAGAGTAATAAGTGGCTAAAGACCTATAATTGATACTTCAATCATTTTGTTTCAATCAATTCCACTCAGAAAAACGTAAAGAATGGTTAGCAATTCTTCTGTGACAGGAGAGGCACACATGGGGGTACTCCCATAATCACAGGGGAAGGAGCAGGAATTGGTCATTGAGGTTTTGAAAGTCGTGTGTTTTCAAGGATTCAGAAGGAGAAGTCATTTTTTGGCATACCCCAGAGTGTTGTAAATCCATGCGCAACTTGAAATTTGAAGAGTGGCTCCAGTGACATTACACCTGCAACCCAGATTCCACCTGAGGTCATAAAAGAGTGGACTCAGAACACGGAAGCATCATGGTTCCCATGGCAACCAGAGACCATTCAGCTCCTGGACGCTTCAAGCCAACATTCAAAACATGTGGCATCTCAGATGAGGGATTGGAGGACAGATGAAGGGAGCCAGTGACAGAGTCTTGCATTTTTCAAGAAATTATTCTATCCTTGTTTCCCGGGCAACAAGGAAACAGACTCTACAGTGTATAGAGTCCCATGAGTAATAAATATCCCCATATCCAGGTAGGACAAGGGATCCCTTTGAAGTCTGACCCAATTCCACCCAGGTTCACTAGGTGGCGCTGTGCTCCGTTGGTCGGACCAATCTTGCTGACAGGCAGCTCATCTGGCACCTAATGCAGCCTATTAGACCCCAGGAATTTCAGTGGAACTTGCTGGGACTGAGGGCTGCTTGAGAGCATGTTGGTCAACAATCTTAACCCTAGCACCAGAGGATTTGCTATCTGTTCCCAATCCTCCAGGAATGGAACCACCTGGGTTTCTTTCAGAGTCTGAAAACTATCCTAGTGGCTTAGCAGTCACACGGAGATGGGGGTGGTGTGTGCTCACCACAGAAGAGTATTCATTGCAGCACCATGGTATGGATGATAATTGATTTGGGAAACATCACAATCCATGTGTCTGGTATCTCCTCCTACACTACGAACTATGGAAAGGAGACAGAAGGGACATGGGATGCCCATGTTCTATGTGAAGGTGAGTGGCTGCTCTAGTGACTCATGAAGAGAGGATGGAGATATTCCCTTAGCCGATGGAAGGAGGAAAGCTAAAAACTGACAAGCAAGAAGAGTGGTTCTGTGCTCACTGCAGAGGCAAGACAGCTCATCATTGGCTGCTGCCTTGCAACTACGCTACTCCCTGAAATTACCCTTCTGGGATTTTTCCAAGGTGACATCAAATCTAAACATGATACAGAAATGACATGCCAAACATTATTCACACAATGATCCGTCTTCTTCACCACATACACACCTCTCTGTCAAAAGGACCTGTGAATTTATGCCAGGACTCCTTTAAGGTACCCCAGTATGGAGTAGACAACAAGCTGGGGATGAGTAAAGAGCCTGTTGATGGCATGATATGCACAGTCTCACAGGGCATAATAGCAAGTATCAAAATAGACCGAGAAGAAAGTGGAATTGTTCGAAGCTTCCAAGCTGAATATTCAAAAGAATACAGTCAGGATTTGGAGGGCCAGAAGCATTGAAGGATGTTGATGCTGGAAAAAAACTTCAGGGAAGAGACTCTAGGAAACTCCCCAATGATCATGGTCAACCCAAAACACTGCAACATATATTCAGCCACATCATACACTACAAATACAGGAAATAGTTATTGGCCGCTCATTCTCTATGCAACCTTCAATAACGAACCTGATTCCCCTCATGAGAATGAAAATGCCCTTGAAATTTCCTGTCTCTTTTCTGTTGGTCCAAAGGGACAGTCGAATACACGAACCATGTTTTCTTTTTTTTCTGGCATATCAACCATAAGAATAAGCCTTCCCAACTTCACAGCTATTTCCACCATGACCTACAATTTAAGCCAGTTGATACTGGGATATGCAACACTAATCCTCCTTGCTCTGCTTTTCGTGAGGATATTCTTCAATATTAACAAAAGTCTACCAAAGGACTCCATTCCTCACTGGAGAACAAATGATATTGGGTGAATAGTTCGTAAGTGCCCCATGAACCTTCTGAATGTTGTCAATACAGGTAATATGCATTCTGCTCCAAATCCAAAATTTATTGACTAAGAAGTCACAGGCAAGCCTTTACAAAGCAAATGTGTGAGAGAAGATCCAGGGTCAAGAGCGGCTCTCTTTAGTGTTCACATTTTGTCTTTCCATTAGACATTTAGGTACACGTGGAAAGTGCTCCTTTGTGCAAGTCCCCTTCATTGGAACAGAGTATGGCAGTGTGACCAAGAAGCCTGGAGAGTGTCTGGTATATGTGCGGTGGTCATTTTTGAATTTCCTGAGACCTTATGCACAATGAGCAGCTGAAGAATGTGCTGAACAATTATCCTCATAAACAAACTCATGTCAGATCCCTGACCTCTGTCCTAAGGAGATTCGAGTGAATTCATGGGAGAAGTACTCTGAAGAAATGCAGGTGACTGGGCAGGACTGCTTTCTTGGAGCCCAGCATCCTGCTGAGACTTGTTGTTGGAATTGATTTGCATTGAAATTGGTGGTGTTTTGAGTGTTGATTCTTTTGTGAGCAGAGGAGAAAAGAAAGAAAAAGAGACTATGAAAGGTTGGTTTCATTTGTTTATTTCCACAAACCCCGAGTGCTGAGGACTCGAACCCGCATCTCCAGCATGAGAGTCAGGCACCATAAAGGATGTGTTATATGGCCTTCACTGCATTGGCTGCTCTGAGATACAGCACTTGGTCACCTACAAAAATAAATTGTGAAATTTTATGCAGTGAAGCACTCATTACCAAAGCAAAAAATGTCAATGGAGTTCTTAATTCTCCTGTTCAGCTCAAACAGTAAGGATCTATTTTGCCTGTGAAACACAAGCCTAGCCTTGCATCCTGAGATAAAGATTTTTCCCCTCTTCATTGAGGATGAAATTGGAAGTAGCTGATTGACCTGTGAGAAGAAAAATGTATCAGGGATCCAAGGTCGCCAGGAATAGGGGCAGAGGCAGGACTATGTGGGATTGAGAAGATGCTCAATGGGACACAAGAAATGGAGATGTTCGCATCATACACACATGAATCCGTAGACATTACATTTAAAATCAACTGACACTTTCCTAGAAAATATTTTTTTTCTTATATTCTGTTTTGAATTTTTTAAAGAGCAGAGAGCTTGACAAAATGCACAAGCCAGTTCAGGTGCTGGATTTTTCCCCAAATCTCTGGAACTGGTGAGCCAAATGAAGTTGTGGTTCCTCTTCTGAGCCTGTGTCCATCAGTGAAAGTGCTTCAGCAATTTAATCAGTCCCAGGTGGGAGATATATACAGGCAAATGCATGTGGTGGTAGCTAATATGTTATGGGGTCACAGAATCAAAACGTGGTGCCAAAAAGAAAACATTACTCCAAATTCTATCTTCTCATCGTTATGTTTTCAGTTATTACTCTGAGGATTTCTTACAGAGGGATAGTGGCTAAAGTCATATAATTCATACTTCATTCATTTCCTTTCAATCAATTCCACTCAGAAAAACGTAAAGAATGGTTAACAATTCTCCTGTGACAGGAGAGGCACACATGGGAGTACTCCTCTAGTCAAAAGGGAAGGAGCAGGCATTTGAAAGCAAGGTTGTGAATGTCGAGTGTGTTCAAGGATCCGGAAGGAGAAGTCATTTTTTTACATACCCCAGAGTGTTTGTAAATCCGTGTGCAACTTGAACTTTGAAGAGTGGCTCCAGTGACATTACACCTGCACCCCAGATTCCACCTGAGGTCATAAAAGAGTGGACTCAGAACGCGGAAGCTCACGGTTCCCATGGCAACCAGAGACCATTCAGCTCCTGGCTGCTTCAAACCAAGTTTCAAAACATGTGGCGTCTCAGATGAGGGGTTAGAGGACAGATGAAGTGATCCGGTGACAGAGTCTTGCGTTTTTCAAGAAATGATTCTATCTTTCTTTCCCGGGCAACAAGAAAACAGACTGTACGGTGTATAGAGTCCCGTGAGCAATAAATATTCCCATATCCAGGTAGGACAAGGGATCCCTTTGAAATCTGACAGCTCACAATTCCACCCAGGTCCAGTAGGTGGCGCTGTGCTCCATTGGTGGACCGATCCTGCTGACAGGCAGCGCATCTGGCACCTAATGCAGCCTATTAGTCCCCTGGAATTTCAGTGGAAGTTGCTGGGACCGAGGGCTGCTTGAGAGCACGTTGGTCAACAATCTTAACTCTGGCACCAGAGGATTTGCTCTCTGTTCCCAATCCTCCAGGACTGGAACCACCCAGGCTTCCTTCAGAGTCAGAAAACTATCCTAGGGGCTTAGCAGTCACACGGAGATGTGGGTGGTGTGTGCTCACCACAGAAGAGTATGCCGTGCAGTGCCCTGGTTTGGGTGATAATTGATTTGGGACACATCACAATCCATCTGTCTGGTTTCTCCTCCTATACTATGAAGTATGGAAAGGAGACAGAAGATACATGGGATGTCCATGTTCTATGTGAAGGTGAGTGGCTGCTCTAGTGGATCATGAAGAGAGGATGGAGTTATTCCCTTAGTCTATAGGAAGGAGGAAAGCACAAATCTGACATGCAAGAAGAGTGGTTCTGTGCTCACTCCAAAGGCGAGACAGCTCATCATTGGCTGCTGTCTTACAACTACGCTACACCATGAAATTACCCTTCTGGGGTTTTTCCAAGATGACATCAAATCTAAACATGATACAGGAATGACATGCCAAACATTATTCACACAATTGTCTATCTTCTTCACCAGATACATACCGCTCTGTCAAAAGGACCTGTGAATTTATGCCAGGACTCCTTTAAGGAACCCCAATATGGAGTAGACAACAATCTGGGGATGAGGAAAGAGCCTGTTGATGTCATTGAAGCCAGAATTAAGGACAGGTAGTTAGTGTAGAAATAGGGAATCGGGTCAATTGGAGGAAATGAAGCCATGAAGCCATCTGCCTTTGGAAGTTGGAGACTGCCCCTGGAAGAATGGAATGTCAAGGATCACAGGAGCCCATTGAATACCAAATTTACCTGCCTTTATCAAGGACTGCAAGCAAGTAGCTGCTAATTAATGCCCCTTGGGCACTTACCTGCCTGAATCACCTTGGCCCTCCCCCTGCCCATGGTTTCTCAGTAATGCAAAATTAGGCCTAGTCACGTAGGCAGGAAGGAGAGAGATAAGTGGGGAGAGAACTGGAGAACAAAAGAGACTTTAACCTATAAAAGATGTAGGGTGCACTCACTTCTTTGGACTTTTAGAACATCAGCCATGGCCCCCTTCTCCCTGCCAGGAGAAGTCTGTATTATTCCCTTTAAATAAACCTGCTTAATATGCTTGCCTTGGCGTGCTTCTCTAGTGTTCAATCTTCAATGTTAGAAGGAGCAGAACTCGTCACCAGTAAACGGCGGTATCAGATTTGGAGGTCCCACCAAGACTTACGCCAAGATAAGTAAGCTTCTCTCCCCACACACCCCACATCTGTTTGAGGTGCATCTTTCTTTCTGTCTCTTTATTTTTGGAGGGCAAAATGAGCACCCGTCGGCTACTTAAATGCAGTTAGTGCAGCTGCCATTCTTAAGACTCGGGTGAGAGGTTTCCCGGCCCAGGCAAGTTCCAATCACCTGCTCTGTAGGTATTTTGGACTGTGCCGAAGCCGTTTCCTACTTTTCTGTCCAGGCCTGGAGCGCAATTGCCGCAAGTACACAGTGTCCCTAGTCCTGATCTGCCCAGGATGTGTGGAGGTGGAGAAAGGGTTGGAGCAACTGTGGGGTTCTTGGCCCGGGCTACTCTCGGGTGAACCCCAAAGGTTCCTTCTCTGGACTCCCCCTCCCGACAGCCCTGAGGGGTGTCCAGGGTGATCGGTAGACAAGGGCACTGAGGGAAAGCGCCAATCACATTTGCCTCCGTATGGGCTGCACAACACTCCCGCACTTCCACTCCCTCCTGGATGCTCTCCTTCCCTTGCCGGGCAGACATTAGGAATTCAAGCTGTAGGATTAAGGCCTGGGATGATTAGTATGAAAATGCCCAGGTTCCCTTTGTTTGCACAGTTAAACTTCACTAGTCTAGACACTAGAGTCTCTCCATTACTCTTCCCATGCTTAAATGTGCTCACAGTGTTCTCTTTAAGTTGCAAGAGGGAAGCATTTAAAAACCCCTCCCGTGAGACCCTCCAAGCAAAGGGTGTTATACACCTAACAACCAATAGATGTTCCCCCACCCTCTGGAGATTCCTTTAGTCTACAGGGCAAGAAGATAGGTAAAAGGCACACTTTTTACTTTTGTCATCATTTTTCATAATTAGGAGTTAATAGTGGCAGGAGGAAAACAGTAATGCCCTTAAGTCTGAATCCTCCCAGGGTCTCTAGCACAGGGCAAACTAGGACCCTAGCTCTTTGCTGAAGAAGGCCAGAAATAACTTTGGCAAAGCCAGGTAGTGGAGACGGGTTGTTCTGGACCGTAAGGAAGCTCAGTTAGGGAGACGTCCCTAATACTTCTAACTCAGAAGGGAGCTTCTCTCTCAAAAGTATTGCCAGGTTCACCACTAGCCTGCATACTGCTAAATTGCAAATGATCAAGAAAAGTGCCTTTCATATGTTACCTTGCTTGACATCAATAATCTCTACCATGAGAGGAGAAAGCCTTGAGGCATCGCCTACTAAGGGAGGAAAATCAAGGGAACCCTCCCAACTTAAGACAGACAAAAATAAATTTAAGGAGGCTTTTGGAGGATCCTAATAAATATTGAGATGTTTCAAAACTTATGCCAGGTATCTGACTTCACCTGGAAAATTATGCTATTAACCATCTAGAGAACAGGCAGTTCTCAGAAACCATCCTAACTGGGATTTGAATAATGAGTAGGATGCCTAAAAAAACTATTATGCAGCCTTCAGGAAAGTCTTGCTATTTTCATGGAGAGACTTAGGAAAGCAATAAGAAAGCACACCACTCTGAATCCTGAATCCATAAAGGGCCACCTACTTTTAAAGTACAAATTTACCATTTAGTCAGCCCCAAATATTTAGAGGAAATTACAAAATTGGCACATGGCCCTGATCAATCCTCAGATGATCTTCTCCAGCTTGCATCTTCTGTTTTTAATAGACATCAAAAAGAAAGAAAAGGGAACATATAGGCAAGAAAAAGGACTTATTAAAGATCATTCAAACTGATATAGATACTTTTAATGCCTTGCAATAGCCCATGCAATTCACCCATTTTAGGAGTTAAAAAGCAAACTGTCTAGTTCAAGACATTAGAATAATGAAGCAGTAATTTCCCCCATCCTGTAGTTCTTAATCCATACACTTTTATCTTGGATTCCAACTGCTGCTTTGTATACTAAGTTAGATTTAAAAGATGGCTTTTCCTGTTTATGCTAGACTCTGAATGGCAATTTCTGTTTGCCTTTGAGGAAGCAGATACTGTATCTCAACTAACCTAGACAGTATTGCCTCAGGATTTAAATGGTCCTCACCTGTTCCAGACAAACCTTAGTTAAGGACTTAACAAAATTCAAAGATAAAACATCTGTGAATGTTCAGTAAGTAAATGACATCCTTTATGTGCCCCCATCCAGGAGGAATATCAAAAGGCCATTGCAGAACTCCTAAACTTCTTAGCTATTAGGAATTAAAAGATCTCAAAAAATAAAGCTTAATTACATCATCAACAGGTTCAATACTACAGGAAATAGCCACCATAGGACAATATTCTGCCCCAGGAAGGGGCCTTACTTCAAGCTCCTGTCCTCAGCTTACCTATGAATCAAGATTTAACCTGTTTGTCACAAAGGGGAAAATAAATCCTGGATAAGCAGCCATAGGGAGCTCAATAACCAATGGCATATCTCAGTGAGGAACATAGCAAAGTAGCTTCATTCTCAAAAGAAATGGAAAATAAGGTCTCATAATTTTCTTTGACATCCACCCTGTCCTGATGAGATGGCTAAAGTGCCTTAGGCACAAGGATTCTATTAAAACCTGTTAGATCCTTCCAGATCTCAGTCAAGGCATACATTGAAATGTAAATAGGAAGCCTAAAGGCTCAGTAGGAGACTGGTCTCAAATCCAAAGAAAAAAAAGGTAAAAAGAGCCTTACCTAAACTCCAGCAAAAGTAAATTTTATGGTACTTTACTAAAGTAATTAACGGCCGTATCATTTTTCCAGGACTCTTGTTTTTTTTTAATTCTATATTTTTTTGAGCTCATGATTTTTTTTGATCAGTTCTAGTTTTTATTCAACTAGAGTTTTTGAACATCTGTTACATTGCAATGGAGATTCACCTATAAAGTTACAAGGCCTTTGATTTTGTGTTATTTGTATGTCGTGCTGTCTGATGTCATGTTTTGTCTATATCAAAACTGAGCGCTCCTAAAATTAAAATTTAAAAATGGATCCAGATACTTTTAATTCACATGATTTAAAGGTTCAATTCAAATTGGGTAAACTAATGAAAGTAAAATGTCTTTGAAAATAACTCACAAGTCTCTAGGTGGTCAAGCTAATAAAATATTGATGTTAATAAAATGTATAGTATCAGCGCTGGCCATATGGCCCAACTTGCAGAGTGCCTGGCTCGAATGTTCCAGACCCGGGTTCGAGTCCCCAGCACTTTGGAATTGTGGAAGTAAAATGTCTAATATCAATTGTTTCTAAGACTTTTCTTCAACAGGAAAGAGACAGCAAATACTGTTCAGGACACTTGTCTGATTTCTTGGTTTTTACAGAATAAGTGAATTAGAGTTAACATGTATGGGATTACTCAAATGTGTTTGTAGAGACATCTGATTAAAATGCTAATTGTTAAAAAACATCAAGTACTCTTAACTCCTCAAATTCCATGGGGTATCATACTTAAACATTATTGGTGTTTTCATAGGTTGGTAAATAAAAGGGTTTAAACTTGCTTTGTGTCATCACTAAACTAAAAACAAGGTTACTAAGAGTTATGTCCTAATAAGTGGAATTCTATATACAAAGGGTCCCAAAAGTTTCAACTGTGTTTCAATTAGAGTACTATAAACAACAAAATATTTAATCTTATTAAAATAGAGTAATTTATTTAAATTCAGAAATTTCATAAGAGTTGTTTCAGAATGTGAACAAAAAGGGGTCAACAAATAGGAAAGTAAATAAAAGGTTCTGGGTATGGAAATATATTTAGTAAAAGGGAAAAGGAAATGTTTCTGGGTAATAAAGTGCTTGTGTAATGAAATACATGAGGGCCTAAGTAAGTGCTAAGAAAGTCTGTGTGTAACTAAAGGACAAGTTTCAACAAGTTTGCGTGTAACTAAGTTGGTTGTATGTATGTGAGACAGCTAAAGCTAATTAAGGTTTTTCCTAAGGTGAAATACTAATGTTCAGATATAAACCAAAGTTTAATCTAGATGGTAAAATGGCAAGGATTTCTTAGAAACACTAATTTACTCTTAACTTTGTGTCTATTAAGTTTTATTCTTTAGAACAATTAGTCTTAAAAATTGGGGTTTATACAATTATGGTTAAACAACTGTTAGGGTATTGTACTATGTTACAGAATCTACATTTTTCTTTAAAAACTAAATTTGGTAAGATAAAAGTGTCAAGGTAATTGTGAAATGGTCACTAGTTGTATATTAAATGTGTTCATATTTTTCAGGTATACAAGTTTTAAAGCAGGGAATTTATCAAGCTGCTATTCTCCAGATTAAACTTGACTGTAATGGTAATCTTAAACTTATAAAGAATAAATATTAATTGGGAATTTATTTCTATCATTTAATGTTCTATTATAAGACCTGCTATCAATAGGGTATATTTAAAATTTGTTACTTTTTACACTGAGATAAAGAATTTCAAATATAAATGTATTTATAAAAGTTAGAGTCTGACTTGTTTAAAGGTTAATTTTGTGAAACATGAAAATATTTTCCCACTTTATCACACAAAAGGAGAGTTAAAAGTTCTCTCAGCCTTTCTTTGATTCATGTTTTAGATACAATGTTAAATTGTGTTAATTATAAAGTTTATATAGACTCAGGAAACAGTATATGTAGACTACTTAATGATATTTAAGGAAGAAGCAAAGATCAACATCAGAATTAGAACACTTAAGATCTGTAAAGAGCCACGCCTTACCTGAGATAAGGCTCTGCCTCCCACCATACTGCATGTTAGAGTGACCCCAAAATAAGTCAGACTGCAGTTTATTTAAAGTTATAGTCAAAAGATTGATTCTTGTTGAAAAGTAGTGTGATCTCAAATAGGGAATATTATGTGGTTCTCAGTCAAAATTCAAGATAGCTATTTTACAAGCAGAATATATTTTTACTCTTGCTAATTTCATTTTGTAAAACTGTTACCTGTTAATGTTTTGCAGAAGTAGCTGCTTCAAGAACACACAACCTAGGTAACTTGTGATAATAAGCCATCACCTACAGAACAGATAGTGGTAACTTCCAGTACTAATACAGACTCCGGTTAGATAAAAGGGTAAATAATTTTAAAATTATGGACATTGAAGTTAAAGCCCAGTACTCTTACTTTATGACTGGTGAGACTGGCTTACTGGATGATTAAGATCAAACTTAGAGATTGGAATTAAATACAGAAGGCAAGATAGACCAGTATTTGGAACTTTTGCCCTCAGTCAGCCTGAACCCACGAACAAGAGAACTTCTCTATGGAGCTTTGCAACTCTGGGTCACACAACCTCCTGATCAAGGAGATTGTTGAGACTAGAGGATGAAAAATCACTCAGTGCATCTGCTGCAGAGGAGGGTCATGGAAAAAGGGAGACATCCCTTAATGCTTCCAAAGGAAATCACCTCATCAAGGAGACCCTGCCTAACCAATGGCACTGGTGGAGCTAAGAAGCTGCTCTTAAGTTCTCTACAAGTGGCCCCTGTGGGAACTCAGCTGACTCTTTAACAAGACAGGAACCAGGTCAATTTGACCACCTTGATCTTAGACACCCAGCAAAACAGTTAAAACCAAAATATAGCCATTTCTGGGCATTTCAAAGAAATAATAGTTAAATGTAACTTAAGATGTACACTTGTATTAGCCCACTAGAATAAAAGCTGGAAGCTACAAATCAAAGAGATTCTTCAGCAAATGTGCCTGACAACTATCAAGAGAAACTGCCAGAGTCAGAAGTTTTTAGTCAGTTTAAGGCCTGCAGACCTTCCTAAGCTACACAGGTAGACTTAACCTATGTTTGCTCATATGATTATCTAGCCCTAAGTAACAGAAGTATAGAGCTCTCTACTAAACACAGGTTATACCAATAAAGGGATATTATTACAAAAATCAGATGACATTAAGTAGCTTAACTATATTTTCTGGGAATACCTATGACATTAAGAGTTAAATGTTGTGTTTACATTCCTGATAACATGGACAATGTTAAAGTCCCCAAATAAAGGCCTTGTCCTCTCCAGCCTTTTGCTATGCCTAGTTATGGGAACAATTTCTCAGTTCTTCCACTGCCTGGTGAGAGATTGACTTCTGTCATTTTCATGATACTCAGTGGCATGTTCCAGATGCTGCAACATTTACTTTGTACTAATCTCACTTCAGTACTCATGTCTTTTTGTTCTTCTATGATAGAAGCACCCACCCCCAGATGACTTTACAACCTGCTCTTCCCCAACCAGACTTCTACCTTGGACCCCTCGATTGACCCGATTTTTAAAAAAGGAGCTCCAAACTGCTGGCCCCTCACTGCCCCCTTTCAGCTTCAAAGCAGCCAGAACGAACAACGCCCCCTTTCTTTTCCTTAAAGCAGTTAGGAGTCCTATAGCGAAAGGAGGGAATGAAGCCAGAATTAAGGACAGGTAGTTAGTGTAGAAATAGGGAATTGGGTCGATTTGAGGAAATGAAGCCATGAAGCCATCTACCTTTGGAAGTTGGAGAATGCCCCTGGAAGAATGGAATGTCAAGGATCTCAGGAACCAATTGATTACCAAATTTAACTGCCTTTATCAAGGACTGCAAGCAAGGAGCTGCTAATTAATGCCCCTTGGGCACTTACCTGCCTGAATCACCTTGGCCCTCCCCCTGCCCATAGTTTCTCAGTAATGCAAAACCAGGTCTAGTCACGTAGGCAGGAAGGAGAGAGATAAGAGGGGAGAGAACTGGAGAACAAAAGAAACTTTAACCTATAAAATATGTAGGGTGCACTCACTTCTTTGGACTTTTAGAACATCAGCCATGGCCCCCTTCTCCCTGCCAGGAGAAGTCTGTATTATTCCCTTTAAATAAACCTGCTTAATATGCTTGCCTTGGTGTGCTTCTCTAGTGTTCAATCTTCAACGTTAGAAGGAGCAGAACTCGTCACCGGTAAACCTCGGTATCAGCATCATATGCATAGTCTCACAGGGCATAATAGCAAGTCTCAAAATAGACCAAGAAGAAAGTGGAATTGTTCAAAGCTTCCAAGCTGAATATTCAAAAGAATACAGTCAGGATATGTGGAGGGCCAGAAGCATTGAAGGATGTTGAAGCTGGGAAACAACTTCAGAGAAGAGACCATAGGAAACTCCCCATCAAACATGGTCAACCCAAAACACTGCAACATATATTCAGCCGCATCATACACTACAAATACAGGAAGTAGTTATTAGCCACTCATTCTCTAAGCAACCTTCAATAATGAACCTAATTCTCCTTAGGGGAATGAAATTGACCTTCAAAAGTCCATTCTCTTTTCTGTTGGTCCCAAGGGACAGCCGAATACACGAACAATGTTTTCTATTTTATCTGGCACATCAACCATAAGAATAAGCCTTCCCAATTTCACAGCAATTTCCACCACGACCTACAATTTAAGCCAGTTGATCCTGGGATATGCAACACTAATCCTTGCACTGCTTCTCTTGAGGATATTCTTCAATATTAACAAGAGTCTAAAATGTTCTCCATCCCTCACTGGAGAACCAATGGGTGAGTAGGTTGTAAGTGCACCATGAACCTTTTGAAAGGTATCAATACAGGGTAATATCCATTCTGCTCCAAATCCTAAATTTATTAACTAAGAAATCACAGGCAAGCCTCTACAAAGCAAATGTGTGAGAGAAGTTCTATGTCAAGAGCGACTCTCTATTGTGTTCACATTTTTTCTTTCCAGGAGACATTGAGTTACACGTGGAAAGTGCTCCATTGTGCAAGTCCCCTTCATTGGAAGAGAGTATGGCAGTGTGCCCAAGAAGCCTGGAGAGTGCCTGGTACATGTGCGGTGGTCATTTTTGAATTTCCTGAGACCTGATGCACAATGAGCAGCTGAAGAATGTGCTGAAGAATTATCCTCATAAGCAAACTGATGTGAGACCCGTGAACTCTGTCCTAAGGAGAGTGGAGTGAATTCATGGGAGAAGTACTGTGAAGAAATGCAGGTGACTGGGCAGCACTGCTCTCTTGGAGCCCAGCATCCTGCAGAGACTTGTGGTTGGAATTGATTTGCATTGAAATTGGTGCTGTTTCGAGTGTTGATCGTTTTGTGAGCAGAGGAGAAAAGAAAGAAAAGAGACGATGGAAGGATGGTTTTATTTGTTTATTTCCACAAACCCACAGTGCTGAGGACTCGAACCCGCATCTACTGCATGAGAGGCAGGCAGCTTGCGGGATGGGCTATATGGCCTGCACTGGATTGGCTTTTCTGAGTTACAACAGTTGATCACCTACAAACATAAATTGTGAAATTTTATGCAGCGAAACACTCATGACCAAGACAAAAAATGTCAATGGATTTCTTAATTCTCCTCTTCAGCTCTAAGCAGAAAGGATCTTTTTGCCTGTGAAACAGAAGTCTAGCCCTGCATCCTGAGTTGCAGATATTTCCCCTCTTCATTGAGGACAAAAATGGAAGTAGCTGATTGACCTGTGAGCAGAAAAATATATCAGGGATCCAAGGTCACCAGGAACAAGGGCAGAGGCAGGACTATGTGGGATTGAGAAGATGCTCTATGGAACACTAAAAATGGAGATATTGCAATCATTCATACATGAATCCGAAGACATTACATTCAAAATCAACTGACACTTTCCTAGAAAATATTTTTTTTTCTTAATTTCCACTTTGAATTTTCTAAGAGCAGAGAGTTTTATATAATGCACAAGCCATTTCAGGTGCTAGATTTTTCCCACAATCTGTAGAATTGGTGAGCCAAATAAAGTTGTGGTTCCTGTTCTAAGCCTGTGTCCCTCAGTGAAAGTGCTTCAGCAATTTAGTCAGTTCCAGGTGGGAGATATATACAGGTAATTGCATGTGGTGGTGGCTAATATGTTCTGGGGTCACAGAATCGGAATGTGGTGCCAAAAAAAAAACATTCCTCATCCAGATTCTATCTTCTGTTCGTTATGTTTTCAATTATTACTCTGAAAATTTCTTACAGAGTGATAAGTGGCTAAAGTCATATAATTCATACTTCATTCATTTGGTTTCAATCTATTCCACTCAGAAAAATATAAAGAATGGTTAACAGTTCTCCTGTGACAGGGGAGGCACACATGGGAGTACTCCTCTAATCAAAGGGGAATGAGCAGGCATTGGTAAGCAAGGTTGCAGAAGTTGATTGTTTTCAAGGATCCAGAAGGAGGAGTCATTTTTTTGCACATCCCAGATTTTTTGTAAATCCTTGCACAACATGAACTTTGAAGAGTAGCTCTAGTGACATTACACCTTCACACCAGATTCCACCAGAGGTCATAAAAGAGTGGACTCAGAAAAAGGAAGCATCACGGTTCCCATGGAAACGAGAGACCATTCAGCTCCTGGTCTCTTCAAACCAACAATCAAAACATATGGCATTTCAGATGAGGGGTTAGAGGACAGATGAAGGAAGCTGGTGACGGAGTCTTGCATTTTTCAAGAAATGATTCTATCTTTGTTTCCTGGGCAACAAGGACACAGACTCTACGGTGTATAGAGTCCCGTAAGCAATAAATATCCCCATATCCAGGTAGAAGAAGGGATCCCTATGAAGTCTGAAAGCTCGCAATTCCACCCAGGTCCACTAGGTGGTGCTGCGCTCTGTTGGTCGGACCAATCTTGCTGACAGGCAGCTTATCTGGCACCTAATGCAGCCTATTAGTCCCCTGGAATTTCAGTGGAAGATGGTGGGACCGAGGGCTGCTTGAGAGAACTTTGGTCAACAATCTTAACACTGGCACCAGAGGATTTGCTCTCTGTTCCCAATCCTCCAGGACTGGAACCACTCGGGTTTCCTTCACAGTCAGAAAATTATCCTAGGATCTTCGCAGCCACACGGAGATGTAGGTGGTGTGTGCTCACCACAGAAGAGTATGCAGTGCAGCGCCATGGTTTTGGTGATAATTGATTTGGGACACATCAAAATCCACCTGTCTGGTTTCTCCTCCTATACTATGAAGAATGAAAAGGAGACAGAAGGGACATGGGATGTCCATGTTCCATGTGAAGGTGAGTGGCTGCTCTAGTGGATCATGAAGAGAGAATGGAGTTATTCCCTTACCCTGTTGGAAGGAGGAAAGCTCAAAACTTACATGCAAGAAGAGTGGTTCTGTGCTCACTCCAAAGGCGAGACAGCTCATCAATGATTGCTGCCTAACAACTACGCTACACCCTGAAATTACCCTTCTGGGATTTTTCCAAGGTGACATCAAATCTAAACATCATAAGAAATGGCAAGCCAAACATTATTCACACAATGGTCCATCGTCTTCACCTGATACATACCTCTCTGTCAAAAGGACCTGTGAATTTATGCCAGGACTCCTTTAAGAACCCCAGTATGGAGTAGAAAACAAGCTGGGGATGAGGAAAGAGCCTGCTGATGGCATGATATGCACAGTCTCACAGGGCATAATAGCAAGTGTCACAATAAACCGAGAAGAAATTGGAATTGCTCAAAGCTTCCAAGCTGAATATTCAAAAGAATACAGTCAGGATATTTGGAGGGCCAGAAGCATTGAAGGATGTTGACGCTAGAAAACAAATTCAGAGAACAGACCCTAGGAAACTCCCCATCGATCATGGTCAACCCAAAACACTGCAACATATATTCAGCCACATCATACACTACTAATACAGGAAGTAGTTATTGGCCACTCATTCTCTATGCAAACTTCAATAATGAACCTCATTCTCCTTATGAGAATGAAATTGCCCTTGAAAATTCCATTCTCTTTTCTGTTGGTACCAAGGGACAGCCGAATACATGAACCATGCTTTCTTTTGTATCTGGCACATCAACCATAAGAATAAGCCTTCCCAACTTCACAGCGATTTCCACCATGACCTACAATTTAAGCCAGTTGATCCTGGGATATGCAACACTAATTCTCGCACTGCTTATCTTGAGGATATTCTTCAATATTAACAAGAGACTACAAAAGGACTCCATTGCTCACTGGAGAACCAATGGCTGTGTAGGTTGTAAGTGCCCCATGGACCTTCTGAATGGTATCAATATAGGGTAATGTCCATTCTGCTACAAATCCTAAATTTATTAACTAAGAAATCACAGGCAAGCCTCTACAAAGCAAATGTGTGAGAGAAGTTCCATATCAAGAGCGAATCTCTATTGTGTTCACATTTTGTCTTTCCAGGAGACATTGAGTTACACGTGGAAAGTGTTCCATTGTGCAAGTCCCCTTCTTTGGAAGAGAGTATGGCAGTGTGCCCAAGAAGCCTGGAGAGTGCCTGGTACATGTGCAGTGGTCATTTTTGAGTTTCCTGAAACCTTATGCACAATGAGCAGCTGAAGAATGTGCTGAAGAATTATCCTCATAAGCAAACTCATGTGAGATCCGTGACCTCTGTCCAAAGGTGAATCGAGTGAATTCATGGGAGAAGTACTGTGAAGAAATGCAGGTGACTGGACAGCACTGCTCTCTTGGAGCCCAGCATCCTGCAGAGACTTGTGGTTGGAATTGATTTGCATTGAAATTGGTGCTGTCACGAGTGTTGATTGTTTTGTGAGCAGAGGAGAAAAGAAAGAAAAAGAGACTATGGATGGTTGGTTTCATTTGTTTATTTCCACAGAGCCAGAGTGCTGGGGACTCTAACCTGCATCTCCTCCATGAGAGGCAGGCACCTTACCGGATGGGCTATATGGCCTGCACTGGATTGGCTTTTCTGAGTTACAACACTTGATCACCTACGTACATAAATTTTGAAATTTTACGCAGCGAAACACTCATGACCAAGACAAAAAAAGTCAATGGAGTTCTTAATTCTCGTGTTCAGATCTAAGCAGAAAGGATCTTTTTTCCTGTGAAACAAAAGCCTAGCCCTGCATCCTGAGTTAGAGATATTTCCCCTCTTCATTGAGGACGAAAATGGATGTAGCTGATTGACCTGTGAGCAGAAAAATATATCAGGAATCCAAGGTCACCAGGAACAAGGGCAGAGGCAGGACTATGTGGGAATGAGAAGATGCTTTATGGGACACTAAAAATGGAGATATTGGAATCATTCACACATGAATCCGAAGACATTACCTTCAAAAACAACTGACACTTTCCTAGAAAATATTTTTTTTCTTATTTTCCACTTTGAATTTTCTAAGAGCAGAGAGCTTTATATAATGCACAAGCCATTTCAGGTGCTGGATTTTTCCCACAATCTGTAGAATTGGTGAGCCAAATGAAGTTGTAGTTCCTGTTCTAAGCCTGTGTCCCTCAGTGAAAGTGCTTCAGCAATTTAGTCAGTCCCTGGTGGGAGATATATACAGGCAAATGCATGTGGTGGTAGCTAATATGTTCTGAGGTCACAGAATCAAAATGTGGTGCCAAAAAGAAAACATTCCTCATCCAACTTCTATCTTCTCATCGTTATGTTTTCAGTTATTACTCTGAAGATTTCTTACAGAGTGATAAGTGGCTAAAGTCATATAATTCATACTTCATTCATTTGGTTTCAATCAATTCCACTCAGAAAAACGTAAAGAATGGTTAACAGGTCTCCTGTGAAAGGAGAGTCACACATGGGAGTACTCATCTAATCAAAGGGGAAGGAGCAGGCATTGGTAAGCAAGGTTGCAAAAGTCGAGTGTTTTCAAGGATACACATCCCAGAGTTTTTGTAAATCCTTGCACAACTTGAACTTTGAAGAGTGACTCCAGTGACATTACAACTGCACCCCAGATTCCACCTGAGGTCATAAAAGAGTGGACTCAGAACACGGAACCATCACGGTTCCCATGGCAACGAGAGACCATTCAGCTCCTGGCCGCTTCAAACCAACATTCAAAACATCTGGCGTCTCAGATGAGGTATTAGAGGACATATGAAGGATGACGGTGACAGAGCATTGCGTTTTTCAAGAAATGGTTCTATCTTTGATTCACGGACAACAAGGAAACAGACTCTACGGTGTATAGAGTCCCGTGAGCAATAAATATCCCCATATCCAGGTAGATCAATGGATCCCTTTGAAGTCTGACAGCTCGCAATTCCACCCAGGTACACTAGGTGGCGCTGTGCTCCGTTGGTCGGACCAATCTTGCTGACAGGCAGCTTATCTGGCACCTAATGCAGCCTATTATACCCCTGGAATTTCAGTGGAAGATGCTGGGACCGAGGGCTGCTTGAGAGTACGTTGGTCAGCAATCTTAACACTGGCACCAGAGGATTTGCTCTCTGTTCCCAATCCTCCAGGACTGGAACCACCCGGGTTTCCTTCAGAGTCAGAAAACTATTTTAGCAGCTTAGCAGCTACACAGAGATGTGGGTGGTGTGTGCTCACCCCAGAAGAGTATGCACTGCAGCGCCATGGATTGGGTGAAAATTGATTTGGGACTCATCACAATACATATGTCTGGTTTCTCTTCCTATACAATAAAGTATGGAAAGGAGACAGAAGATACATGGGATGTCCATGTTCTATGTGAAGGTGAGCGGCTGCTCTAGTGGATCATGAAGAAAGGATGGAGTTATTCCCTTAGTCTTTTGGAAGGAGGAAAGCTCAAAACTGACATGCAAGAAGAATGGTTCTGTCCTCACTCCAAAGGAGAGATAGCTCATCATTGGCTGCTGCCTTACAACTATGCTACACCCTCAAAGTATCCTTCTGGGATTTTTCCAAGGTGATATCAAATCTAAGCATGATACAAAATTGACATTCCAAACAGTATTCACACAATGGTCTATCTTCTTCACCAGATACATACCTCTCTGTCAAAACTATCTGTGAATTTATGCTAGGACTCTTTTTAGGAACCCCAGTATGGAGTAGACAACAAGCTGAGGATGAGGAAAGAGCCTGTTGATGGCATGATATGCACACTCTCACAGGGCATAATAGCAAGTCTCAAAATAGTCCGAGAAGAAAGTGGAATATTTCAAAAAGCTTCCAAGCTGAATATTCAAAAGAATACAGTCAGGATATTTGGAGGTTGAGAAGCATTGAAGTATGTTGATTCTGGAAAACAACTTCAGAGAAGAGACCCTAGGAATTTCCCCATCGATCAAGGTCAACCCAAAACACTGCAACATATATTCAGCCACATCATACACTACAAATACAGGAAGAAGTTATTGGCCACTCATTCTCTACGCAACCTTCAATAACGAACCTCATTCCCCTTATGAGAATGAAAATGCCCTTGAAAATTCCTTTCTCTTTTCTGTTGGTCCCAAGAGAAAGCTGAATACACGAACCCTGTTTTCTATTTCTTCTGGCACATGAACCATAAGAATGAGCCTTCCCAACTTCACAGCAATTTCCACCATGACCTACAATTTAAGCCAGTTGATACTGGGATATGCAACACTAAACCTTGCACTGCTTCTCTTGAGGATATTCTTCAATATTAACAAGAGTCTACAAAAGGTCTCAATTCCTCACTGGAGAACCAATGGGTGAGTAGGTTGTAAGTGCCCCATGAACCTTCTGAATGGTATCAAAACAGGGTAATATCCATTCTGATCCAAATCCTAAATTTATTAACTAAGAAAACACAGGGAAGCCTCTAAAAGCAAATGTGTGAGAGAAGTTCCAGGGTCAATAGCAGCTCTCTTTTTTGTTCACATTTTTTCTTTCCAGGAGACATTGAGTTTCACATGGAAAGTGCTCCATTGTGCAAGTCCCCTTTATTGGAAGAGAGTATGGCAGTGTGCCCAAGAAGACTGGAGAATGCCTGGTACATGTGCGGTGGTCATTTTTGAATTTCCTGAGACCTTATGCACAATAAGCAGCTGAAGAATGTGCTGAAGTATTATCCTCAGAAGCAAACTCATGTGAGATCTGTAACCTCTGTTTTAAGGAGAGTCGTGTGAATTCATGGGACAAGTACTCTGAAGAAATGCAGGTGACTGAGCAGCACTGCCCTCTTGGAGCCCAGCATCCTGCTGAGACTTGTGGTTGGAATTGATTTGCATTGAATTTGGTGATGTTTCGAGTGTTGATGGTTTTGTGAGCAGAGAAAAGAATGAAAAACGTATGATGGAAGGTTGGTTTCATTTGTTTATTTTCACAAACCCTGAGTGCTGTGGACCTGAACCCGCATCTCCTGCATGAGAGGCAGGCACCTTACCGGATGGGCTATATGGCCTGTGCTGGATTGGCTTCTGTGAGATACAATACTTGATCACCTACGAACATAAATTGTGAAATTTTATGCAGCGGAACCCTCATGACCAAGACAAAAAATGTCAATGGAGTTCTTAATTCTCCTGTTCAGCTCAAACCAGAAAGGATCTTTTTTGCCTGTGAAACACAAGCCTAGCCCTGCATCAAGAGTTAATGATTTTTCCACTCTTCATTGAGGATGAAAATGGAAGTAGCTGATTGACCTGTGAAGAGAAAAATAGATCAGGGATCCAAGGTGGCCAGGAATAGGGGCAGAGGCAGGACTATGTGGGATTGAGAATATGATCTATGGACACTAAAAATGGAGATATTGGAATCATTCACACATGAATCCGAAGACATTACATTCAAAATCAACTGTTACTTTCCTAGAAAATATTTTTTTTTCTTATTTTCCACTTTGAATTTTCTAAGAGCAGAGAGCTTTATATAATGCACAAGCCATTTCAGGTGCTGGATTTTTCCCACAATCTGTAGAATTGGTGATCCAAATGAAGCTGTGGTTCCTGGTTCTAAGCCTGTGTTCCTCAGTGAAAGTGCTTCAGCAATTTAGTTAGTCCCAGGTGGGTGATATATACAGGCAAATGCATGTGGTGGTAGCTAATATGTTCTGGGGTCACAGAATCGAAACATAGTGCCAAAAAGAAAACATTGCTCATCCAAATTCTATCTTCTCATCGTTATGTTTTCAGTTATTATTCTGAAGATTTCTTACAGAGTGATAAGTGGCTAAAGTCATATAATTCATACTTCATTCATTTGGTTTCAATCAATTCCACTCAGAAAAACGTAAAGAATGGTTAACAGTACTCCTGTGAAAGGAGAGGCACACATGGGAGTACTCATCTAATCAAAGGGGAAGGAGCAGGCATTGGTAAGCAAGGTTGCAAAAGTCGAGTGTTTTCAAGGATCCAGAAGGAGAAGTCATTTTTTTGCACATCCCATAGTGTTTGTAAACCCTTGTGCAAATTGAACTTTGAAGAGCAGCTCCAGTGACATTACACCTGCACCCCAGATTCCACCTGAGGTCATAAAAGAGTAGACTGAGACCACAGAATCATCACGCTTCCCATGGCAACCAGAGACCATTCAGCTCTTGACTGATTCAAAGCAACGTTCAAAATATGTGGCGTCTCGGATGAGGGGTTAGATGACAGATGAAGGGAGCCGGTGACAGAGTCTTGCGTTTTTCAAGAAATGATTCTATCTTTGTTTCCCCGGGCAACAAGGAAACAGACTCTACGGTGTATAGAGTCCCGTGAGCAATAAATATCCCCATATCCAGTTAGGACAAGGGATCCCTTTGAAGTCTGCCAGCTCGCAATTCCACCCAGGTCCACTAGGTGGCGCTGCGCTCCGTTGGTCGGACCGATCTTGCTGACCAGCAGTTCATCTGGCACCTAATGCAGCCTATTAGACCCCCGGAATTTCAGTGGAAGATGCTGGGACCGAGGACTGCTTGAAAGCACGTTGGTCAGCTATCTTAACACTGGCACCAGAGGATTTGCTCTCTGTTCCCAATCTTCCAGGACTGGAACCACCGAGGTTTCCTTCAGAGTAAGAAAACTATCCTAGGGGTTTAGCAGTCACACGGATGTGGGTGGTGTGTGCTCAATCCCAGAAGAGTATGCAATGCAGCGCCATGGTTTGGGTGATAATTGATTTGGGGCACATCACAATCCATTTGTCTGGTTTCTCCTCCTATACTACAAAGTATGGAAAGGAGACAGAAGGGACATGGGATGTCCATGTTCTATGTGAAGGTGTGTGGCTGCTCTAGTGGATCATGAAGAGAGGATGGAGTTATTCCCTTAGCTTGTTAGAAGGAGGAAAGCTCAATTCTGACATGCAAGAAGAGTGGTTCTGTGTTCACTCCAAAGGCGAGAAAACTCATCATTGGCTGCTGACTTACAACTATGTGACACCCTGAAATTACCCTCCTGGGATTTTTCCAAGGTGACATCAAATCTAAACATGATACAGAAATGACATGCCAAACAAAAATCACACAGTGTTCCGTCTTCTTCACCAGATACATACCACTCTGTCAAAAGGACTTGTGAATCTATGCCAGGACTATTTTAAGGAACCACAATATGGAGTAGACAACAAGCTGGGGATGAGTAAAGATCCTGTTGAAGGCATGATATGCACACTCTCACAGGATATAAGAGCAGGTCTCAAAATAGACCGAGAAGAAAATGGAACTGTTCAAAGCTTCCAAGCTGAATATTCAAAAGAATACAGTCAGGATATTTGGGGGGCCAGAAGCATTGAAGGATGTTGACGCTGGAAAACAACTCAGAGAGGAGACCCTAGGAAACTCCCCATGGATCATGGTCAACACAAACACTGCATCTTATATTCAGCCACATCATACACTAGACATAAAGGAAGTAGTTATTGGCCGCTCATTCTCTATGCAACCTTCAATAACGAACCTCATTCCCCTTATGAGAATGAAAATGCCCTTGAAAATTCCTTTCTCTTTTCTCTTGGTCCCAAGGGACAGCCGAATACACGAACCATGGTTCCTATTTTTTATGGCACATCAACCATGAGAATAAGCCTTCCCAACATCACAGCAATTTCCACCATGACCTACAATTTAAGCCTGTAGATCCTGGGCTATGCAACACTAAAACTTGCACTGCTTCTCTTGAGGATATTCTTCAATATTAACAAGAGTCTACAAAAGGACTCCATTCCTCACTGGAGAACCAATGATATTGGGTAAGTAGGTTGTAAGTGCCCCATGAACATTCTGAATGGGATCAATACAGGGTAATATCCATTCTGCTCCAAATCCTAAATTTATTGTCTATGAAATCACAGGCAAGCCTCTACAAAACAAATGTGTGAGACAACTTCCAGGGTCAAGAGTGGCTCTCTTTTTTGATCACATTTTGTCTTTCCAGGAGACATTGATTGTCTCGTGGAAAGTGCTCCGTTGTGCAAGTCCCCTACATTGGAAGAGAGTATGGCAGTGTGCCAAGAAGCCTGGAGAGTGCCTGGTATATGAGCGGTGGTCATTTTTGAATCACCTGAGACCTTATGCACAATGAGCAGCTGAAGAATGTGCTGAAGAATTATCCTCAGAAGCAAACTCATGTGAGACCCGTGACCTCTGTCCTAAGGAGAGTGGAATGAATTCATTTGACAAGTACTCTGAGGAAATGCATGTGACTGGGCAGCACTGCTCTCTTGGAGCTCAGCATCCTCCTGAGACTTGTTGTTGGAATTGATTTGCATTGAAATTGGTGCTGTTTCGAGTGTTGATTCTTTTGTGAGCAGAGGAGGAAAGAAAGAAAAAGAGATGATAGAACTTTGGTTTCATTTGTTTATTTCCACAAACCCAGAGTGCTGAGGACTGGAACCCGCATCTCCAGCATGAGAGGTAGGCACCCTACCAGATGGGCTCTATGGCCTGCACTGGATTGGCTTCTCTGAGTTACAACACTTGATCACCTACGAACCTAAATTGTGAAATTCTATGCAGCGAAGCACTCATGACCATGACAAAAAGTGTCAATGGAATTCTTAATTCTCCTGGTCAGCTCAAACAAGTAAGGATCTTTTTTACCTGTGAAACACAAGTTTAGCCTTGCGTCCTGAGTTACAGAATTTTCCCCTCTTCTTTGAGTATGAAAATGGAAGAGGCTGATTGACCTGTGAGCAGAAAAATATATCAGGGATCCAAGGTCGCCAGGACCAGGGGCTGAAGCAGGACTATGTGGTATTGATAAGATACTGAATGGGACACTAAAAATGGAGATATTGGAATCATTCCCACATGAATCCGAAGATATTACATTCAAAATCAACTGACATTTTCCTAGAAAATAATTTTTTCTTATTTTCCATTTTGAACTTTCTAAAGAGCAGAGAGATTTACATAATTCACAAGCCACTTCAGGTGCTGGATTTTTCCCACAATCTCTAGAATTGGTGAACCAAATGAAGCTGTGGTTCCTGTTCTAATCCTGTGTCCCTCAGTGAAAGTGCTTCAGCAATTTAGTCAGTCCCAGGTGGGAGATATATAGAGGCAAACGCATGTGGTAATGGCTAATATGTTCTGGGGTCCCAAAATCGAAACGTGGTTCCAAAAAGAAAACATAACTTATCCAAATTCTAACTTTTCCTCGTTATGTTTTCAGTTATTACTCTGAAGATTTCTTACAGAGTGATAAGTGGCTAAAGTCATATAATTCATACTTCATTCATTTCGTTTCAAACAATTCCACTCAGAAAAATGTAAAGAATGGTTAACAGTTCTCCTGTGACAGGAGAGGCACACATGGAAATACTCCTCTAATCAAAGGGGAAGGAGCAGGCATCGGTCAGCGACGTTGTGAAAGTCGTGTTTTTTCAAGGAAGTGGAAGGAGAAGTCATTTTTTCCATACCCCAGAGTGATTGTAAACCCTTGCACACCTTGAACTTTGAAGAGTGGCTCCACTGACATTACACCTGCACCCCAGATTCCACCTGAGGTCATAAAAGAGTGGACTCAGAACACGGAAGCATCATGGTTTCCATGGCAACCTGAGACCATTCAGCTACTGGCTGCTTCAAACTAACATTCAAAACTTCTGGTGTCTCAGATAAGGGGTTAGAGGACAGATGAAGTGATCCGGTGACAGAGTCTTGAGTTTTTCAAGAAATGACTCTATCCTTGTTTCCTGGGCTAAAAAGAAACAGGCCCTACGTTGTAAAGAGTCCCATGAGCAATAAATATCCAAATATCCAGGCAGGACAAGGGATCGCATTGAAGTCTGACAGCTCACAATTCCACCCAGGTCCACTAAGTGGCGCTGTGATCTTTTGTCTGGACCGATCTTGCTGACAGGCAGCTCATCTGGCACATAATGCAGCCCATTAGACCCCTGGAATTTCAGTGGAAGATGCTGGGACCGAGGGCTGCTTAAGAGCACGCTGGTCAACAATCTTAACACTGGCACCAGTGGATTTGCTCTCTGTTCCCAATCCTCCAGGCCTGGAACAACCCTGGTTTCCTTCAGAGTCAGAAAAATATCCTAGGGGTTTGGCAGCCACACGGAGATGTGGGTGGTGGGTGCTCTCCACAGAACAGTATGCAGTGTAGCGCCATGGTTTGGGTGATAATTGATTTGGGACACATCACAATCCATCTGTCTGATTTCTCCTCCTATACTATGAAGTATGGAAAGGAGACCAATGGGGCATGGGATTTCCATGTTCTATGTGAAGGTGAGTGGCTGCTCTAGTGGCTCAAGAAGAGAGGATGGAGTTAATCCCTTAGACTGTTGGAAGGTGGAAAGCTCAAAACTGACATGTAAGAAAAGTGGTCTGTGCTCACTCCAAAGGCGAGAAAACTCATCATTGGTTGCTGCCTTACAACTACGCTACACCCTGAAATTACACTTCTGGGATTTTTCCAAGGTGACAGCAAATCTAAACATGATACAGAAATGACATGCCAAACATTATTCACACAATGGTCTGTCTAGTGAAGAAGACATGTGCCTGTGAAATTTTGCCAGGATTCCTTTAAGGAAACCCAGTATGGAGTAGACAACAAGCTGGGGATGAGTGAACAACCTGGTGATGGCATGATATGCACAGTCTCATAGGGCATAATCACAAGTTAGAAAATACACCGAGAAGACAGTGGAATTGTTCAAAGTTTCCAAGCTGAATATTCAAAAGAAGACAGTCAGAATATTTGGAGGGCCAGAAGCATGGAAGGATGTTGATGCTGGAAAACAACTCAGAGAGGAGACCCTAGGAAACTCCCCATGGATCATGGTCAACCCAAACACTGCATCTTATACTCAGCCAAATCATACACTAGAAATACAGGAAGTAGTTATTGGCCGCTCATTCTCTATGCAACTTTCAATAACAAACCTCATTCCCCTTATGAGAATGAAAATGCCCTTGAAAATTCCTTTCTCTTTTCTCTTGGTCCCAAGGGACAGCCGAATACATGAACCATGGTTCCTATTTTTTATGGCACATCAACCATGAGAATAAGTCTTCCCAACTTCACAGCAATTTCCACCACGAACTACAATTTAAGCCTGTAGATCCTGGGATATGCAACACTAAAACTTGCACTGCTTCTCTTGAGGATATTCTTCAATATTAACAAGAGTCTACAAAAGGACTCCATTCCTCACTGGAGAACAAATGATATTGGGTGAGTAGGTTTTAAGTGCCCCATGAACCTTCTGACTGGTATCAATACAGGGTAATATCCATTCTGCCCCAAATCCTAAATTTATTCAATAAGAAATCACAGGCAGGACTCTGCAAAGCAAATGTGTGAGAGAAGTTCCAGGGTCAAGATCGGCTCTCTTTTTTGTTCACATTTTGTCTTTCCAGGAGACATTGATTTTCTTGTGGAAAGTGCTCCATTGTGCAAGTCCCCTTCATTGGAAGAGTGTATGGCAGTGTGCCCAAGAAGCCTGGAGAGTGCCTGGTATATGAGCGGTGGTCATTTTTGAATCACCTGAGACCTTATGCACAATGAGCAGCTGAAGAATGTGCTGAAGAATTATCCTCAGAAGCAAACTCATGTGAGACCCGTGACCTCTGTCCTAGGAGAGTGGTGTGAATTCATTTGAGAAGTACTCTGAGGAAATGCATGTGACTGGGCAGCACTGCCCTCTTGGAGCTCAGCATCCTCCTGAGACTTGTTGTTGGAATTGATTTGCATTGAAATTGGTGCTGTTTCGAGTGTTGATTCTTTTGTGAGCAGAGGAGAAAAGAAAGAAAAAGAGATGATAGAACTTTGGTTTCATTTGTTTATTTCCACAAACCCAGAGTGCTGAGGACTGGAACCCGCATCTCCAGCATGAGAGGCAGGCACCGTACCTGAGGGGCTCTATGGCCTGCACTGGAGTGGCTTCTCTGAGTTACAACACATGATCACCTACGAACATAAATTGTGAAATTCTGTGCAGCGATGCACTCATGACCAAGAAAAAATATGTCAATGGAGTTCTTAATTCTCCTGCTCAGCTCAAACAAGTAAGGATCTTTTTTGCCTGTGAAACACAAGTTTACCCTTGCTTCCTGAGTTAAAGAATTTTCCCCTGTTCATTAAAAACGAAAATGGAAGAGACTGATTGACCTGTGAGCAGAAAAATATATCAGGGATCCAAGGTCGCCAGGACCAGGGGCAGAAGCAGGACTATGTGGTATTGATAAGATACTCAATGGGACACTAAAAGTGGAGATATTGGAATCATTCAAACATGAATCCATAGAAATTACATTCAAAATTATCTGACTCTTTCCTAGAAAATATTTTTTTTCTTATTTTCCGTTTAGAACTTTCTAAAGAGCGGAGAGCTTTACATAATTCACAAGCCACTTCAGGTGCTGGATTTTTACCACAATCTCTAGAATTGGTGAGCCAAATGAAGTTGTGGTTCCTGTTCTAAGCCTGTGTCCCTCAGTGAAAGTGCTTCAGTAATTTAGTCAGTCCCAGGTGGGTGATATATACAGGCAAATGCATGTGGTAATGTCTATTATGTTCTGGGGTCCCAAAATCGAAACGTGGTTCCAAAAAGAAAACATACCTCATCCAAATTCTATCTTTTCTTCGTTATGTTTTCAGTTATTACTCTGAAGATTTCTTACAGAGTGATAAGTGGCTAAATTCAAATAATTCATACTTCATTCATTTCCTTTCAATCAATCCACTCAGAAAAATGTAAAGAATGGTTAACAGTTCTCCTGTGACAGGAGAGGCACACATGGAAGTACTCCTCTAATCAAAGGGGAAGGAGCAGGCATTGGTCAGCGAGTTTATGAAAGTCCTGTGTTTTCAAGGAAGTGGAAGGAGAAATCATTTTTTCCATACCCCAGAGTGATTGTAAACCCTTGCACACCTTGAACTTTGAAGAGTGGCTCCACTGACATTACACCTGCACCCCGGATTCCACCTGAGGTCATAAAAGAGTGGACTTAGAACACGGAAGCATCATGGTTTCCATGGCAACCAGAGACCATTCAGCTACTGGCTGCTTCAAACCAGCATTCAAAACATGTGGCATCTCAGATGAGGGGTTAGAGGACAGATGAAGGGAGCCTTGACAGAGTCTTGAGTTTTTCAAGAAATGACTCTATCCTTGTTTCCTGGGCTACAAAGAAACAGACTGTACTGTGTATAGAGACCCGTGATCAATAAATATCCAAATATCCAGGAGGACAAGGGATCGCATTGAAGTCTGACAGCTCGCAATTCCACCCAGGTCCACTAAGTGGCGCTGTGATCCTTTGTCTGGACCGATCTTGCTGACAGGCAGCTCATCTGGCACATAATGCAGTCTATTACACCCCTGGAATTTCAGTGGAAGATGCTGGGACCGAGGTCTGCTTGAGAGCACGCTGGTCAAAAATCTTAACACTGGCACCAGTGGATTTGCTCTCCGTTCCCAATCCTCCAGGCCTGGAACAACCCTGGTTTCCTTCAGAGTGAGGAAATTATTCTAGGGGCTTGGCAGCCTCACGGAGATGTGAATGGTGTGTGCTCAACACAGAAGAGTATGCAGTGTACCGCCATGGTTTGGGGGTTAATTGATTTGGGACACATCACAATCCATCTGTCTGGTTTCTCCTCCTATACTATGAAGTATGGAAAGGAGACCAATGGGGCATGGGATTTCCATGTTCCATGTGAAGGTGACTGGCTGCTCTAGTGGCTCATGAAGAGAGGATGGAGTTTTTCCCTTAGCCTGTTGGAAGGAAGAAAGCTTAAAAGTGACATGCAAGAAAATGGTCTGTGCTCACTCCAAAGGAGAGACATCTCATCATTGGCTGCTGCCTTACAACTACGCTACAACCTGAAATTACCCTTCTGGTATTTTTCCAAGGTGACAGCAAATCTAAACATGATATAGAAATGACATGCCAAACATTATTCACACAATGGTCTGTCTTCTTCAACAGATACACACCACTCTGTAGAAAGGGCCTGTGAAATTTTGCCAGGGTTCATTTAAGGAACCCCAGTATGGAGCAGACAACAAGCTGGTGATGCGTGAACAGCCTGGTGATGGCATGATATGCACAGTCTCACAGGGCATAATGGCAAGTTTGAAAATACACCGAGAAGACAGTGGAGTTATTCAAAGTTTCCAAGCTGAATATTCAAAAGAAGAGAGTCAGGATATTTGGAGGGCCAGAAGCATGGAAGGATGTTGATGCTGGAAAACAACTCAGAGAGGAGACCCTAGGAAACTCCCCATGGATCATGGTCAACCCGAACACTGCATCTTATACTCAGCCACATCATACACTAGACATACAGGAAGTAGTTATTGGCCGCTCATTCTCTATGCAACTTTCAATAACGAACCTCATTCCCCTTATGAGAATGAAAATGCCCTTGAAAATTCCTTTCTCTTTTCTCTTGGTCCCAAGGGACAGCCGAATACACGAACCATAGTTCCTATTTTTTATGGCACATCAACCATGAGAATAAGTCTTCCCAACTTCACAGCAATTTCCACCACGACCTACAATTTAAGCCTGTAGATCCTGGGATATGCAACACTAAAACTTGCACTGCTTCTCTTGAGGATATTCTTCAATATTAACAAGAGTCTACAAAAGGACTCCATTCCTCACTGGAGAACCAGGTTGTAAGTGCCCCATGAACCTTCTGACTGGTATCAATACAGGGTAATATCCATTCTGCCCCAAATCCTAAATTTATTCAATAAGAAATCACAGGCAGGACTCTGCAAAGCAAATGTGTGAGAGAAGTTCCAGGGTCAAGATCGGCTCTCTTTTTTGTTCACATTTTGTCTTTCCAGGAGACATTGATTTTCTTGTGGAAAGTGCTCCATTGTGCAAGTCCCCTTCATTGGAAGAGAGTATGGCAGTGTGCCCAAGAAGCCTGGAGAGTGCCTGGTATATGAGCGGTGGTCATTTTTTAATTACCTGAGACCTTATGCACAATGAGCAGCTGAAGAATGTGCTGAAGAATTATCCTCAGAAGCAAACTCATGTGAGACCCGTGTCCTCTGTCCTAAGGAGAGTGGTGTCAATTCATTTGAGAAGTACTCTGAGGAAATGCATGTGACTGGGCAGCACTGCTGTCTTGGAGCTCAGCATCCTGCTGAGACTTGTTGTTGGAATTGATTTGCATTGAAATTGGTGCTGTTTTGAGTGTTGATTCTTTTGTGAGCAGAGGATATAAGAAAGAAAAAGAGAAGATAGAAGTCTGGTTTCATTTGTTTATTTCCACAAACCCAGAGAGCTGAAGACTGGAACCCCCATCTCCAGCTTGAGAGGCAGTCACCGTACTGGAGGGGCTGTATGGCCTGCATTGGATTAGCTTCTCTGTGTTACAACACTTGATCACCTATGAACATTAATTGTGAAATTCAGTGCAGTGAAGCACTCATGACCAAGACAAAAAATGTCAATGGAGTTCTTAATTCTACTGCTTAGCTCAAAGAAGTAAAGATCTTTTTGTGTGAAAGACAAGCCTAGCCCTGCATCCTGAGTTAAAGAATTTTCCCCTCTTCATTCAGGATGACAATGGAAATAGCTGTTTGACCTGTGAGCAGAAAAATATATCAGGGATCCAAGGTCACCAGATCAGGGGCAGAGGCAGGACTATGTGGGATTGGGAGATGCTCAATGGGACAGTAAAAATGGAGATATTGGAATCATTCACACAGGAATCCGTAGACATTACATTCAAAATGACCTAACACTTTCCTAGAAAATATTTTTTTTTCTTATTTTCCATTTTGAACTTTCTAAAGAGTGGAGAGCTTTATATAATTCACTAGCCACTTCAGGTACTGGATTTTCCCCACAATCTCTAGAATTGGTGAGCCAAATGAAGTTGTGGTTCCTGTTCTAAGCCTGTGTCCCTCAGTGAAAGTGCTTCAGCAATTTAGTCAGTTTCAGGTGGGAGATACATACAGGCAAATGCATGTGGTGATGACTAATATGTCCTGGTGTCCCAGAATTGAAACGTGGTGCCAAAAAGAAAATATAACTCATCCAAATTCTATCTTCTTCCCGTTATGGTTTCAGTTATTACTCTGAAGTTTTATTACAGAGTGATAAGTGGCTAAAGTCATATAATTTATACTTCATTCATTTTGTTTCAATTGCACTCATAAAAACATAAAGAATGCTTAACAGTTCTCCTGTGACAGGAGAGGCACACATGGAAGTACTCCTCTAATCAAAGGGGAAGGAGCAGGCATTGGTCAGCGAGGTTGTGAAAGTCGTGTGTTTTCAAGGATCCAGAAAAAGAAGTCATTTTTTTGCATACCCCAGAGTGTTTGTAAACCATTGCACAACTTGAACTTTGAAGAGTGGCTCCACTGACATTACACCTGCACCCCAGATTCCACCTGAGGTCATAAAAGAGTGGACTCAGAACACTGAATCATCACGGATTCCAGGGTAACAAGAGACCATTCAGCTCCTGGCAAATTCAAACAACATTCAAAACATGTTGCATCTCAGATAAGGGGTTAGAGGACAGATGAAGGGAGTCTTGACAGAGTCTTGAGATTTTGAAGAAATGATTCTATCCTTGTTTCCTGGGCTACAAAGGAACAGGCTCTACAGTGTATAGAGTCCCGTGAGCAATAAATATCCCCATATCCAGGCAGGACAAGGGATCTCATTGAATTCTGACAGCTCGCAATTCCACCCCCGTCCACTAGGTGGCGCTGTGCTCCTTTGGCCAGACCGATCTTGCTGACAGGCAGCTCATCTGGCACCTAATGCAGCCTATTAGACCCCAGGAATTTTAGTGGAAGAAGTTGGGACCGAGGGCTGCTTGAGTGCACGTTGGTCAACAATCGTAAAACTGGCACCAGACGTTTTGCTCTCCGTTCCCCATCCTCCAGGACTGGAATCCCCCGGGTTTCCTTCAGAGTCAGAAAATTATCCTAGGGGCTTAGCAGCCACACGGAAAGGTGGGTGGTGTGTGCTCACCATAGATGAATATGCAGTGCAGCGCTTTTGTTTGGGTGATAATTGATTTGGGACACATCACAATCTATCTGTCTATTTTCTCCTCCTATACTATAAAGTATGGAAAGGAGACAGATGGGACATGGGATGTTCATGTTCTACGTGGATGTGAGTGGCTGCTCCAGTGACTCATTAATAGAGGATGGAGTTATTCTCTTAGCCTGTTGGAAGGAGAAAATCTCAAATCTGACATGCAAGAAAAGTGGTTTTGTGCTCACTCCAAAGGCGAGACATCTCATAATTGGCTGCTGCTTACAACTGCACTACACCCTGAAACTACCCTTCTGGGATTTTTCCAAGGTGACATCAAATCTAAACATGATACAGAAATAACATGCCAAACGTTATTCCCAAAATGGTCCGTCTTCTTCGCCAGGTACACACCTCTTTCTCAAACGGGCTTGTGAAATTTTGCCAGGATTCCTTTAAGGAACCCCAGTATGGAGCAGACAACAAGCTGGGGATGAGTGATCAGCCTGGTGATGGGATGATATGCACAATCTCACAGGTCAAAATAGGAAGTTTGAAAATACACCGAGAAGACAGTGGAATTGTTCAAAGCTTCCAAGCTGAATATTCAAAAGAAGACAATCAGGATATTTGGAGGGAAAGAAGCAATGATGGATGTTGATGCTGAAAAACAACTTCAGAGAAGAGATCCTAGGAAACTCCCCATCGATCATGGTCAACCCAAAACACTGCAACATATATTCAGCCACATCAAACATTACAAATACAGGAAGTAGTTATTGGCCGCTCATTCTCTATGCAACTTTCAATAACGAACCTCATTCCCCATATGAGAATGAAAATGCCCTTGAAAATTCCTTTCTCTTTTTTGTTGGTCCCAAGGGACAGCCGAATACACAAACCATGGTTCCTATTTTTTCTGGCACATCAACCATGAGAATAAGCCTTCCCAACTTCACAGCAATTTTCACCAGGATTTACAATTTAAGCCAGTTGATCCTGGGATATGCAACACTAATCCTTGCACTGCTTCTCTTGAGGATATTCTTCAATATTAACAAGAGTCTAAAAAAGGACTCCATTCCTCACTGGAGAACCAATGATATTGGGTGAGTAGGTTTTAAGTGCCCCATGAACCTTCTGACTGGTATCAATACAGGGTAATATCTATTCTGCCCCAAATCCTAAATTTATTCAATAAGAAATCACAGTCAAGCCTCTACAAAACAAATGTGTGAGAAAAGTTCCAGGGTCAAGAGCAGCTCTCTTTTTTGTTCACATTTTGTCTTTCCAGGAGACATTGATTTTCTCGTGGAAAGTGCTCCGTTGTGCAAGTCCTCTTCATTGGAAGAGAGTATGGCAGTGTGCCCAAGAAGCCTGGAGAGTGCCTGGTACATGTGCGGTGGTCATTTTTGCATTTCCTGAAACCTGATGCACAATGAGCAGCTGAAGACAGTGCTGAAGAATTATCCTCATAAGCAAACTCATGTGAGACCTGTGACCTCTGTCCTAAGGGGAGTGAAGGGAATATATGGGACAAGTACTCTGAGGAAATGCAGGTGGCTGGGCAGCACTGCTTTCTTGGAGCTCAGCATCCAGCTGAGACTTGTTGGAATTGATTTGCATTGAAATTGGTGCTGTTTCAAGTGTTGATTCTTTTGTGAGCAGAGGAGAAAAGAAAGAAAAAGAGATGGTCGAAAGTTGGTTTCATTTATTTATTTCCACAAAACCAGAATGCTGAGTACTGGAACCAGCATCTCCAGCATGAGAGGCAGGCACCGTACCGGATGGGCTCTATGGTCTGCACTGGTTTGGCTTCTCTGGGTTACAACACATGATCAGTTACAAACATAAATTGTGAAATTTTATGCAGCAAAGCACTCATGAACAAGGCAAAAAATGTCAATGGAGTTGTTAATTCTCCTGTTCAGCTCAAAGCAGTAGGGATCCTTTTTGCCTGTGAAAAACAAGCCTAGCCCTGCGTCCTGAGTTAAAGAATTTTCCCCTCTTCATTCAGGACAAAAATGGAAGAGGCTGATTGACCTGTGAGCCGAAAAATATATCAGGGATCCCAGGTTGCCAGGAACAGGAGCAGAGGCAGGACTATGTGGGATTGAGAAGATGCTCAATGGGACACTAAGAATGGAGATATTGGAATCACTCACAGTTGAATCCCTAGGCATTACGTTCAAAATCACCTGACACTTTCTTAGAAAATATTTTTTTTCTGCCTACACCAGAGTGTTTGTAAAGCCTTGCGCAACTTGAACTTTGATGAGTTGTCACAGTGACATTACACCTGCGCCCCAGATTCCACCTGAGGTCATAAAAGAGTGGACTCAGAACACGGAAGCTTTCGGTACACATTGAAGCCAGAGACCATTTAGCTCCTGGCCAATTCAAACCCACAGTGAAAACATGTGGCAACTCAGATGATGGGTTAGAGGACAGATGAAGGGAGCCGGTGACAGAGTCTTGCGTTTTTCAAGAAATGATTCTATCCTTGTTTCCCGGGCTACAAGGAAACAGGCTCTATGGTGTATAGAGTCCCGTGAGCAATAAATATCTCCATATCCAGGCAGGACAAGGGATCCCACTGAAGTCTGACAGCTGGCAATTCCACCGAGTTCCACTAGGTGGCGCTGTGCTCCTTTCGTCCCAATGATCTTGCTGACATACAGCTAGTCTGGCTCCTGATGCAGGCTATTAGCCCCACAAATTCCAGTGGAGCAACCTGGGACCGTGGGCTGCTGGAGGGCACGTGGGTCACCAATCTTAACACTGGCACCAGTGGATTTGCCCTCCGTCCCCACTCCTCAAGGACTGGTAACACCTGGGATTTCTTCAGATTCCGGAAATTAGCCTGGGGGCCTAGCAGCCACAAGGAGAGATGGGTGGTGAGAGCTCACCTCAGTAGAGCATGCAGTGCAGCCCAATGGTTTGGGTGATCATTGATTTGGGACACATCGCATTCCATCTGTCTGGTTTCTCCTCCTATCCCAAGAAGTCTGAAAAAGAGACAGATGGAACACGGGATGTCCATGTTCCATGTGAAGGTGAGTGGCTACTCTGGTGGCTCATGAAGGGAGGAGGGAGTCAATCCCTCAGCCTGTTAGAGGGAGGACAGCCCAAACCTGATATGCGAGGAGAGTTGTTCTGTGCTCACTCCAATGGCACCTCGTCCATGGCTGCTGCTTTACGACTGGGCTGCACCCCGAAACCAGCCTGCAAGGACTTTTCCAGGGTCACATCAAATCTAAACAAGATGCAGAAATGACTTGCCAACCTTTATTCACAAAATGGTTTGTCTTCCTGACAGAAAAAATACTATATCTAGTGCCTGAGAAATATTGCCAGGACTCCTCTAAGCAGCCCCAGGATGGAGCAGACAACAAGCTGGGGGTGAATTAACAGCTTGGTGATGGCATGAGGATCACAGTATCACAGGGCATAAGACTGCTTTGAACCTAGACGTGTTGAAAGTGGAATTGTTCAAAGCTTCTAAGCTGAATATTCAAAAGAAGAGAACAAGGATATTTGGGAGTTATGAAGCGCTGAGGGGTGTTGATGCTGGAACACCAATTCGGAGAAGAGACCCAATGAAACTCTCCATCGATCATGGTACACCCAAAACTCTACGACATATGTTCATTCACATCTTACACTACAAATACAGGCAGTTGTTATTCGCCGCCCATTCTCTATGCAACCATGAATACTGAACCTCATTCCTTTTTTGAGAACAACAATGCCCTCGCAAATTCCTGTCTCATTTCTGTTGCTCCCAAGTGACAGCCAAATATACAAATCATGATTCCTATATTTTCTGGCACAAGTACCATAGGAATAGGCCGTCCCAACTTCACAGCACCTTCCCCCAGGACCTACAACCTAAGCCAGAGAATCCTACGATATGCAACACTAATCGCTGCACTGCTCCTCTTGAGGATTTTCATCAATACTAGCAAGAGTCTGCAAAAGGGCTCCATTACTCTTGCCACTGAAGCTGCAGTGATATTGGGTGAGTAGGTTGTAAATGCCCTGTGATCCTCCTTATTGCTCTCAATACAGGCTAACATCCATTCTGCCCAAATCGTAATTTTATTCAATAAGAAATCACAGGCAAACCTCTACAAAGCAAATGTGTGAGAGAAATTCCAGGGTCACGAATCGCTGTCTGTAGTGGTCACCTCTTGGATTCCCCGTAGACATTGAGGTACACTTGGAAAGTGCGCCGGTGTGGAAGTCCCTTCATTGGCAGACAGTATAGCAGTGTGACCAAGTATCCTGGAGAGTGCAAGGTACAAGTGAGGATGTCATTTTAAATTTCCTGAAACCCGATGTACAATGAGCAAGTGAATAATGTGCTGCAGAATTATCATCTTAAGCATACTCATGCGAGACCCGTGATCTGGGTCCTAAGGGGAGTAGTGTGACTTTACCGAACAAGTACTCTGAAGATTTGCAGGTGATTGGGCAGCACTGCTCTCTTGGAGCCCAGTAGCCTGCTGAAAGTAGTTGTTGGACTTGGTTTGCTTTGAAATTGGTGCTGCTTTAGAGTTTTGATTCTTCTGTGAGGAGAGGAGAAAAGAAAAGAAAAACAGACAGTGGAAGGTTGGTTTCATTGTTTGTTATTTCCACAGTCCCACAGTGCTGGGGACTCGAACCTGGGCCTCCAGCATGAGAGGCAGGCACTCTACTAGGCTTGCTATATGGCCTGCACTGGAATGGTTTCTCTGAGTCACCATACTTGATCACCTACAGACATCCTTTGTGAAATTGCATGCAGAGAGGCAATCATGACCAATCCAAACCATGTCCATGGAATTCATAATTCTGTTTACATCAATCCAGCAAGGTAATTTTTTGCATGTCCATACCCAAGTCTAGTCCTGTGGCCTGAGAGAAAGAATATTCTCCTCTTCATTAAGGATGATAAAGGAAGAAGCTGCTTGATCCGTGAGTAGAATAATATATCAGGAATCCAAGGATGCCAGGAAAAGGGCCAGAGCCAAGACTATGTGGGTTTGAGGAAATGCTCAATTGTTGAGTACAAATCGAGATATTGGGATCATTTACACATGAATGCCTAGCCATTACATGCAAAATCAACTGAAACTTTCCTGGAAAGTATTCTAATTCTAATTTTTCCTTTTGATATTTTCTCTGAAAAATTCAAAAGAGCAGAGTGCTGTGTATAATGCACAAGCCAGTTCAGGTGATGGATTTTGCCCACAGTCTCAAGAATTGGTGAGGAAGATGAAGTTGTGCCTCCTGTTCTGAGCCTTTCTCCCACAGTAAAAGTGCTTCAGCTATTTAGTCAGACGTTTTGGGGAAATATAAACAGGCAAAGGCACGTGGTGATGGCTCATGTGATCTGGGGTCCCAGGATTGAAACGTGGTGACAAAAGGAAGACATTCTTCATCCAATTTCTATCTTCTCTTCGTTATTTTTTCAGTTACTACTCAAGATTTATGACAGAGTGATAAGTGGCTAAAGTCATATCAATGGTCCTTCATTCATTTCATTGCAGTCAATGCCATTCAGAAAAATGTAACAATTGGTTACCAGCTCTCCTGTGGAATGAGAAGCACACATGGGTTTAGTCCTCTAATCAAAGGGGAATGAGCAGACTTTGGTCATCTAGGTTGTGAAAGTCATGGGTTTTCAAAGCTGCGAAAGGAGAAGTCACTAGATTGCACTCCCCAAGGTGTTTGTAAGGCATTGGGCAGCATGATCTTTCCACTGTGACTCCAGTGACATTGCACCTGCACTCCAGATTACACCTGACGTCATGGAGGAGCGGACTCAGTACCAGGAAGCGTCATGGTTCCTATGGCAACCAGAGACCATTCAGGTCCCGCCCCCTTCAAACCAACATTCAAAATAAGTGGCGTCTCAGCCGTGAATGTTACAGGAAGATGAAAAGAGCAGGTGACAGGGACTTTCATTTTTGAAAAAATAATTCTATCCTTGGTGCCCGGGTGAGAAGGAAACAAGCGCTAAGATGTATAGCGTCCCATGAGCAATGAATTGACCCATAAACAGGCAGGACAAGGCATCCCATTGAAGTCTGACTACTCACACTTCCACCCAGGTCCACTAAATGGGGCTGTGCTCCTTTGGCCCCACCGATCTTGCTTACAGGCAGCTCATCTGGTTCCTGATGCAGGCTATTAACCCCACAAATTCCAGTGGAACAACCCGGGACCAAAGGCTCCTGGAGAGCACGTGGGTCAACAATCTTAACACTGGCTCCAGTTGATTTGCCCTCTGTCCCCACTCCTCCAGGACTGGTACCACCTGGGCTCTCTTCAGAGTCAGGAAATGAGCCTGGGGGCCTAGCAGCCACATGGAGAGATGGGTGGTGAGAGCTCACCTCAGTAGAGCATACAGTGCAGCCCAATGGTTTGGGTGATCATTGATTAGGGACACATCGCATTCCTTCTCTCTCGTATCTCCTCCTATCCTACGAAGTCTGAAAAAGAGACAGAGGGATCACAGGATGTCCATGTTCCATGTGAAGGTGTGTGGCTATTCTGGTGGCTCATGAAGGGAGGAGGGAGTCAATCCCTCAGCCTGTTGGAAGGAGGACAGCTCAAACCTGATATGCGAGGAGAGTTGTTCTGTGCTCACTCCAAAGGCGAGACACCTCCTCCACATGGATGCTGCCTTACGACTGGGCTGCACCCGAAACCAGTCTGCTGAGATTTTTCCCGGTTCCCATCAAATCTAAAATGATACAGAAATGACTTGCCAATCTTTATTCACAAAATGGTTTGTCTTCTTGACAGAACAAACACCACTCTGTCGCAAATGCCTGTGAAATATTGCCAGGACTCCTCTAAGCAGTCCCAGGATGGAGCAGAAAACAAGCTGGGGGATGAATTACCAGCCTGGTGATGGCATGATGGACACAGTATCACAGGGCATATGACCTGCTTTGATCCTAGACCTGCTAAAAGTGGAATTGTTCAAAGTGACTAAACTGAATATTCAAAAGAAGAGAATAAGGATATTTGGGAGGCCCAAAGCGCTGTGGGGTGTTCATGCTGGAAAACCAATTCGGAGAAGAGACCCTATGAAACTCGCTGTTGATCCAGGTCCAACCAAAACTCTACAACATATATTCAGTCACATCATACACTACAAACACAAGATGTAGTTCTTGGCCACTCAATCTCTATGCAACCATGAATAACGAACCTCATTCTTTTTTTGAGAACAACAATGCCCTTGTAAATTCATGTCTCATTTCTGTTGCTCCCAAGGGACAGCCAAATATACAAATCATGATTCCTCTATTTTCTGGCACAAGTACCATAAGCATAGGCTGTCCCAACTTCACAGCACGTTCCTCCAGGACTTACAATTGAAGCCAGATAATCCTGGGATATGCAACACTAATCCCTGTACTGTTTCTCTTGAGGATTTCCATCAATACTAGGAAGAGTCTAAAAAAGGGCTCCATTATTCTTGACACTGGAGCTCCAGTGACATTGGGTGAGTAGATTGTAAACACCCCGTGATCCTCCTGATTGCTAACAATACAGGATAACATCCATTCTGCCCCATATCCTAACATTATTCACTAAGAAATCACAGGCAAGCTCCTACAAAGCAAATGTGTGAGAGAAGTTCCAGGGTCAAGAGAGGCTGTCTGTTGGGTCACCTCTTGGATTCCTGGTAGACATTGATGTACACCGGGAAAGTGCACCGGTGTGGAAGCCCCTTCATTGGCAGAGAGTGTAGCAGTGTGACCACGTACCATGGAGAGTGCCAAGAACAAGTGCGGTTGTCATTTTAAATTTCCTGAAACCGGATGCAAAATGAGCAATGGAAAATTTGCTGAATAATTATCCTTCTAAGCATACTCATGTGAGACCCATGATCTGTGTCCTAAGGGGAGTAATGTGACTTCACAGAACACGTACTCTGGAGAAAGGCAGGTGATTGGGCAGCACTGCTCTCTTGGAACCCAGTAGCCTGCTGAGAGTAGTTGGTGGAATGGGTTTGCTTTGAAATTGGTGCTGCTTTAGAGTGTTGATTCTTCTGTGAGGAGAGGAGAAAGGAAAAGAAAAGAGATGTTGAAAGGTTGGTTTCATTAGTTTGTTATTTTCACAATCCCACAGTGCTGGGGACTCAAACCCAGGCCTCCAGCATGAGAGGCAGGCACTGTAGGAGGCACACTATATGGCCTGCCCTGGAATGGTTTCTCTGAGTTACCACACTTGATCACCTACAGACATAATTTGTGAAATTGTATGCAGAGAGGCAGTCATGACCAATCCAAACCATGTCCATGGAATTCTTAATTCTCCTGTTTACATCAATCAAGCAAGGAAATTTTTTGCCTGTCCATACCCAAATCTAACCCTGTGGGCTGAGAGAAAGGATTTTCCCCTCTTTCTTAAGGATGAAAGAGGAAGGAGCTGCTTGATCCGTGAATAGAATAATATGTCAGGGGTCCAAGGACAACAGGAAAAGGGGCAGAGGAAGGACTATGTGATTTTTAGGAAATGCTCAATTGTTGAAAACAAATGAAGATATTGTGATTATTTACACATGAATTCCTAGCCATTACATGCAAAATCAACTGACAATTTCCTAGAAAATATTCTATTACTTATTTTTCCATTTGAAATTTTCTTTGAATTATTCAAAGGAGCAAACTGCTGTGCATAAAGCAGAAGCCAGTTCAGGTGCTGGATTTTGCCAACAGTCTCAAGAATTGGTAAGGCAGATGAAGTCGATCCTCTGGTTGTAAGCCTTTTTCCCTAACTAAAAGTGCTTCAGCAATTTAGGCAGATGTTTTTGGTAGATATACACAGGCAAAGGCACATGGAGATGGCTCATATGATCTGGGGTTCCAGAATCGAAATGTGGTGACAAAAGGAAAACATTCCTCATCAAATTTCTGTCTTCTCCTTGTTATTTTTTTATTTACTGCTCTCAAGATTTATGACAGAGTGATAAGTGGCTAAAGTCATATCAATGGTCCTTCATTCATTTCATTACAGTCAATTCCAGTCAGAAAAGTATAACAATTGGTTACCCGCTCTCCTGTGTCATAGAAGCACACATGGGATTAGTTCTCTAATCAAACGGGAAGGAGTAGGCTTTGGTCATCTAGGTTGTGAAAGTCATGGGTTTTCAAGGCTGCAGAAGGGGAAGTCAATTCATTGCACTCCCCGAGGTGTTGTAAAGCCTTGGGAAATATGAACTTTCACCAGTGGCTCCAGTGACATTGCACCTGCACACCAGATTTCACCTTACATCATAGAGAAGTGGACTACAAACCCCAAAGCCTCACGTTTCCCATGGCAACCAGAGACTATTCAGGTCCTGGCTGATTCAAACCAAAATTCAAGATATATGGCGGCTCAGCCATGCATGTTACAGGTTAGATAAAAATCAGGTCCCAGGGTCTTTCATTTTTGAACAAATGATTCTATCCTTGGTGCCTGGGCAACATGGAAACAGACACTAATCTGTATACCGTCCTGTGAGCAATAAATTGCTCCATATCCAGGCAGGACAAAGGATCCCATTGAACTCTGACAGCTCGCATTCCACCCAGGCCCACTAGGTGGCGCTGTGCTCCTTTGGCCTGACCGATTTTGCTGACAGGCAGCTAGTCTGGGTCCTGATGCATGCTCTTAGTCCCCACAAATGCCAGTGGAACAACCTGGGACCGAGAGCTGCTGGAGGGCACGTGGGTCAACAATCTTAACACTGACACCAGTAGATTTGCTCTCCGTCCCCATTCCTCCAGGACTCATACCACTTGGGTTCTCTTCAGAGACAGGAAACTAAACTGGAGGCCTAGCAGCCACATGGACAAAGGGGTGGTGACAGCTCACCTCAGTAGAGCAGGCAGTGCAGCCCAATGTTTTTGGTGGTCATTGATTTGGGACACATCGCATTCCATCTGTTGGGTTTCTCTTCATATCCTACGAAGTCTGAAAAGGAGACAGATGGAACACGGGATGTTCATGTTCTATGTGAAGGTGAGTGGCTGCTCTGGTGGCTCATGAAGGGAGGAGGGAGTCAATCCTTCAGCCTGTTGGAAGGAGGACAGCTCAAACCTGACATGCGAGGAGAGCTGTTCTGTGCTCACTCCAATGGGGAGACCTCCTCCATGACTGCTGCCTTACGACTAGGTTGCACTCCAAAACAACCATGCTAGAATTTTTCCAGCATCTCATCAAATCTAACCAATAGGCATAAATGACTTGCCAAATTTATTCACAATAGGGTTTGTCTTCTTCACCAAACAAACACCTCTCTGTTGCAAGTACCTGTGAAATATTGCCAGGACTCCTCTAAGCAGCCCAAGGATTGAGCAGAAAACAAACTGGGGATGAATTACCAGCCTGGTGATGGCATGATGAGCACAGTATCACAGGGAATAAGACCTGCTTTGAATTTAGACCCTGTTGAAAGTGGAATTGTTCAAAGTTCCTAAGCTGAATATTGGAAAGAAGAGAAAAAGGATATTTGGGAGGTCCGAAGCTCTGAGGGATGTTGATGCTGGAAAATCAATTCAGAGAAGAGACCCTATGAAACTCGCTGTCGAACATGGTTCACCCAAAACTCTACGACATATATTCAGACGCATCATACACTACAAACACGGGAAGTATTTCTTGGCCACTCACTCTCTACACAACCATAAATAACAAACCTCATTCTTTTTTTGAGAACAACAATGCCCTTGCAAATTCCAGTCTCATTTCTGTTGCTCCCAAGGGACAGCCAAATATAAAAATCATGATTCCTAAAATTTCTGGCACAAGTACCAGAAGCATAGGCCATCCCAACTTCACATCACCTTCCTCCAGAACCTACAATTGAAGGCAGAAGATCCTGGAATATGCAACACAAATCCCTGTAGTGTTTCTCTTGAGGATTTCCATCAATACTAGCAAGAGTGTACAAAAGGGCTCAATTACTCTAGACAATGGAGACACAGTGATATTGGTTGAGTAGTTTGCAAATGCCCCACAATTCTCCTGATTGCTATCAATACAGGCTAACATCCATTCTGGCCCAAAACCGCACATAATTCACTAAGAAATCACAAGCAAGCCTGCACAAAGCAAATGTTTGAAAGAAGTTTCAGGGTCAAAAGAGTCTGTCTGTTGTAATCACCTCTTGGATTCCCCGTAGACATTGAGGTACACGTGGAAAGTGCACCAGTGTGGAAGTCCCCTTCATTGGCAGAGAGTGTAGCAGTGTGATCAAGTATCCTGGAGACTGCCAGGTACAAGTGCAGTTGTCATTTTAAATTTCCTGAAACCCGATGCATAATGAGCAACTGAAAAATTGCTGAATGATTATTCTTGTAAGCATACTGATGTGAGACCTGTGATATGTGTCCTAAGGGGAATAGTGTGACTTCACGGAACAAGTACTATGAAGAAATGCAGGTGATTGGGCAGCACTGCTCTCTTGGAACCCAGTATCCTGCTGAGAGTAGTTGGTGGAATGGGTTTGCTTTGAAATTGGTGCTGTTTAGAGTTTTGTTTCTCCAGTGAGGAGAGGAGAAAGAAGAAGAAAAAGAGACGATGGAAGGTTTGTTTAGGTTGTTTGTTATTTCCACAATCCCATAGTGCTGGGGATCGAACCTGGGCCTCCAGCATGAGAGGCAGGCACTCTAGGAGCTGTGCTATATGGCCTGAACTTGAATGGTTTCTCTGAATTACCACACTTGTTCACCTTCAGACATAATTTGTGAAATTGTATGCAGAGTGGCAGTCATGACGAATCCAAACCATGTCTATGGAATTCTTAATTCTCCTGTTCACATCAATCCAGCATGCAAATTGAGGAGGAAGTCAATTCATTGCACTCCCTGAGGTGTTGTAAAGCCTTGGGCAACATGAACATTCATCAGTGGCTCCAGTGACATTGCACCTGCACCCCAGATTCCACATTACATCATAGAGGAGTGGACTCCGAACCCATGGCCTCACGGTTCCCATGGCAACCAGAGACCATTCAGGTCCTGGTGGATTCAAACCAAAATTCAAGATATGTGGGGGCTCAGTCGTGAATATTACAACATAGATAAAAAAAATCGGGTGCCTTGGACTTTCATTTTTGAAGAAATTGATTCTATCCTTGGTGCCCGGGCTACAAGGAAAGGGGCACTAATCTGTATAGCGTCCTGTGAGCAATAAATTGCCCCACATACAGGCAGGACAAGGGATCCCATTGAAGTCTGACAGCTCACACTTCCACCCAGGCCCACTAGGTGGCGCTGTGCTCCTTCGACCCCACAGATCTTGCTGCCAGGCAGCTCATCTGGCTCCTGATGCATGCTATTAGTCCCAACAAATTCCTGTGGAACAATCAGGGACCGAGAGTTGCTGGAGGGCACGTGGGTCAACAATCTTAACACTGGCACCAGTGAATTTGCACTCCGTCCCCACTCCTCCAGTACTCGTGCCACCTGGGTTCTCTTCAGAGTCAAGAAACTAGCCTGGGTGGCTAGAAGCCACATGAATGGATGGGTGGTGAGAGCTCACCTCAGTAGAGCATGCATTGCAGTACAATGTTTTGGGTGATCATTGATTTGGGACAATCGCATTCCATCTGTTGGGTTTCTCTTCATATCCTACGAAATCTGAAAAGGAGACAGATGGAACACGGATGCCCATGTTCCATATGAAGGTGAGTGGCTGCTCTGGTGGCTCATGAAGGGAGGAGGGATTCAATCCCTCAGCCTGTTGGAAGGAGGACAGCTCAAAACTGACATGCGAGGAGAGTTGTTCTGTGCTCACTCCTATGTCGAGAAACCACCTCCATGGCTGCTGCTTTAAGAATGGGCCCCACCCGAAGCCAGCGTGCTGGTGTTTTTCCATGGTCACATCAAATCTATACAAGATGCACAAATGACTTGCCAAATTTATTCATAATATGGTTTGTCCTCTTGACCAAACAAATACCATTCTCTCGCAAATGCCTGTGAAATATTGCCAGGACTCCTCTAAGCAGCCCCAGGATGGAGCAGAAAACAAGCTGGGGGATGAATTACCAACCTGGTGATGGCATGATGAGCACAGTATCACAGGGCATAAGACCTGCTTTGAACCTAGACCCTGTTGAAAGTGGAATTGTTTAAAGCTCCTAAGCTGAATATTGGAAAGAAGAGAATAAGAGTATTTGGGAGGTACGAAGCACTGAGGGGTGTTGATGCTGGAAAACCATTTCGGAGAAGAGACCTTATGAAACTCGCTGTCGTTCATGGTACATCCAAAACTCCAGGACATATATTCAGTCACATCATACACTACAAACACAGGAACCAGTTCTTGGCCACTCAATCTCTAAGCAACCATGAATAACAAACCTCATTTTTTTTTTGAGAAAAACAATGCCCTTGCACATTCCTGTCTCATTTCTGTTGCTCCCAAGGGAAAGTTAAATAAACAAATCATGATTCCTATATTATCTGGAACAAGTACCATAAGCATAGGCTGTCCCAAATTCACAGCATCTTCCCCCAGGAACTACAATTGAAGCCAGATGATCCTGGGATATGCAACAATAATTCCTGTACAGTTTCTCTTGAGGATTTCCACCAATACAAACAAGAGTCTACAAAAGGGCTCCATTACTCTTGAAACTGGAGCTCCAGTGATATTGGGTGAGTAGATAGTAAACACCCCGTGATCCTCCTGATTGCTATCAATACAGGCTAACATCCATTCTGCCCCATATCCTAACATTATTCACTATGAAATCACAGGCAAGTTTCTACAAAGCAAATGATTGAGAGAAATTCCAAGGTCAAGAGAGACTGTCTGTTGTGGTCACCTCTTGGATTCCCGGTACACATTGAAGTACACGTGGAAAGTGCACCGGTGTGGAATTCCCTTTCATTGGCAGAGAGTGCAGCAGTGTGACCAAGTATACTGGAGAGTGCCAGATACAAGTGCGTTTGTCATTTTAACTTTCCTGAAATCCGATGCATAATGAGCAACTGAAAAATTGCTGAATAATTATCTTCATAAGCATACTTATGGGAGATCCATGATATGTGTCCTAATGGGAGTAGTGTGACTTCACGGAACAAGTACTTTGAAGAAATGCAGGTGATTGGGCAGCACTGCTATCTTGGAGCCCAGTAGACTGCTGAGAGTAGTTGGTGGAATGGGTTTGTTTTGAAATTGGTGCTGCTTTAGAGTGTTGATTCTTCTGTGAGGAGAGGAGAAAGGAAAAGAAAAGGAGATGGTGGAAGGTTGATTTAGGTTGTTTGTTATTTCCACAATCCCACTGTGCTGGGGACTCGAATCCAGGCCTCGAGCATGAGAGGCAGGCACTCTAGGAAGTGCACTATATGGCCTGCACTGGAATGGATTCTGTGAGTTACCACACTTGATCACCTACAGACATAATTTGTGAAATTGCATGCAGAGAGGCAGTCATGACCAATCCAAACCATGTTCATGGAACTCTTAATTGTCTTGTTCACATCAATCCAGCAAGAAAAATTTTTGCATGTCCAACCCAAGCCTAGCCCTTTGTGCTGAGAGAATGGCTTTTCCCCTCTTAATTAAGGATGAAAAAGGAAGGAGCTACTTGATCCATGAGTAGAATAATATGTCAGGGGTCCAAGGACAACAGGAACAGGGGCAGAGGCAGGAATATGTGAGTTGAGGAAATGCTCAATTGTTGAGAACAAATGAAGATATTGTGATCATTTACACTTGAATACCTAGCAATCACATGCAACATCAACTGACAGTTTCTTGAAAGTATTCTATTTCTTATTTTTCCTTTTGATCTTTTCTTTGAAAAATTCAAAAGAGCAGAATGCTCTGCATAATACACAAACCAGTTCAGGTGCTGGGTTTTGTCCACAGTCTCAAGAATTGGTGAGGCAGATGAAGTGTTTCCTCCTGTTCTTAGCCTTTTGCCACAGTAAAAGTGCTTCAGGAATTTATTCAGAAGATTTTGGGAGATATAAACAGTCAAGGGCACGTGGACATGGCTCATAAGATCTGGGGACCCAGAATCGAAACCGTGGTGGCAAAAGGAAAATATTCCTCATCCAATTTCCGTCTTCTCCTCATTATTTTTTCAGTTACTACTCTCAAGATTTATGACAGAGTGATAAGTGGCTAAAGTCATATCATTGATCCTTCATTCATTTCGTTGCAGTCAATTTCATTCAGAAAAATGTAACAATTTGTTACCAGCTGTCCTCGGACATGAGAAGCACATATGGGATTAGTTCTCTAATCAAAGGAGAAGGAGGAGGCTTTTGTCCTCTAGGGTGTGAAATCGTTGGTTTTCAAGGCTGTGGAAGTGGAAGTCACTTGATTGAACTCCCCAAGGAGTGTGTAATTCTTGGGCAACATGAAATATCAACAGTGGCTCCAGTGACATTGCACCTGCACCCCAGATTCCACTTGACATCATAAAGGAGTGGACTCTGAACCCGAAGTCTCACGGTTCCCATGGCAAGCAGAGACCATTCAATTCAAACCAAGATTCAAGATATGTGGCGGCTCAGCCGTGCACATTACAGGATAGATAAAAAAATCGGGTGCCAGGGTCCTTCATTTTTGAAGAAATGATTCTATCCTTGGTGCCTGGGCGACAAGGAAACAGGCTCTAACTGGTATAACATCCTGTGAAAAATAAATTGCCCCATATCCAGGCAGGACAAGGGATCCCAATGAAGTTTGACAGATCGAACTTCCACCCATGCACACTAGGTGTCCCTGTGCTCCTTTGGCCTGACCGATTTTGCTGACAGGCAGCTAGTCTGGGTCCTGATGCATGTTATTAGTCCCCACAAATGCCAGTGGAACAACCTGGGACCAAGAGCTGCTGGAGGGCACATGGGTCAACAATCTTAAAACTGGAACCAGTAGATTTGCTCTCCGTCCCCACTCCTCCAGGACTCATAGCACTTGGGTTCTCTTCAGAGACAGGAAACTAGCCTGGAGGCCTAGCATCCACATGGACAAAGGGGTGGTGACAGCTCACCTCAGTAGAGCAGGCAGTGCAGCCCAATGTTTTTGGTGGTCATTGATTTGGGACACATCGCATTCCATCTGTTGGGTTTCTCTTCATATCCTACGAAGTCTGAAAAGTAGACAGATGTAACACGGGATGTTCATGTTCCATGTGAAGGTGAGTGGCTGCTCTGGTGGCTCATGAAGTCAGGAGGGAGTCAATCCCTCAGCCTGTTGGAAGAAGGACAGCTCAAACCTGACATGCGAGGAGAGCTGTTCTGTGTTCACTCCAATGGGGAGACCTCCTCCATGGCTGCTGCCTTACGACTGGGCTGTACCCCGAAACCACCATGCTAGTGTTTTTCCAGAGTCTCATCAAATCTATACAAGATGCAGAAATGACTTGCCAAACTTATTCACAATGGGGTTTGTCCTCTTGATCAAACAAACACCTCTCTGTTGCAAGTACCTGTGAAATATTGCCAGGATTCCTCTAAGCAGCCCAAGGATCGAGCAGAAAACAAACTGGGGATGAATTACCAGCCTGGTGATGGCAAGATGAGCACAGTATCACAGGGAATAAGACCTGTTTTTAACCTAGACCCTGTTGAAAGTGGAATTGTTCAAAACTCCTAAGCTGAATACTGGAAAGAAGAGAAAAAGGATATTTGGGAGGTCCGAAGCTCTGAGGGATGTTGATGCTGGAAAATCAATTCAGAGAAGAGACCCTATGAAACTCGCTGTTGATTATGGTCCACCCAAAACTCTACGACATATATTCAGTCACATCATACACTACAAACACGGGAAGTATTTCTTGGCCACTCACTGTCTACACAACCATGAAAAAGAACCTCATTCTTTTTTTGAGAACAACAATGCCCTTGCAATTTCCTGTCTCATTTCTGTTGCTCCCAAGTGACAACCAAGTATACAAATCATGATTGCTATAATTTCTGGCACAAGTACCATAAGCATAGGCCGTCCCAACCTCACAGCACCTCCCCCAGGACCTACAATTTAAGCCAGAAGATCCTGGGATATGCAACACTAATCCCTGCACTGCTTGTCTTGAGGACGTCCATCAGTATTAACAAGAGTCTCCTGCAGGACTCCATTCCTTTTGATTCTGGAGCTCCAATGACATTGGGAGAGTAGGTATTCAATATCCTGTGAACGACCTGAATGCTATCAATACATGCTAACATTGATTCAGCCCCAAATCCTAACTTTATTCTCCAAGAAATCACAGGCAAGCATCTGCAAAGCAGTGTGTCAGGAGTTCCAGAGACAACCATGGTTGTCTTTTGTGTTCACCTCTTGGTTTTCCAGTAGACAATGTGGTACACGTGGAAAGTGCTCTACTGTGGAAGCCCTGTCACGGTGAGAGATTATGGCAGTGGATCGAAGAAGACTGAGGAGTGCCAGGTACAAGTGCGTTTGTCATTTTGAATTTCCTGAAATCTTCTGCAGAATGCACAGCTGAAGAAGGTGCTGAAGAATTATCCTTATAAGCATACTAGTAAGAGGCCTGTTTTCTCTGTCCTAAGGAGTGTAGAGGGACTTCGTGTAACAAGTACTCTGAAGAAATGCAGGTGAGTGTTGAGCACGGCTCTCATGGTGCACAGTAGCCTATTGAAAGGTGTTGGTGGACTTGGTTTGCATGAGAAGTTGGTGATGTTTTAGGTGTTGATTCCTTTTTGCTAGGAGGAGAAAAGAAAATATAAAGATATGGTGAAAGTTCAGGAGGCTCAATTTGTTTTCCCTTGTTTGCTATTTCCACATTCCCATTGTGCTTAGGACTCAAACCTGGGCCTAATGAATGCAAGGCAGGCACTCTACCAGATGAGTTAAATGGCCTGCTCTGGAAGGGACCCTCTGAGATACAACATTTGATCACCTCCATTCTTAATTTGTGAAATTGTATGCAGAAAATCAAACATGAAAAAGCCAAACAATGTCTCAGGAATTCCTAATTCTCCTGACCAAACCAATCCGGGAAGGAACTATTTTGCATATCAATACTTGTAGACATGTGTCCTGAGGAAAAGATTTTTCCACTCTTAAATAAGGTTGAAAATGGACGTAGCTGATTGATCCGAGAGCAGAAAAATATATCAGGGATTCAAGGAGGAAAGAAATCAGGGCAGAGTCAGAAATATGTGGGCTTGAGAAGATGCAAATTGCTGAATACGAATGGACCTATTGGGGATCATTCACATATGAATGGCTATCCATTACATTCAAAACTATCTAACACTTTCCAAGAAAGAATTTTTTTTTATTTTTCCTTTTGACCTTTTCTTTGAAAAATTCTAAATAGCAGAGAGCTTTACATAATGCATAAGCCAGTTCAGGAGGTGGATCTTGCCCACCATTTCTGGAGTTGTTGAGGCAGAGGAAGTTGTGCCTCCTGTTCCATGACTGTTTTGCTCAGTAAAAGTGCTTCCGCAATTTAGCGAGATGCTGCAGGGAGATATCAACAGGCAAATGCATGTGGTGATGGCTCATATGGACTGTTGTCCCAGAATAGAAACATGATGGCAAAAAGAAAACATTCTTTCTCCAATTTCTATCTTCTCCTCTTTATGTTTTGTTATTTCTCTGAAGATTTATTAAACAGAGATAAGTGACTTAAGTCATATCCTTGAGCATTCAATTCATTGCAATCAATATAACTCAGAAAATCATAAGAATTGTTTACCAGTTCTCCTGTGACTAGGGAGCCATACGTGGGAAAAGTCCTCTAATGAAAGGGGTAGGAGCAGGCGTTGGTAAGCTAGGTTGTGAAACTCATGGGCTTTCCAGTCTCCAGTAGGAGAAGTCACTTGATTGCCATCCCCAGAGTGTTTGTAAAACCTTGGGCAACATGAACTTTCCCGAGTGGCTGCAGACATTCACTCGGCACCACAGATTCCCGCTGAGGTCATAGAGGAGTGGAATAAGAACATGGAAGCGTCACGGTTCCCATGGCAACCAGAGACCTTTCAGTTGCTGTCCACTTCAAACCCACATTCAAGACATGCGGTGGCTCAGCTGTGAGGGTAAGAGGATAATGAAGGGAGTGGGTGCCAGCGTCTTGCGTTTTTGGAAAAATAATTCTATCCTTATTGTCCGGGAGTCGAGGAAATAGGCTATGAGCAATAAATCCCCACATATCCAGGCAGAACAAGGGATCCCATTGAATTCTGAGAGCTCCCACTTCCACGCAGGTCCACTAGGTGGCGCTGTGCTCCGTTGGTTACACCGTTTTTGATGACAGGCAGATCACCTGACTCCTGATGCAGACTATTAGCCCCCACAAATTCCAGGGAACAAGCTGGGACTGAGGGGAGCTTGAGAGCCCGTGGATCAACAATCTGAGCACCGGCACCAGTGGATTTGCCCTCTGCAACACTGCTCAAAAAGTGGGACAACCCGGATTTTCTAAAGACTCAAGAAAATAGCCTAGGATCCTATCAGAATCACGGAGAGATGGGTAGTGAGTGCTCAGCACAGTACAGCATGCAGTGCATCTCTGTATTTTAGGAGATCCTTGATATGGGACACATCATTTTCCATCTGCCCATCTTCCCCTACTATTCATCGAAGTGGGGATAGGAGAGAGTTGGAAGCTGGGATGTCCATGTTCCATGGGAAGGTGAGTTGTTCCTCTCTTGGTTCATGAAGAGAGAAGGGAGTCATTCACCCTGCCTGATGGATGAGGACAGGATAATCCTGACATGCAACGAGAGATGTTCTGTGCTCACTCCAACTGCCTGTCCTCTTCTTCTCTGCTGGCTTACAACTGGGCTCCACACTGAAGCTTACCTATTGTATTTCCTACGGTCACATCAAGTCAAAACAAGATGCAGAGATGATTTGCCTATCTATATTCACAAAATGGTTGGTCTTCTTGAGAGACAAATACCACTCTGTCGCATTTTCCTGTGGGATATTACCAGGATTCCTCAAACTAGACCAAGAATGGAGCAGACCACAAGCAGGGGGATGAATTATCAGTCTGGCGATGGCATCATGGGCACAATTTCAAGTGCATAACACTAGGCATGAACATAGATGGTGCTGAAAGTTGAATGGTTCCAAACTTCCAAGGTGAATATTCAAAAGATGACAGAACTATATTTGTGGGGCCAGAAAAGCTGAAGGGTGTTGATGGGGGAACACAACTAAAGAAAACAGACCCGATGAAACTCACCATGGATCATGGTCAAACCTCAAACTCCATGACATATATTCAGGCTAATTATACAGTACAAACACAGGAAGTAGCCATTGTCCGCCCATTGTCTGTGCTAACATGAATACTGAACATCATTCCCCTTTTCAGGACAACAATGACCTTTCAAGATCCTGTCTCTTTTCTGTTGCTTCCAAGGGACAGCCGAATATGTGAATGCTGATTCCTATTTTCTCTGGCACAAGAACCATGAGCATAGGAATTCCCAACTTCCCAGCACTTTTATCCACTACCTAAAATTTAGGCAAGTTGATCCTGGGATATGCAACACTAATCCCTGCACTGCTTGTCTTGAGGACGTTCATCATTATTAACAAGAGTCTACTGAAGGACTCCATTCCTTTTGGCACTGGAGCTCCAATGACTTTGGGAGAATAGGTATTCAATACCTGGTGAACCTCCTGAATGCTATCAATACATGCTAACATTGATTCAGCCCCAAATCCTAACTTTATTCTCCAAGAAATCACAGTCGTGCTTCTGCAAATCAAGAGTGACAGGAGTTTCAGGGACAACAATGGTTGTCTTCTGTGTTGACCTCTTGGTTTTCCAGTAGACAATGTGGTACACGTGGAAAGTGCTCTACTGTGGAAGCCCTGTCATGGCCAGAGATTACAGCAGTGGGTCAAAAAGACTGGTGAGTGCCAGGTACAAGTGCAGTTTTCATTTTGAATTTCCTGAAATCTTCTGCACAATGCACAGCTGAAGAATGTGCTGAAGAATTATCCTCATAAGCATACTCATGAGAGGCTGTTTTTTTCTGTCCTAAGGAGTGTAGAGGGACTTCGTGGAACAAGTACTCTGAAGAAATGCAGGTGAGTGTTGAGCACGACTCCCATTTTGCATAGTAGCTTGCTGAAAGAAGTTGGTGGACTTGGTTTGCATGAGAAGTTTGTGCTGTTTTAGAGTGTTGATTCCTTTTTGCGAAGAGGAGAAAATAAAATAAAAAGGGACCGTGGAAGTTTAGGAGGCTCAAATTGTTTTCCCTTGTTTGCTATTTCCACATTCCCAGAGTCCTTAGGACTCAAACCTGGGCCTCAAAGATGCAAGGCAGGCACTCTACTAGATGAGCTAATTGGCCTGCTCTGGAAGCGACCCTCTGAGTTACAACACTTTATCACCTCCAGTCTTAATTTGTGAAATTGTATGCAGAGAATCAAACATGATGAAGCCAAACAATGTCTCAGGAATTCCTTTTTCTCCTGTCCAAAACAATCCGGGAAGGAACCATTTTGCATATCAATACTTGTAGCCCTGTGTCCTGAGGAGATGATTTTTCTCCTCTTAAATTGGTCGACAATGTAAGTAGCTGACTGAACCAAGAGCAAGAAAATATATCTGGGATCCAAGGAGGCAAGAAACCAGGGCAGAGGCAAAAATATGTGTGATTGAGAAGGTGCTAAATTGGTGAATATGTATGGAGATATTGGGGATCATTCACATACGTATGCCTGTCCATTACATTCAAAACTATCTGACACATTCCCAGAAATAATTTTTCTCTTATTTTTTCTTTTGACCTTTTTTTTCAAAAATTCTAAAGAGCATAGAGCTGTATACAATGCACAAGCCAGTTCAGGAGCTGGATCTTGCCCACCATCTCAGGAGTTGGTGAGGCAGAGGAAGTTGTGCCTCCTGTTCCAAGCCTGTTTCCCTCACTAAAAGTGCTTCAGCAATTTAGCGAGACACGACAGGGAGATATAAATAGGCACATGCATGTGGTGATGGCTGATATGGATTGTTGTCCCAGAATAGAAACATGGTGACAAAAGCAAACATTCCTTCTCGAATTTCTATCTTCTCCTCGTTATGTTTTCCGTTATTTCTCTCAAGATTTATTACACAGAGATAAATGACTAAAGTCATATCCTTGAGCATTCATTTCATTGCAATCAATATAAGTCAGAAAAACGTAAGAATTATTTACCAGTTCTCCTGTGACTTGAGAGACATACATGGGAAAAGATCTCTAATGAGAGAAAAAGAAGCAGGCATTGGTAAGATAGGTTGTGAAGCTCACGGGGTTTCAAGGCTCCAGTAGGAGAAGTCACTTGATGGCAAAACCCAGAGTGTTTTTAAAGCCTTAGGCAGCATGAACTTTCCCGAGTGGTTCCAGTGACATTGCACCTGCACCCCAAATTCCAGTTGAGGTCATAGAGGACTTGAATGAGATCAATGAAGCACCAAGTTTCCCATGGCAACCAGAGACCTTTCAGTTGCTGTCCACTTCAAACCCACTTTCAAGACATGCGGTGACTCAACTGTGAGGGTAAGAGGTTAATGAAGGGAGTGGCTGCCAGGGTCTTGCATTTTTGAAGAAATGATTCTATCCTTATTGTCCGGGAGTCGAGGAAATAGGCTATGAGCAATAAATCCCCACATATCCAGGCACGACAACGAATCCGTTAAGTTGGAGAGCTCCCACTTCCACCCAGGTCCACTAGGTGGCGGTGTGCTCCGTTAGTCGTACCGTTTTTGATAGCAGGCAACTCATCTGGCACCTGATGCAGGCTATTAGCACCCACCAATTCCAGTGGAACAAGCTGGGACTGAGGGGTGCTTGAGAGCACTTGGATCAACAATCTGAGCACCAGCACCAGTGGATTTGCCCTCCGCAACACTGCTCAAAAATGGGAAAACCCGGTTTTCCTTCAGATTCATGAAACTAGCCTAGGGTCCTCTCAGCCTCACGGAGAGATGGGTGGTGAGTGCTCAGCACAGTACACCATGCAGTGCATCTCTGTATTTTAGGAGATCCTTGATATGGGACTCATCATTTTCCATCTGCCCTTCTTCTCTTACTATCCTAGGAAGCATGTATAGGAGAGAATTGGAAGGTGGGATGTCCATGTTCCATGTGAATTTGAGTGGCTACTCTCTTGGTTCATGAAGAGAAGAGGGAGTCATTCACCCTGCCTGTTGGACTGAGGACAGGATAAACCTGACATGCAAGGAGAGATGATCTGTACTCACTCCAACTGCCTGTCCCCTCCTTCTTTGCTGCTGGCTCACAACTAGTCTCCACACTGAAACTTACCTATTGCATTTGGCAGGGTCACATCAGGTCAAAACATGATGCAGAGATGATTTGCCTATTTATATTCACAAAATGGTTGGTCTTCTTGAGAGACATATACCTCTCTGTCGCAATTTCCTGAGGGATATTACCAGGAGTCCTCTAACCAGCGACAGGATGGAGCAGACCACAGACAGGGGGATGAATTATCAGTCTGGCTGTGGCATGGCGGGCACAATTTCAAGTGCATAACACTATGTATGGACATAGATGGTGTTGAAAGTTGAATGATTCCAAGCTTCCAAGGTGAATATTCAAAGGATGAGAGTAAGTATATTTGTGGGGCCAGAAGTTGAAGGGTGTTGATGCTGGAACACAAGCACAGAAAAGACACCAGATGAAACTTGCCATATTGTTTAATCTTCAGGTGTTGGAGTAGTTTCTGTTTTTTACTCTTTCATTTATTTCTAACTTCAATCCATTATGGTCTGATAGAATACAAGGTAGTGTCTCTATCTTCTTGTATTTGCTGACATTAGCTTTGTGGCATAATATATGGTCTATTTTAGAGAAGGATCCATGTGCTGCTGAGAAGAAAGTGTATTCGCTCTTGGTTGGATGGTATATTCTATAAATGTCTGTTAAGTCTAAATTATTGATTGTGTTATTGAGATCTATGGTTTCTTTGTTCAATTTTTGTTTGGAAGATCTGTCCAGTGGTGAGAGAGTGTGTTAAAATCACCTAGTATTATTGTGTTATGGTCTATTTGGTTTCTAAAATTGAGAAGGATTTGTTTAACATAAATGGATGAGCCACTGTTTGGGGCATAGATGTTTATGATTGTTATATCTTGCTGATTTATGCTTCCCTTAAGCAGTATGAAATGTCTTTCCTTATCCCTTCTGAGTAACATTGGCTTGAAGTCCACATTATCTGAAATGAGGATGGATACTCCAGCTTTTTTGCTGAGTCCATGTGCATGGTATGTTTTTCCCCATCCTTTCACCTTTAGTCTATGGGTATCTCTTTGCATGAGGTGAGTCTCTTGCAAGCAAAATATTGTTGGATCTTTCTTTTTAATCCACTCCGCCAGTTTATGTCTTTTGATTGATGAATTCAGGCCATTAACATTCAGGGTTATTATTGAGATATGATTTGTATTCCCGGTCATTTGGTTCATTTTTAAAATTTTATTTATTTATTTCTTTTTTGACACATCATGGTTCCTCGTTTATTTGACAGTTCCTTTAGGATAATTCCTCCCTTTGCTGATTTGCTTCTTTGTTTTTTATTTCTTCCTCATGGAATATCTTGCTGAGAATGTTCTGTAACCCTGTCTTTCTTTTTGTAAATTCTTTTAGCTTTTGTTTATCATGGAAAGATTTTATTTCATTGTCAAATTTGAAGGTAAGCTTTGCTGGGTATAAGATTCTTGGTTGGCATCTATTTTCTTTCAGAGCTTGAAAAATGTTGTTCCAGGCCCTTCTAGCTTTTAGGGTCTGGATTGAAAAGTCTGCTGATATCCTTATTGGTTTGCCCCTGAAAGTAATTTGGTTCTTTTCTCTCACAGCCTTTAAAATTCTGTCTTTACATTTTATGTTAGTTATTTTCTTTATAATGCGTCTTGGTGTGGGTCTGTTGTAATTTTGTGTATTTGGAGTCCTATAAGCCTCTTGAACTTGATTTTCCATTTCATTCTTCAGATTTGGGAAATTTTCTGATATTATTTCATTGAATAGATTGTTCATTCCTTTGGTTTCTTTCTCTAAGCCTTCCTGAATCCCAATAATTCTCAAATTTGACCTTTTCATGATATCCCATAATTCTTGCAGATTCTGTTCATGATTTCTTACCATCTTCTCTGTTCAACTTTGCTTTTGAGGTTAAATATTTTGTCTTCAATATCTGAAGTTCTGTCTTCCAGGTGGTCTATCCTATTGGTTATGCTTTCTATGGAGTTCTTAATTTGGTTTATTGTTTCCTTCATTTCAAGGATTTCTGTTTGTTTTTTTTTTTAATATCTCTAACTCTTTATTGAAATGATCTTTTGCTTCCTGAATTTGCTCTGTTAACTCTCGATTGGTGTGATCATTCAATGCCTGCATTTGCTCTTTCATCTCATCATTCAATGCCTGCATTAGCTCTTTCATCTCATTGTTTGCTTCCCTAATCATTTTATTTTATTTTATTTTTTTTTTTTTTTGCGGTACTGGGGATTGAACTCAGGGCCTTGTGCTTGCAAGGCAAGCACTCTACCAGCTGAGCTATCTCTCCAGCCCTAATCATTTTAATTATGTACATTCTGAACTCCCTTTCTGTCATTTCTTCTGCCATGCTGTCGTTGGATTCTATTGATGTAACATCTAGATTTGTTTGGGGCATTTTCTTCCCTTGTTTTCTCATATTGTTCAGGAATCAGTGGGTCATTAAGGGATTGCAGATTTCCTCTATCGACTTATAATGTCCCTGAAGATTGCTAGTATATCTCCTCTTAACCTTCAGTAGCGTGAAATCTTGGAGGAAGTTGATAATACGGAGCTCCACTAAGAAGCTGCCTCTCTAGGGTGGTGACCCTCCGGTGGTGTATATTCCCTGCTAGTGGGCAGAGGTGTCTCCACTTGTTGACCAATGGTCATCCAATGGGGAACTAGGCAGTGGGCTGAGGCAAGTCCTGTTTCTCACTGTGTCTCTGGTTTTACTGTCCCTGTGGGAAAACCTCTCCCGGTAGCGAAGACTCACTCGGTGGGAATGTCTAGCTGGTCAGTTCCACTCTTGGAGGTTCCCCTCAATCTACAACTACCACCTGGTCTGGGCTGTCTTCCTCTGCAATGTTCCCAGGGGCCCAGACCTACCTCCTGGGCCTGGGAGCCTCACCCTTCGCAGGCGAGTCTCCTTAGGCTGCCTCTCCTGGATAATCTGCCTGCAGTCCTGGAAACTTCGCTCTGCCCCTAGGCGTGTCTTTGTTTGGCTCTTCCAGCAAGAAGCCACCTAGGTCCTGGGACCCTGCTCTGCACCTAATCACCTGGCTATGTGGCCCCTCTTCTGAGCCGCCACCTGGAGCCCCATACAATAGCTTCGATACCCAGAGACCCACCACACACCTCCTCCACCGGACAACAGCCCGGTTTCCGACGCAGTCACTAGGAGTCCAAGCAACTCACTTCGCGTCTCCTCCTCCCGCCAACCTCCCGTAGCCCTAGGCAGTCACTCCAAGCCCAAGTGACCCGCCCTGTTCCTCCTTCTCCTCTTCAGGGTAGCCCCCCGGGCATTCAGGAGTGGTGGCTCCGTGACCAAGTGACCCACCGTGCTCCTCCTCCAGGCAGGCCACTGGTGTTCAGGATCAGTCACTTTGAGTGCAATCAACTCACCACTCGCCTCCTCCTCTGGCAATTTCCTGTGGCTCTGATGCAGTCACTCCTAGACCAAGTGACCCACTGCGCTTCTCCTCTTCCTCCAGACAACACTCCAGGTGTTCAGAAGCGGTTGTTCTGAGTCCAAACAGCTCGAGATGCAGCTCCTCCTCTGGCAACCGCCTGTGGCTCTGATGCAGTCACTCCTAGACCAAGCGACCTGCCGTGCTCCTCCTCTTCCTCCAGGCAACCCCCCCGTGTTCAGAAGTGGTTGTTCTGAGTCCAAGCAGCTCACGATGCAGCTCCTCTTCTGGCAGCCGCCTGTGGCTCTGATGCAGTCACTCCTAGATCAAGCGACCCGCCTTGCTCCTCCTCTTCCTCCAGGCAACCCCCCAGTGTTCAGAAGCAGTTGTTCTGGGTCTAAAGAGCTCACCACGCAGCTCCTCCTCAGGCAGCCACCTGGAGCCCCAGTGGTTGCTCAGAGTCCAAGCGCTGTACTGAGCCGCCTCCTCTACGATGATCCCAGTTGTCCGTGTTTACAGCTCCATCGGGGGGAGGGGCATCTAGCCGAGCAACTCCATTTCACAAATTCCCTGCATTCCGGGGCTACCGCCCCATCCGGGACACCTCCCCAACGGGAGAGACTCACTCGGCAGCTTTGGGTTGGTCCCAAGTCTCTCACTCTCTCCTCTTTTGAATCCTGCGTCCTGGAGCAACGTGAAATGCAGCCGCCCTCTAGGCCGCCATCTTCAAACTCCCCCACTGGCAGTCTTAATGTGTGTTCCTACCTTCCTACCAGTCCCAGTCTCTGTTACAGATGTGGAATTGCCAGTGTTACTCTCAAGAAACAGGAGAGAATTTGGCATCACAGTGGCTATAGTGACTGCAATAGTGGTTTCTGCAACAGCAGCACTAGCAACTGCCATAACTACAGCAACAGCAGTCAATCATTTGGCCGAAAATACAGCTGCAGCCTTACAGACTAAAGAGACCCTAAACCAACATCAAACAGCAGGCATATTCCTTGTAAAGCAAAGAGTGGACTTACTACAAAATCAAGTGGATATCTTGCAAGAACTTTTGGGACTGGGATGTTTTTATCCTTTAAGAGCAGTGTGTGTCACCCCTATCGCTTATAATAACCTTAGCTCTGTGGCTATGTTATCTAAAAATCTCTCTGTCTACCTTACTGGCAATTGGTCATCTACGTTTGATAATTTAACCAGTCAGCTATGAGCTGAAATATTCAAAGTCAATGCCACCAGGGTTCAAGTTGCATTGATATCTAAAGCCCTGGGATTGACAAAACAGTGGGCTGGAACAGTAGCTGTTCTGATTATTATCTGCTTAGGGATAGCCTATGTTATACGCAGCCAAATCAGAGCTCGCCAAGATGCCCGATGTCATCAATGGGCTATAGTACAGACTTTGACAGCCATTGAGACAGGCACATCCCCCCAAGTATGGCTAAGCATGCTGGACCAGTAGTCAGAGATGGGTAAGATCCGTGGAAATGCATACCAACCTAAGACAGGGTTCTGACACCTGGAGGTCAGAATTCCAATGACGGGTAAGGATGTAATTTGCCATGGACAACCTAAGACAGGCATGGTCCCAAGTCATCTGTCTTTATTTAAAGAATAAGGGGGAGATGTCAGGGACAGGCTCTGAGGGCCCCAGAGCCGCACCGTGGCCTGATCTCTAAGATGGTGCCTGGCAGCTTGCCAAACATAGCTACACTCGTAAACAAGTTTTAGGAAGTAACTCTGGTTGGCTGTTGTATGTAAGGCGATCCTGGTATCTGCCTGGAGACTGTTCCTTGATAGGCTGACTTTCCTGGTAGTCTACTCTCTGATAGGCTGATGCTCTCAATATAAGTCTGAGACTTGTGGAATAAAGGGCTTTTTGGTTCCTGTGATCAAGACCGTACGTGTTGTGATTGTCACCATGGGCAGTGGGCGATCATAAGTATATTTGTGGAGCCAGAAAAGCAGAAGGTTGTTGATGCTGGAACACAAGTACAGAGAACACATCCAATGAAACTCGCCATGTATCATGGTCAAACCTCAAAATCCACGACATATATTCATGCTCATTATACTGTACAAACACAGGAAGTAGTCAATGTCCGTCCATTGTCTGTGCTACCATGAATATTGAACATCATTCCCCTTTTCAGGACAACAATGACCTTGCCAGTTCCTGTCTCTTTTGTGTTGCTCCCAAGGGACAGCCGAATATGAGAATGCTGATTCCTATTATCTCTGGCACAAGAACCATGAGCATAGGCATTCCCAACTTCCCAGCAATTTCCCCCACGACCTACAATTTAAGCCAGTTGACCTGGGATATGAAACACTAATCCCGGCACTGCTTTTCTTGAGGACTTCAATCAATATTAACAAGAGTATACAGAAGGGCTCCAATCCTCTTGACTCGGCAGTTCCAATGACATTGAATGGGTAGGTATTCAATGCTTTGTGAACCTCCTGAATGCTATCAATCCATGGTAACATTGATTCAGCCGCAAATCCTAAATTTATTCTCCAAGAAATCACAGGCAAGCATCTGCAAAACAAAAGTGAGAGGAGTTCCAGGGACAAGCATGGTTGTCTTTTGTGTTCACCTATGGTTTTCCAGTAGACAATGTGGTACACGTGGAAAATGCTGTGCTTTGGAATCCCCATCATGGCCAGAGAGTATAGCAGTGGTTCAAAGAAGACTGGGGAGTGCCAGGTACAAGTGCAGTTGTCATTTAGAATTTTCTGAAATCTTCTGCACAATGTACAGCTGAAGAAGGTGTTGAAGAATTATCCTCATAGGCATACTCATGAGAGGCCAGTTTTCTCTATCCTAAGGAGTGTAGAGGGTCTTCGTGGAATAAGTACTTGTAGAAATGCAGGTGAGTGTTGAGCACGGCTCTATTGGATCACAGTGGCCTGCTGAAAAAATTTGGAGGACTAGGGGTGCATGAGAAACTGGTTCTGTTTTAGAGTATTGACTAATTTTGTGACGAGAGGAGAAAAGAAAAGAAAAAGAGACAGTGGAAGGTTAGTTGGCTCAAATTGTTTCACTTGTTTGCTATTTCCGCATTCCCAGAGAGATTGGGACTCGAACCTGGGCCTCAAGGATTCAAGACAAACACTGTACCCGATGGTCTAAATTGCCTGCTCTAGAAGGGACCCTCTGATATACAACCCTTGATCACCTCCAGTCTGAATTTGTGAAATTGTATGCAGAGAATTAAACATGAAGAAACCAATCAATGTCTCAGGAATTCGTAATTCTCCTATCCAAAACAATTAGGCAATGAACTATTTTGCATATCAATACCCAAGCCCAGCATTTTGTCCTGGGGAAAAGATTTTTCCACACTTATATAAGGTCGAATATTGAAGGAGCTGATTGATCTGAGAGCAGGAAAAGATATCAGGATTCTAAGGAGGCAAGAAACTGGAACAGAGGCAGAAAATGTGGGATTGAGAAGATGCTAAATTGGAGAATATGAATGGAGATATTGGGGATCATTCACATATGAATGCCTATCCATTACTTTCAAAGATATCTGATAATTTCCCAGAAAGAATTTTTTTCTTTTTTTCTGTTTGACCTTTTCTTTGAAAAATTCTAAAGAGCATAGAACTGTATACAATGCACAATCCAGTTCAGGAGCTGGATCTTGCCCACCATCTCAAGAATTGGTGAGGCAGAGGAAGTTGTGCCTCCTGTTCCAAGCCTGTTTCCCTCAGTAAAATTGCTTCAGCAATTTAGGGAGATGCTACAGGGAGATATAAACAGGCAAATGCATGTGGTGATGGCTCATTGGACTGGGATCCCAGAATAGAAACGTGGAGGCGAAAAGGAAACATTCCTTCTCCAATTTCTAAATTCTCCTCCTTATGTTTTCAATTATTTCTCTGAAGATTTATTACACAGAAATAAGTGACTAAAGTCATACCCTTTGTTTTATTATAAAACTGTAAACAAATGGGATACATGTTGTTTCTCTGTCTGTACATGGCGTAAAGGCATACCATTTGTGTAATCATAAATCTACATAGGGTAATGTTGTTTGATTCATTCTGCCATTTTTTCCGTTCCCCCCTCCCCTCCCACCCTTCCCCTCCATCTATACAGTCCTTCCTTCCTCCATTCCTGTCCCCCTCCCTAAACCCAACTCCAACCCCAACACAGTCATATCCTTGAGCATTCATTTCATTGCAATCAATATAAGTCAGAAAATCGTAAGAATTATTTACCAGTTCTCCTGTGACATGAAATCCCTACATGGGAAAAGTCCTCTAATGAAAGGAGAAGGAGCAGGCTTGGTAAGCAACTTTGGGAAGCTCATGGACTTTCAGGATCCAGTAGGAGAAGTCAATAGATTGCAATCCCCAGATGGTTTGTAAAGTCTTGGACAACATGAACTTTCACGATTGGCTCCAGTGACATTGCTCTTGCACCCAGATTCAAGCTGAGGATATAGAGGAGTGGAATGAGAACACAGAAGCGTCACGGTTCCCATGGCAACCAGAGACCTTTCAGTTGCTGTCTGCTTCAAACCCACATTCAAGATATTCGGTGGCTCAGGTGTGATGGTACGACGATAATGAACGGTGCAGGAGCCAGGGTCTTGCGTTCTTGAAGAAATGTTTCAATCCTTGTTGCCTGCGAATCGAGGAAATAGGCTATGAGCAATAAATCCCCACATATCCAGGTAGGACACGGGATCCCATTGAAGTCTGAGAGCTCGCACTTCCACTCAGGCCCTCTAGGTGGCGCTGTGCTCTGTTGGTCGTACCGTTTTTGATGGCAGGCAGCTCATCTGGCTCCTGATGCAGGCTATTAGCCCCCACCAATTACAGTGGAACAAGCTAGGACTGAGTGTGCTTGAGAGTCCATATATCAACATTCTGAGCACCGGCAGCACTGGATTTGCCCTCCACAACACTGCTCAAGAAAAGGGAAAACCCGGGTTTTCTTCAGACTCAGGAAAGTAGCCTAGGGTCCATCAGCATCACGGAGAGATGGTTGGTGAGTGCTCATCACAGTAGACCATGCAGTGCATCTCCGTATTTTAGAAGATCCTTGATATGGGACACATCATTTTCCATCTGCCCAGCTTCTCCTACTATCCTAGGAAGTAAGAAGAGGAGAGAGGTGGAAGCTGGGATGTCCATGTTCCATGTGAATTTGAGTGGCTACTCTCTTGGTTCATGAAGAGAAGAGGGAGTCATTCACCGTGCCTGATGGATGGATGACAGGATAAAACTGACATGCAAGGAGAGATGATCTGTACTCACTCCAACTGCCTGTCCCCTCTTTCTTTGCTGCTGACTCACAACTAGTCTCCACACTGAAACTTACCTATTGCATTTGGCAGGGTCACATGAGGTCAAAACATGATGCAGAGATGATTTGACTATCTATATTCACAAAATGGTTGGTCCTCTTGAGAGACATATACCTCTCTGTCGCAATTTCCTGAGGGATATTACCAGGAGTCCTCTAACCAGTGCCAGAATGGAGTAGACCACAGACAGGGGGATGAATGATCAGTCTGGCCTTGGCATGATGGGCACAATTTCAAGGGCATAACACTATGAATGGACATAGATGGTGCCGAAAGCTGAATGGTTCCAAGCTTCCAAGGTGAATATTCAGAAGATTTGAGTAAGTATATATGTGGGGCCAGAAAAGCTGAAGGGTGTTTATGCTGGAACACAAGTACAGAAAAGACACCCGATGAAACTTACCATGGATCATGGTCAAACCTCAAACTCCATGTTATATATTCAGGCTCATTATACCATAAAAACACAGGAAGTAGTCATTGTTCGCCCATTGTCTGTGATACCATGAATACTGAACATCATTCCCCTTTTCAGGACAACAATGACCTTTCCAGTTCCTGTCTCTTTTCTGATGCTCCCAAGGGACAGCCGAATATGTGAATGATGATTACTATTATCTCTGGCACAAGAACCATGAGCATAGGCATTCCCAACTTCCCAGCAATTTCCCCCACGACCTACAATTTAAGCCAGTTGATCCTGGAATATGAAACACTAATCCCTGCACTGCTTCTCTTGAGGACATCCAACAATATTAACAAGAGTCTACAAAAGGGCTCCAATCCTCTTGACTCTGGAGTTCCAATGACTTTGAAAGGGTAGGTATTCAATGCTTTGTGAACCTCCTGAATGCTATCAATCCATGGTAACATTGATTCAGCCCAAAAACCTAACTTTATTCTCCAAGAAATCACAGGCAAGAATCTGCGAAGCAAGAGTGAGAGGAGTTCCAGGGACAAGCATAGTTGTCTTTTGTATTCACCTCTTGGTTTTCCAGTAGACAATGTGGTACACGTGGAAAGTGCTGTGCTTTGGAAACCCCGTCATGGCCAGAGAGTATAGCAGTGGGTCGAAGAAGACTGGGGAGTGCCAGGTACAAGTGCGGATGTCATTTTGAATTTCCTGAAATCTTCTGCACAATGTACAGCTGAAGAAGTTGCTGAAGAATTATCCTCATAAGCATACGCATGAAAGTCCAGTTTTCTCTGTCCTGAGGTCTGTAGAGGGACTTTGTGGAACCAGTACTTTGTAGAAATGCAGGTGAGTTTTGAGAACGGCTCTCTTGGAGCACAGTAACCTGCTGAAAGCATTTGGTGGACATGGAGTGCATGAGAAACTTGTACTGTTTTAGAGTGTTGACTACTTTTGTGATGAGAGAAGAAAAGAAAAGAAAAAGAGACAGTGGAAGGTTAGGTGGCTCAAATTGTTTTCACTTGTTTGCTATTTCAACATTACCAGAGTGATTGGAACTCGAACCTGGGCCTCAAGGATGCAAGGCAAAAACTCTACCTGGTTTTCTAAATGGCCTGCTCTGGAAGGGACCCTCTGATATACAACTATTGATCACATCCAGTCTTATTTTGTGAAATTGTATGCAGAGAATCAAATATGATGAAACCAATCAATGACTCAGGAATTCGTAATTCTCCTATCCAAAACAATCAGGCAATGAACTATTTTGCATATCAATACCCAAGCTCAGCCCTGTGTACTAAGGTAAAGATTTTTCCACTCTTATATAAGGTCAAAAATTGAAGGAGCTGACTGATCTGAGAGCAGGAATATACATCAGGGATCCAAGGAGGCAAGAAACCGGGGCAGAAAAAAAAAAAAAAGAAAGAAACCGGGGCAGAGGCAGATATATGTGGGATTGAGAAGTGTTAAATTCGTGAATATGAATGGAGATTTTGGGGATCATTCACATACGAATGCCTGTCCATTACTTTGAAAGATATCTGACAACTTACCATTAAGAATTTTTTTCTTATTTTTCTTTTTGACCTTTTCTTTGAAAAATTCTAAAGAGCATAGAGCTGTATACAATGCACAAGCCAGTTCAGGAGCTGGATCTTGCCCACCATCTCAGGAGTTGGTGAGGCAGAGGAAGTTGTGCCTCCTGTTCCAAGCCTGTTTCCCTGAGTAAAATTGCTTCAGCAATTTAGGGAGACACTGCAGGGGATATAAACAGGAAAAAGCAAGTGGTGATGGCTCTTTGGACTGGGGTCCCCGAATAGAAAGATGGTGGCAAAAAGGAAACATTCCTTCTCCAATTTCTAAATTCTCCTCCTTATGTTTTCAATTATTTCTCTGAAGATTTATTACACAGAGATAAGTGACTAAAGTCATATCCTTGAGCATTCATTTCATTGCAATCAATAAAAATCAGATAATCGTAAGAATTATTTTCCAGTTCTCCTGTGACATGAGAGCCATATATGGGAAAAGTCCTCTAATGAAAGGAGAAGGAGTAGGGATTGGTAAGCTACTTTGTGAAGCTCACGGACTTTCCAGGATCCAGTAGGAGAAGTCAATTAATTGCAATCCCCAGATGGTTTGTAAAGCCTTGGGCAACATGAACATTCACGATGGCTCCAGTGACATTGCTCATGCACCCATATTCCAGCTGAGGTCATAGATGAGTGGAATCAGAACACGAAAGCGTCCGGTTCCCATGGCAACCAGAGACCTTTCAGTTTCTGTTTGATTCAAACCCACATTCAAGACATTCGGTGGCTCAGCTGTGAGGGTAAGAGGATAATGAATAGAGCAGGTGCCAAGGTCTTGCTTTTTTGAAGAAATGTTTCAATCCTTGATGCCTGGGAGTGAGGAATTACGATATGAGCAATCAATCCCCGCATATCCAGTCAGGACAAGGGATCCCATTGAAGTCTGAGAGTTCGCACTTCCACCCAGGTCCACTAGGTGGCGATGTGCTCCGTTGATCGCACCATTTTGATGGCAGGCAGGTCATCTGGGTCTTGACGCAGGCTCTTAGCCCCCACCTATTACAGTGGAACAAGCTGGGACTGAGTGTGCTTGAGAGTCCATGTATCAACAATTTGAGCACCGGCAGCACTGGATTTGCCCTCCGCAACATTGCTCAAAAATGGGAAAACCTGGATTTTCTTCAGACTCAGGAAACAAGCCTAAGGTCTATCAGCCTCACGGAGAGATGGGTGGTGAGTGCTCAGCACAGTACACCATGCAGTGCATCTCCTCATTTTAGGAGATCCTTGATATGGGACACATCATTTTCCATCTGCCCGGCTTCTCCTACTATCCTAGGAAGTATGGATAGGAGAGAGGTGGAAGCTGGGATGTCCATGTTCCATGTGAATTTGAGTGGCTACTCTCTTGGTTCATGAAGAGAAGAGGGAGTCATTCACCCTGCCTGTTGAATGGAGGACAGGATAAACATGACATGGAAGGAGAGATGATCTTTGCTCACTCCAACTGCATGTCCCCTCCTTCTTTTCTGCTGGCTTACAACTAGTCTCCACACTGAAACTTACCTATTGCATTTGGCAGGGTCACATCAGGTCAAAACATGATGCAGTGATGATTTGCCTATCTATATTCACAAAATGGTTGGTCCTATTGAGAGACATATACCTCTCTGTCGCAATTTCCTGAGGGATATTACCAGGAGTCCTCTAACCAGTGCCAGGATGGAGCAGACCACAGACAGGGGGATGAATGATCAGTCTGGACTTGGCATGATGGGCACAATTTCAAGGGCATAACACTATGCATGGACATAGATGGTGTTGAAAGTTGAATGATTCCAAGCTTCCAAGGTGAATATTCAAAGGATGAGAGTAAGTATATTGGTGGGGCCAGAAATGCTGAAGGTTATTGATGCTGGAACACAAGTACAGAAAAGACAACCGATGAAACTCGCCATGGATCATGGTCAAACCTCAAACTCCACGACATATATTCAGGCTTATTATTCCATACAAACACAGAAGTAGTCATTGTCCGCCATTGTCTGTTCTACCATGAATACTGAACATCATTTCCCTTTTCAGGACAACAGTGACCTTACAAGTTCCTCTCTCTTTTCTGTTTCTCCCAAAGGAGCGCCTAATATGGGAAAACTGATTACTATTATCTCTGGCAGAAGCACCATGAGCATAGTCATTCCCAACTTCCCAGCAAATTCCCCCACGACCTACAATTTAAGCCAGTTGATCCTGGAATATGAAACACTAATCCCTGCACTGCTTGTCTTGAGGACGTCCAACAATATTAACAAGAGTCTACAAAAGGGCTCCAATGCTCTTGACTCTGGAGTTCCAATGACATTGAAAGGGTAGGTATTCAATGCTTTGTGAACCTCCTGAATGCTATCAATCTATGGTAACATTGATTCAGCCCCAAATCCTAACTTTATTCTCCAAGAAATCACAGGCATGCGTCTGCAAAGCAAGAGTGAGAGGAGTTCCAGGGACAAGCATGGTTGTCTTTTGTGTTCACCTCTTGGTTTTCCATTAGACAATGTGGTTCACGTGGAAAGTGCTCTGCTCTGGAATCCCTATCATGGCGAGAGAGTATGGAAGTGGGTCGAAGAAGACTGGGGAGTCCAGGTACATGTGTGGATGTCATTTTGAATTTCCTGAAATCTTCTGCACAATGTACAGCTGAAGAAGCTGCTGAAGAATTATCCTCATAAGCATACGCATGAAAGTCCAGTTTTCTCTGTCCTAAGGAGTGTAGAGGGACTTCGAGGAACAAATACTCTGTAGAAATGCAGGTGAGTGTTGAGAAAGACTCTCTTGGAGCACAGTAACCTGCTGAAAGCATTTGGTGGACTTGGAGTCCACCATGAGAAACTGGTGCTGTTTTAGAGGGTTGACTACTTTTGTGACGAGAGGAGAAAAGAAAAGAAAAAGAGACAGTGGAAGGTTAGGTAGCTCAAAATGTTTTATCTTGTTTGCTATTTCCACATTCCCAGAGTGATTGGGACTCGAACCTTGGCCTCAAGGATGCAAGGCAAACACTCTACCTGATTTTCTAAATGGCCTGCTCTGGAAGGGACCCTCTGATATACAACAATTGATCAACTCCAGTCTTAATTTGTGAAAATGTATGCAGAGAATCAAACATGACAAAACCAATCTATGACTCAGGAATTCATAATTCTCCTATCCAAAACAATCAGGCAATGAAACATTTTGCATATCAATACCAAAGCCCAGCCCTGGGTACTGAGGGAAAGATTTTTCCCCTCTTATATAAGGTCGAAAATTGAAGGAGCTGATTGATCTGAGAGCAGGAAAATATATCAGGGATCCAAGGAGGCAACAAACCGGGGCAGAGGCAGAAATATGTGGGATTCAGAAGATGCTAAATAGGTGAATATGAATGGAGATATTGGAGATCATTCACATATGAATGCCTGTCCATTATTTTCAAAGCTATCTGACAACTTACCATTAAGAATTTTTTTCTTATTTTTCTTTTTGACCTTTTCTTTGAAAAATTCTAAAGAATATAGAGCTGTATACAATGCACAAGCCAGTTCAGGAGCAGGATCTTGCCCACCATCTCAGGAGTTGGTGAGGCAGAGGAAGTTGTGCCTCCTGTTCCAAGCGTGTTTCCCTCAGTAAAATTGCTTCAGCATTTTAGGGAGACGCTGCAGAGAGATATAAACAGGAAAAAGCAAGTGGTGATGGCTCATTGGACTGGGGTCCCCGAATAGAAACGTGTTGGCAAAAAAGAAACATTCCTTCTCCAATTTCTAAATTCTCCTCTTTATGTTTTCAATTATTTCTCTGAAGATTTATTACACAGAGATAAGTGACTAAAGTCAGATCCTTGAGCATTCCTTTCATTGCAATCAATATAAGTCAGAAAATTGTAAGAATTATTTACCAGAACTCCTGTGACATGAAAGCCATATATGGGAAAAGTCCTCTAATGAAAGGAGAAGGAGTAGAGAATGGTATGCTACTTTGTGAAGCTCATGGACTTTCCAGGATACAGTAGGAGAAGTCAATTAATTGCAATCCCCAGATGGTTTGTAAAGCCTTGGACAACATGAACTTTCACGATTGGCTCCAGTGACATTGCTCTTGCACCGAGATTCAAGCTGAGGACATAGAGGAGTGGAATGAGAACACGGAAGTGTTACAGTTCCTATGGCAACCAGAGACCTTTCAGTTGCTGTCTGCTTCAAACCCACATTCAAGATATTCGGTGGATCATGTGTGATGGTACGACCATAATGAACGGGGCAGGAGCCAGGGTCTTGCGTTTTTGAAGAAATGTTTCAATCCTTGTTGCCTGTGAGTAGAGGAAATAGGCTATGAGCAATAAATCCCCACATATCCAGGCAGGAAGGGATCCCATTGAAGTCAGAGAGCTCGCACTTCCACTCAGGCCCTCTAGGTGGCGCTGTGCTCCGTTGGTCACACCGTTTTTGATGGCAGGCAGCTCATCTGGCTCCAGATGCAGGCTATTACCCCCACCAATTACAGTGGAACAAGCTGGGACTGAGTGTGCTTGAGAGTCCATATATCAACATTCTGAGCACCGGCAGCACTGAATTTGCCCTCCACAACACTGCCCAAGATATGGGAAAACCCGGGTTTTCTTCAGACTCAGGAAAGTAGCCTAGGGTCCATCAGCATCACGGAGAGATGGTTGGTGAGTGCTCATCACAGTAGACCATGCAGTGCATCTCCGTATTTTAGAAGATCCTTGATATGGGACACATCATTTTCCATCTGCCCAGCTTCTCCTACTATCCTAGGAAGTAAGAAGAGGAGAGAGGTGGAAGCTGGGATGTCCATGTTCCATGTGAATTTGAGTGGCTACTCTCTTGGTTCATGAAGAGAAGAGGGAGTCATTCACCCTGCCTGTTGGATGGATGACAGGATAAACCTGACATGCAAGGAGAGATGATCTGTACTCACTCCAACTGCATGTCCCCTCCTTCTTTTCTGCTGGCTTACAACTAGTCTCCGCACTGAAACTTACCTATTGCATTTGGCAGGGTCACATCAGGTCAAACCATGATGCAGAGATGATTTGCCTATCTATATTCACAAAATGGTTGGTCTTCTTGAAAGACATATACCTCTCTGTCGCAATTTCCTGAGGGATATTACCAGGAGTCCTCTAACCAGCGCCAGGATGGAGCAGACCACAAGCAGGGGGATGAATGATCAGTCTGGCCTTGGCATGATGGGCACAATTTTAAGGGCATAACACTATGTATGGACATAGATGGTGTTGAAAATTGAATGATTCCAAGCTTCCAAGGTGAATATTCAGAAGTTTTGAGTAAGTATATTTGTGGAACCAGAAAAGCTGAAGGTTGTTGATGCTGGAACACAAGCACAGAAAAGACACCAGATGACACTTGCCATGGATCATGGTCAAACCTCAAACTCCACGACATATATTCAGGCTCATTATACCGTAAAAACACAGGAAGTAGTCATTGTCCGCCCATTGTCTGTGATACCATGAATACTGAACATTATTCCCCCTTTCAGGGCAACAATGACCTTGCAATTTCTGTATCTTTTCTGTGGCTCCCAAGGGACAGCCGAATATGGGAAGGCTGATTCCTATTATCTCTGGCATAAGAACCATGAGCATCGGCATTCCAAACTTCCCAGCAATTTCCCCCACCACCAACAATTTAAGCCAGTTGTTCCTGGGATATGAAACACTAATCCCTGCACTGCTTGTCTTGAGGATGTCCATCAATATTAACAACAGTCTACAGAAGGGCTCCAATCCTCTTGACACTGGAGTTCCAATGACTTTGAAAGGGTAGGTATTCAATGATTTGTAAACCTTCTGAATGCTATCAATCCATGCTAACATTGATTCAGCCCCAAATCCTAAATTTATTCTCCAAGAAATCACAGGCAAGCATCTGCAAAGCAAAAGTGAGAGGAGTTCCAGGGACAATCATGGTTGTCTTTTGTGTTCACTGCTTGGTTTTCCAGTAGACAATGTGGTACACGTGGAAAGTGCTCTGCTTTGGAAACCCGGTCATGGCCAGAGAGTATGGCAGTGGGTCAAAGAAGACTGGTGAATGCCAGGTACAAGTGCTGCTGTCATTTTGAATTTCCTGAAATCATCTGCACAACGTACAGCTGAAGAATTTGCTGAAGAATTATCCTCATAAGCATACGCATGAGAGTCCAGATTTCTCTGTCCTAAGGAGTTTAAAGGGACTTTTTGGAACGAGTATTTTGTAGAAATGCAGGTGAGTTTTGAGAATGGCTCTCTTGGAGCACAGTAACCTGCTGAAAACATTTGGTGGACGTGGAGTGCATGAGAAACTTGTACTGTTTTAGAGTGTTGACTACTTTTGTGACGAGAGGAGAAAAGAAAAAGAGACAGTGGAAGGCTGGGTGTCTCAAATTGTTTTATCTTGTTTGCTATATCCACATTACCAGAGTGATTGGGACTCGAACCTGGGCCTCAAGGATGCAAGGCAAACACTCTACCTGGTTTTCTAAATGGCCTGCTCTGGAAGGGACCCTCTGATATACAACAATTGATCACATCCAGTCTTAATTTGTGAAATTGTATGCAGAGAATCAATGTCTCAGGAATTCGTAATTCTCCTATCCAAAACAATCAGGCAATGAACTATTTTGCATATCAATACCAAAGCCCAGCCCTGTGTACTGAGGAAAAGATTTTTCCACTCTTCTATAAGGTCGAGAATTGAAGCAGCTGATTGATCCGAGAGCAGGAGAATGTATCAGGGATCCATGGAGGCAAGAAACCAGGGCAGAGGCAGAAATATGTGGGTTTCAGAAGATGCTAAATAGGTGAATATGAATGGAGATATTGGGGATCATTCACATATGAATGCCTGTCCATTACTTTCAAAGCTATCTGACAATTTCCCATAAATAATTTTTTTCTTATTTTTCTTTTTGACCTTTTCTTTGAAAAATTCTAAAGAGCATAGAGCTGTATTCAATGCACAAGCCAGTTCAGGAGCTGGATCTTGCCCACCATCTCAGGAGTTGGTGAGGCAGAGGAAGTTGTGCCTCCTGTTCCAAGCCTGTTTCCCTCAGTAAAATTGCTTCAGCAATTTAGTGAGACGATGCAGGAAGATATAAACAGGAAAAAGCATGTGGTGATGGCTCATATGGACTGGGTCCCAGAAGAGAAACGTGGTGGCAAAAAGGAAATATTCTGTCTCCAATTTGTAAATTCTCCTCCTTATGTTTTCAATTATTTCTCTGAAGGTTTATTACACAGAGATAAGTGACTAAAGTCAGATCCTTGAGCATTCCTTTCATTGCAATCAATATCAATCAGAAAAATGAAAGAATTATTTACCAGTTCTCCCGTGACATGAGAGCCATATACGGGAAAAGTCCTCTAATGAAAGGAGAAGGAGTAGGGATTGGTAAGCTACTTTGTGAAGCTCACGGGCTTTGCAGGATCCACTAGGAGAAGTCAATTAATTGCAATCCCCAGATTGTTTGTAAAGCCTTGGGCCACATGAACTTTCGCGATTGGCTCGTGTGACATTACTCATGTACCCAGATTCCAGCTGAGGTCATAAGGAGTGGAATGAGAACATGGAAGGGTCACGGTTCCCATGGCAACCAGAGATCTTTCATTTGCTGCCCGCTTTAAACCCACATTCAAGATATTCGGTGGCTCAGCTGTGAGGGTAAGAGGATAATGAATGGAGCAGGTGCCAGGGTCTTGCGTTTTTGAAGAAATGTTTCAATTTTGTTGCCAGGGAGTGAGGAATTAGGCTATGAGCAATCAATCCCCACATATCCAGGCAGGACAAGGGATTCCATTTAAGTCTGAGAGCTCGCACTTCCACCCAGGTCCACTAGGTGGCGCTGTGCTCCGTTGGTCGCACAGTTTTTGAGGGCAGGCAGCTCATCTGGCTCCAGATGCAGGCTATTATACCCCACCAATTTCAGTGGAATAAGCTGGGACTGAGGGGAGCTTGAGATCCCGTGGATCAACAATCTGAGCACCGGTACCAGTGGATTTGCCCTCCGCAACACTGCTCAAGTAATGGGACAACCCGGGTTTTCTTCAGACTCAGGAAACTAGCCTAGGGTCCTATCAGCCTCACAGTGAAATGGGTGGTGAGTGCTCAGCACAGTAGAGCATGAGGTGCATCTCCGTATTTTAGGTGATCTTGATATGGGACACATCAATTTCTATCTGCCCGGCTTCTCCTACTATACTAGGAAGTGTGGGTAGAAGAGAGATGGAAGCTGGGATGTCCATGTTCCATGTGAAGGTGAGTGTCTCCTCTCTTGGTTCATGAAGAGAAGAGGGTGCCATTCACACTGCTTGTTGGATGTAGGACAGGATAATCCTGACTTCCAAGGAGAGATGATCTTTGCTCACTCCAACTGTGTGTCACCTCCAACTTTGCTGCTGGCTTACAAATAGGCTCCACACTGATACTTACCTATTGCAAATGACAGGGTCACATCAAGTCAAAAGAAGATTCAGACGTGATTTGCCTACCTATATTCACAAAATGGTTGGTCCTCATGAGAGACATATACCTCTCGGTTGCAATTTCCTGAGGGATATTACCAGTAGTCATCTAAGCAGCCCCAGGATCGAGCAGACCACAAGCAGGGGAAGGAATTATCAGTGTGACAATGGCATGATGGGTAAAATTTCAAGGGCATAACACTAGGCATGAACATAGATGGTGCTGAAAGTTGAATGATTCCAAGCTTCCAAGGTGAATATTCAAAATTATTCATAATATGGTTTGTCTTCTTGACCAAACAAATACCACTCTGTCACAAATGCCTGTGAAATATTGCCAGGACTCCTCTCAGCAGCCCCAGGATGGAGCAGAAAACAAGCTGTGTGTTGAATTAACAGCCTCGTGATGGCATGATGAGCACAGTATCACAGGGCATAATACCTGCTTTGAACATAGTCCCTATTGAAAGTGGAATTGTTCAAAACTCCTAAGCTGAATATTCAAAAGAAGAGAATAAGGATATTTGGGAAGCCTGAAGCACTGAAGGGTGTTGATGCTGGAAAACCAATTCGGAGATGTAACCCTATGAAACTCGCCGTCATTTGTGGTACACCCAAAACTCTACGACATATATTCAGTCACATCATGCACTACAAACACAGGAAGCAGTTCTTGGCCACTCATTCTCTATACAACCATGAATAACGAATCTCATTCTTTTTTTTGAGAACAACAAAGCCCTTGAAAATTCCGGTCTCATTTCTGTTGATCCCAAGGGACAGCCAAATATAAAAATCATGATTCCTATATTTTCTGGCACAAGTACCATTAGCATAGATCGTCCCAACTTCACAGCATCTTCCACCAGGAACTACAATTGAAGGCAGATGATCCTGGGATATGCAATACTAATCCCTGTACTATTTCTCTTGAGGATTTCCATCAATACTAGCAAGAGTCTACAAAAGGGCTCCATTACTCATGACACTGGAGCTCCAGTGATATGGGGTGAGTAGATTTTAAACACCCCGTGATCCTCCTGATTGATATCAATACAGGCTAACATCCATTCTGCCCCAAATCCTCACATTATTCACTATGAAATCACAGCCAAGCTCCTACAAAGCAAATGTGTGAGAGAAGTACCAGGGTCAAGAAAGGCTCTCTGTTGTGGTCACCTCTTGGATTCCCAGTAGACTTTGAGGTACACGTGGAAAGTGCACCAGTGTGGAAGTCCCCTTAATTGGCAGAGAGAGTAGCAGTGTGACGAAGAATCCTGGAGAGTGCCAAGAACAAGTGAGGATGTCATTTTAAATTTCTGAAACCCGATGAATAGTGAGCAACGGAAAATTTGCTGAATAATTATCCTCGTAAGCATACTCATGTGAGACCCGTGATCTGTGCCCTAAGGGGAGTAGTATGAATCCATGGAACAAGTACTGTGAAGAAAGGCAGGTGATTGGGCAGCACTGCTCTCTTGGAACCCAGTAGACTGCTGAGAGTAGTTGGTGGAATGGGTTTGCTTTGAAATTGGTGCTGCTTTAGAGTGTTGATTCTCCTGTGAGGAGAGGAGAAAGGAAAAGAAAAGGAGACGATGGAAGGTTGGTTTTGTTTGTTTATTATTTCCACAATCCCACAGTGCTGGTGACTCGAACCTGGGCCTCCAGCATGAGAGGCAGGCACTCTAGGAGCCGTGCTATACAGCCTGAACTTCAATGGTTTCTCTGAATTACCACACTTGATCACCTACAGACATAATTTGTAAAATTGTATGCATACAGGCAGTCATGACCAATCCAAACCATGTCAATGGAATTCTTAATTGTCCTGTTCACATCAATCCACCAAGGAAATTTTTTGAATGTCCATATCCAAGCCTAGTCCTGAGAGCTGAGAGAAAGGATATTGTTTTTCATTAAGGATGAAAAAGGAAAGAGCGACTTGATCCTTGAGTAGAATAATATATCAGTAGTCCAAGGACAACAGGAATAGTGGCAGAGACAGGGCTATGTGATTTTGAGAAAATGCTCAATTGTTGAGAACAAATGGAGATAGTGTGAACATTTACACATGAATTCCTAGCCATTACATGCAAAATCAACTGACACTTTCCTAGAAAGTATTCTATTTCTTATTTTTCCTTTGATTTTTTCTTCATAAAATTCAAAGGAGCAGAGTGCTGTGCATGATGCACAAGCCAGTTCAGGTGCTGGATTTTGCCCAGACTCTCAAGTATTGGTGAGGCATATGAAGTTGTTCCTCCTGTTCTAAGCCTTTTTGCCTCAGTAAAAGTGCTTCAGCAAATTAGCCAGAAGTTTTTGGGAGATGTAAATAGGCAAAGGCACGTGGAGATGGCTCATATGATCTGGGGTCCCAGAATCGAAACGTGGTAGCAAAAGGAAAACATTCCTTATCCAATTTCTGTCTTCTCCTCATTATTTTTTCAGTTACTACTCTCAAGATTTGTGACAGAGTGATAAGGGGCTAAAGTCATAACAATGATCCTTCACTCATTTCGTTGCAGTGAAATCCAGTCAGAAAAATGTAACAATTGATTACCAGCTCTCCTGTGACATGAGAAGCACACATGGGATTAGTTCTCTAATCAAAGGGAAAGGAGCAGGCTTTAGTCATCCAAGTTGTGAAAGTCATGGATTTTCAAGCCTGTGGAAGGAGAAGTCACTTCATTGCACTTCCCAAGGTGTTTGTACAGCCTTGGACAACATGAACTTTAACCAGTGGTTCCAGTGACATTGCACTTGCACCCCAGATTCCACCTGATGTCATAAAGGAGTGGACTCCAAACCCCGAAGCCTCACGATTCCCATGGAAACCAGAGACCAATCAGGTCCTGGCTGATTCAAACCAAAATTCAAGATATGTGGAGGCTAGGCCGTGCACGTTACAGGATAGATAAAAAAATCGGGTGCCAGGGTCTTTCATTTTTGAAGAAATGATTCTATCCTTATGCCCGGGCGACAGGAAACAGGTTCTTATCTTTATAGAGTCCTGTGAGCAATAAATTGCCCCATATCCAGGAAGGACAAGGGATCCCATTGAAGTCTGACAGATTGCACTTTCAATGCAGTTATATTGGTTGAGTAGATTGTAAACACCCCATGATCCTCCTGATTGATATTAACACAGGCTAACATCCATTCTGCCCCAAATCCTCACATTATTCATTAAGAAATCACAGGCAAGCCTGTAAAAGAAAATGTGTGAGAAAAGTTTCAGGGTCAAGAGAGGCTGTCTGTTGTAGTCACCTGTTGGATTCCCAGTAGACATAGAGGTACACGTGGAAAGTGCACCGGTGTGGAAGTCCCCTTCATGGTAGAGAGGGTAGCAGTGTGACCAAGTATCCTGGAGAGTGCCAGGTACAAGTGCGGTTGTCATTTTAAATTTCCTGAAACCTGATGCACAATGAGCAAGTGAAAAATTGCTGAGTAATTATCATCCTAAACATACTCATGTGAGACCCGTGATATGTGTCCTTAGGGGAGTAGTGTGACTTCACGGAACAAGTACTCTGAAGAAATGCAGGTGATTGGGCAGCACTGCTCTCTTGGAACCAAGTAGACTGCTGAGAGCAGTTGGTGGAATGGGTTTGCTTTGAAATTGGTGCTGCTTTAGAGTGTTGATTCTCTTGTGAGGAGAGCAGAAAGGAAAAGAAAAAGAGATGATGGAAGGTTGGCTTTTTTGGTTTGTTATTTCCACAATCCCACACTGCTGGGGACTCGAACCTGGGCCTCCAGCATGGGAGGCAGGCACTCTAGAAGGCTTGCTACATGGCCTGCACAGGAATGGTTTCTCTGAGTTACCACACGTGATCACCTACAGACATAATTTGTGAAATTGTATGCAGACAGGCAGTCATGACCAACCCAAACCATGTCCATGGAATTCTTAATTCTCCTGTTCACATCAATCAAGCAAGGAAATTTTTTGCATATCCATACCTAAGCCTAGCCCTGTGGGCTGAGAGAAAAGTTTTTCCCCTCTTAATTAAGGATGAAAAAGGAAGGAGCTGCTTGATCCATGAATAGAATAATATATCATGTTTCCAAGGAAAACAGGGACAGGGGCAGAGGGAGGACTATGTGAGTTTGAGGAAATGCTCAATTGTTGAGAACAAATGGAGATATTGTGATCAATTACACATGAATGTCTAGTCATTACATGCAAAATCAACTGACAATTTTCAAGAAAGTACTCTATTTCATATTTTTCCTTTACATATTTTCTTTGAAAAATTCAAAAGAGCAGGGTGCTCTGCATAGTGGACAAGCCAGTTCACGTGCTGGATTTTTCCCAGAGTCTCAAAAATTGGTGTAGCAGATGAAGCTGTTTCTTCAGTTCTAAGCCTTTTTCCCTCAGTAAAAGTGCTTCAGCAATTTAGTCAAATATTTTTGGGAGATATAAACAGGCAAAGTCACATGGAGATTGCTCATATGATCTGGCTTCCCAGAAATGAAACGTGGTGGCAAAAGGAAAATATTTCCCATCCAATTTCCATCTTCTCCTCGTTATTTTTTCAGTTACTACTCTCAAGATTTATGACAGAGTGATGAGTGGCTAAAGTCATATCATTGATCCTTCATTCATTTCGTTGCAGTCAATTCCAGTCAGAAAAATGTAACAATTGTTTACCAGCTCTCCTGTGACATGAGAAGCACATGTGGGATTAGTTCAATAATCAAAGGGGAATGAGCAGGCTTTGGTCATCTAGGTTGTGAAAGTCGTGGGTTTTCAAGGCTGCAGAAGGAGAAGTCACTTGATTGCACTGCCCAACGTGTTTGTAAAGCCTTGGGAAACTTGAACTTTCACCAGTGGCTCAAGTGGCATTGCACTTCCACCCAAGATTCCACCTGACATCAAAGAGGAGTGGACTCCGAAACCGGAAGCTGCATGGTTCTCGTGGCAACCAGAGACTATTCAGGTCCTGGCCGCTTCAAACCAACATTCAAGGTATGTGGTGGCACAGCCCTGCTCGTTGCAGGATAGATGAAACTAGCGGGTGCCAAGGTCTTTCATTTTTGAAAAAAATGATTCTATCCTTGGTGCCAGGGAGGCAAAAAACAAGCTCTAATCTGTATAGTGTTCCGTGAGCTATAAATTGCCCCATATCCAGGCAGGACAAGGAATCCCATTGAAGTCTGACAGCAACACTTCCACCAGGTCCACTAGGTAGCCCTGTGCTCCTTTGGCCCCACTGGTCTTGCTGACAGGCAGCCTGTCTTGCTCCGGATGCATGCTATTAGCCCCCACAAATTCCAGTGGAACAACCTGGGAACGAGGGCTGCTGGAGGGCACGTTGGTCAACAATCTTCACACTGGCACCGGTAGATTTGCTCTCTGTCCCCACTCCTTCAGGAATCGTACCACCTGGGTTCTCTTCAGAGTAAGAAAACTAGGGTGGGGGCCTAGCAGCCACAAGGACAGATGGGTGGTGAGAGCTCACCTCAGTAGAGCATGCAGTGCAGCCCAATGGTTGGGGTGATCATTGATTTGGGACACATCGCATTCCATCTGTTCGGTTTCTCCTCATATCCTACGAAGTCAAAAAGGAGACAGATGGAACACGGGACGTCCATGTTCCATGTGAAGGTGACTGGCTGCTCTGCTGGCTCATGAAGGGAGGAGGGAGTCAATCCTTCAGCCTGTTGGAAGGAGGACAGCTCAAACCTGACATGGGAGGACAGTTGTTCTGTGCTAACTCCAATGCCGAGTCACCTCCTCCATGGCTGCTGCCTTACTACCAGGCTGCACCCCGAAACCAGCCTCCTGGGATTTTTCCAGGGTCACATCAAATCGACACTAGTTGCAAAAACGACTTGCCAAATTTATTCACAATATGGTTTGTCCTCTTGACAAACAAATACCCCTGTGTCCCAAGTGCCTGTGAAATATTGCCAGTACTCCTCTAAGTAGCCCCAGGATGGAGCAGAAAACAAGCGGGGGGATGAAATACCAGCCTGGTGATGGCAAGATGAGCACAGTATCACAGGGCATAAGAGCTGATTTGCACCCAGACCGTGTTGAACGTGGAATTGTTCAAAGGTCCTAAGCTGAATATTCGAAAAAGAGAAAAAGGATGTTTGGGAGGTCCGAAGCGCTGAGGGGTGTTGATGCTGGTAAACCAATTCGGAGAAGAGAACCTATGAAACTCGCCATTTATCATGGTCCACCCAAAACTCTAAGACATATATGCAGTCACATAATACACTACAAATACTGGAAGAATTTCTTGGCCACTCTTTCTCTATGCAACCATGAATAATGAATCTCATTCCTTTATTGAGAACAATGCCCTTGCAAATTCTTGTCTCATTTCTGTTGCTCCCAAGGGACAGCCAAATATACAAATCATGATTCCTCTCTTTTCTGGCACAAGTACCATAAGCATAGGCCTTCCCAACTTACAGTACATTCTCCCAGGACCTAAAATTGCAGCTAGAAGATGCTGGTGTATTCAACACTAATCCCTGTAGTGTTTCTCTTGAGGATTTCCATCAATACTAGCAAGAGTCCACAAAAGGGCTCCATTACTCTTGACACTGGAGATGCAGTGATATTGGTTGAGTAGATTGTAAACGCCCCATTATCCTCCTGATTGATATTAATACAAGCTAACATCCATTCTGCCCCAAATCCTCACATTATTCATTAAGAAATCACAGGCAAGCCTGTAAAAGAAATGTGTGAGAAAAGTTTCAGGGTCAAGAGAGGCTGTCTGTTGTAGTCACCTGTTGGATTCCCAGTAGAAATAGAGGTACACGTGGAAAGTGCACCGGTGTGGAAGTCCCCTTCATTGTAGAGAGGGTAGCAGTGTGACCAAGTATCCTGGAGAGTGCCAGGTAAAAGTGCGGTTGTCATTTTAAATTTCCTGAAACCTGATGCACAATGAGCAAGTGAAAAATTGCTGAGTAATTATCCTCCTAAGCATACTCATGTGAGACCCGTGATATGTGTCCTTATGGGAGTAGTGTGACTTCACGGAACAAGTACTCTGAAGAAATGCAGGTGATTGGGCAGCACTGCTCTCTTGGAACCCAGTAGACTCCTGAGAGCAGTTGGTGGAATGGGTTTGCTTTCAAATTGGTGCTGCTTTAGAGTGTTGATTCTCCTGTGAGGAGAGGAGAAAGGAAAAGAAAAAGAGATGATGGAAGGTTGGTTTTTTTTGTTATTTCCACAATCCCACACTGCTGCTGACTCAAACCTCGGCCTCTAGCATGGGAGGCAGGCACTCTAGAAGGCGTGCTACATGGCCTGCACAGGAATGGTTTCTCTGAGTTACCACACTTGATGACCTACAGACATAATTTGTGAAATTGTATGCAGACAGGCAGTCATGACCAATCCAAACCATGTCCATGGAATTCTTAATTCTCCTGTTCACATCAATCAAGCAAGGGAATTTTTTGCATATCCATACCTAAGCCTAGCCCTGTGGGCTGAGAGAAAGGTTTTTCCCCTCTTAATTAAGGATGAAAAAAGGAAGGAGCTGCTTGATCCATGAATAGAATAATATATCATGTTTCCAAGGAAAACAGGTACAGGGGCAGAGGCAGGACTATGTGAGTTTGAGGAAATGCTCAATTGTTGAGAACAAATGGAGATATTGTGATCAATTACACATGAATGCCTAGTCATTACATGCAAAATCAACTGACAATTTTCAAGAAAGTACTCTATTTCATATTTTTCCTTTACATATTTTCTTTGAAAAATTCAAAAGAGCAGGGTGCACTGCATAGTGGACAAGCCAGTTCACGTGCTGGATTTTTCCCAGAGTCTCAAAAATTGGTGTAGCAGATGAAGTCGTTCCTTCAGTTCTAAGCCTTTTTCCCTCACTAAAAGTGCTTCAGCAATTTAGTCAAATATTTTTGGGAGATATAAACAGGCAAAGTCACGTGGAGATGGCTCATATGATCTGGCTTCCCAGAAATGAAACGTGGTGGCAAAAGGAAAATATTTCCCATCCAATTTCCATCTTCTCCTCGTTATTTTTTCAGTTACTACTCTCAAGATTTATGACAGAGTGATGAGTGGCTGAAGTCATATCATTGATCCTTCATTCATTTCGTTGCAGTCAATTCCAGTCAGAAAAATGTAACAATTGTTTACCAGCTCTCCTGTGACATGAGAAGCACATGTGGGATTAGTTCAATAATCAAAGGGGAATGAGCAGGCTTTGGTCATCTAGGTTGTGAAAGTCGTGGGTTTTCAAGGCTGCAGAAGGAGAAGTCACTTGATTGCACTGCCCAACGTGTTTGTAAAGCCTTGGGAAACTTGAACTTTCACCAGTGGCTCAAGTGGCATTGCACTTCCACCCAAGATTCCACCTGACATCAAAGAGGAGTGGACTCCGAAACCGGAAGCTGCATGGTTCTCGTGGCAACCAGAGACTATTCAGGTCCTGGCCGCTTCAAACCAACATTCAAGGTATGTGGTGGCACAGCCCTGCTCGTTGCAGGATAGATGAAACTAGCGGGTGCCAAGGTCTTTCATTTTTGAAAATATGATTCTATCCTTGGTGCCAGGGTGGCAAAAAACAAGCTCTAATCTGTATAGTGTTCCGTGAGCTATAAATTGCCCCATATCCAGGCAGGACAAGGAATCCCATTGAAGTCTGACAGCAACACATCCACCCGGTCCACTAGGTAGCCCTGTGCTCCTTTGACCCCACGGGTCTTGCTGACAGGCAGCCTGTCTGGCTCCTGATGCATGCTATTGGCCCCCACAAATTCCAGTGGAACAACCTGGGAACGAGGGCTGCTGGAGGGCACGTTGGTCAACAATCTTCACACTGGCAACAGTAGATTTGCTCTCTGTCCCCACTCCTCCAGGAATCGTACCACCTGGGTTCTCTTCAGAGTAAGAAAACTAGCCTGGGTGCCTAGCAGCCACAAGGACAGATGGGTGGTGAGAGCTCACCTCAGTAGAGCATGCAGTGCAGTCCAATGGTTGGGGTGATCATTGATTTGGGACACATCGCATTCCATCTGTTCGGTTTCTCCTCATATCCTACGAAGTCAAAAAGGAGACAGATGGAACACGGGACGTCCATGTTCCATGTGAAGGTGACTGGCTGCTCTGCTGGCTCATGAAGGGAGGAGGGAGTCAATCCTTCAGCCTGTTGGAAGGAGGACAGCTCAAACCTGACATGGGAGGACAGTTGTTCTGTGCTAACTCCAATGCCGAGTCACCTCCTCCATGGCTGCTGCCTTACTACCAGGCTGCACCCCGAAACCAGCCTCCTGGGATTTTTCCAGGGTCACATCAAATCGACACTAGTTGCAAAAACGACTTGCCAAATTTATTCACAATATGGTTTGTCCTCTTGACAAACAAATACCCCTGTGTCGCAAGTGCCTGTGAAATATTGCCAGTACTCCTCTAAGTAGCCCCAGGATGGAGCAGAAAACAAGCGGGGGGATGAATTACCAGCCTGGTGATGGCAAGATGAGCACAGTATCACAGGGCATAAGAGCTGATTTGCACCTAGACCGTGTTGAACGTGGAATTGTTCAAAGCTCCTAAGCTGAATATTCGAAAGAAGAGAAAAAGGATGTTTGGGAGGTCCGAAGCGCTGAGGGGTGTTGATGCTGGTAAACCAATTCAGAGAAGAGACCCTATGAAACTCGCCATTTATCATGGTCCACCCAAAACTCTAAGACATATATGCAGTCACATAATACACTACAAACACTGGAAGAATTTCTTGGCCACTCTTTCTCTATGCAACCATGAATAACGAATCTCATTCCTTTATTGAGAACAATGCCCTTGCAAATTCTTGTCTCATTTCTGTTGCTCCCAAGGGACAGCCAAATATACAAATCATGATTCCTCTCTTTTCTGGCACAAGTACCATAAGCATAGGCCTTCCCAACTTACAGTACATTCTCCCAGGACGTAAAATTCCAGCTAGAAGATACTGGGATATTCAACACTAATCCCTGTAGTGTTTCTCTTCAGGATTTCCATCAATACTAGCAAGAGTCTACAAAAGGTCTCCATTACTCTTGACACTGGAGATGTAGTGATATTGGTTGAGTAGATAGTAAACGCCCCATGATCCTCCTGATTGATATTAATACAAGCTAACATCCATTCTGCCCCAAAACCTCACATTATTAATTAAGAAATCACAGGCAAGCCTGTAAAAGAAAATGTGTGAGAAAAGTTTCAGGGTCAAGAGAGGCTGTCTGTTGTAGTCACCTGTTGGATTCCCAGTAGACATAGAGGTACACGTGGAAAGTGCACCGGTGTGGAAGTCCCCTTCATGGTAGAGAGGGTAGCAGTGTGACCAAGTATCCTGGAGAGTGCCAGGTACAAGTGCGGTTGTCATTTTAAATTTCCTGAAACCTGATGCACAATGAGCAAGTGAAAAATTGCTGAGTAATTATCCTCCTAAGCATACTCATGTGAGTCCCATGATATGTGTCCTTAGGGGAGTAGTGTGACTTCACGGAACAAGTACTCTGAAGAAATGCAGGTGATTGGGCAGCACTGCTCTCTTGGAACCCAGTAGACTGCTGAGAGCAGTTGGTGGAATGGGTTTGTTTTCAAATTGGTGCTGCTTTAGAGTGTTGGTTCTCCTGTGAGGAGAGGAGAAAGGAAAAGAAAAAGAGATGATGGAAGGTTGGTTTTTTTTATTTGTTATTACCAGAATCCCACACTGCTGGGGACTCAAACCTGGGCCTCCAGAATGGGAGGCAGGCACTCTAGAAGGTGTGCTACATGGCCTGCACAGAAATGGTTTCTCTGAGTTACCACACTTGATGACCTACAGACAAAATTTGTGAAATTGTATGCAGACAGGCAGTCATGACCAATCCAAACCATGTCCATGGAATTCTTAATTCTCCTGTTCACATCAATCAAGCAAGGGAATTTTTTGCATATCCATACCTAAGCCTAGCCCTGTGGGTTGAGAGAAAGGTTTTTCCCCTCTTAATTAAGGACGAAAAAAGGAAGGAGCTGCTTGATCCATGAATAGAATAATATATCATGTTTCCAAGGAAAACAGGTACAGGGGCAGAGGCAGGACTATGTGAGTTTGAGGAAATGCTCAATTGTTGAGAACAAATGGAGATATTGTGATCAATTACACATGAATGCCTAGTCATTACATGCAAAATCAACTGACAATTTTCAAGAAAGTACTCTATTTCATATTTTTCCTTTACATATTTTCTTTGAAAAATTCAAAAGAGCAGGGTGCACTGCATAGTGGACAAGCCAGTTCACGTGCTGGATTTTTCCCAGAGTTTCAAAAATTGGTGTAGCAGATGAAGTCCTTCCTTCAGTTCTAAGCCTTTTTCCCTCACTAAAAGTGCTTCAGCAATTTAGTCAAATATTTTTGGGAGATATAAACAGGCAAAGTCACGTGGAGATGGCTCATATGATCTGGCTTCCCAGAAACGAAACGTGGTGGCAAAAGGAAAATATTTCCCATCCAATTTCCATCTTCTCCTCGTTATTTTTTCAGTTACTACTCTCAAGATTTATGACAGAGTGATGAGTGGCTAAAGTCATATCATTGATCCTTCATTCATTTCGTTGCAGTCAATTCCAGTCAGAAAAATGTAACAATTGTTTACCAGCTCTCCTGTGACATGAGAAGCACATGTGGGATTAGTTCAATAATCAAAGGGGAATGAGCAGGCTTTGGTCATCTAGGTTGTGAAAGTCGTGGGTTTTCAAGGCTGCAGAAGGAGAAGTCACTTGATTGCACTGCCCAACGTGTTTGTAAAGCCTTGGGAAACTTGAACTTTCACCAGTGGCTCAAGTGGCATTGCACTTCCACCCAAGATTCCACCTGACATCAAAGAGGAGTGGACTCCGAAACCGGAAGCTGCATGGTTCTCGTGGCAACCAGAGACTATTCAGGTCCTGGCCGCTTCAAACCAACATTCAAGGTATGTGGTGGCACAGCCCTGCTCGTTGCAGGATAGATGAAACTAGCGGGTGCCAAGGTCTTTCATTTTTGAAAAAAATGATTCTATCCTTGGTGCCAGGGAGGCAAAAAACAAGCTCTAATCTGTATAGTGTTCCGTGAGCTATAAATTGCCCCATATCCAGGCAGGACAAGGAATCCCATTGAAGTCTGACAGCAACACTTCCACCCGGTCCACTAGGTAGCCCTGTGCTCCTTTGGCCCCACCGGTCTTGCTGACAGGCAGCCTGTCTGGCTCCTGATGAATGCTATTAGCCCCCACAAATTCCAATGGAACAACCTGGGACCGAGGGCTTCTTGAGGGCACGTGGGTCAACAATCTTAACATTGGCACCAGTAGATTTGCTCTCTGTCCCCTCTTCTCCAGGACTCATACCACCTGGGTTCTCTTCAGAGTAAGGAAACTAGCCTGGGGGCCTAGCAGCCACAAGGACTGATGGGTGGTGAGAGCTCACCTCAGTAGAGCATGCAGTGCAGCCCAATGGTTTGGGTGATCATTGATTTCGTACACATCACATTCCATCTGTTGGGTTTCTCCTCATATCCTAGGAAGTCAAAAAGGAGACAGATGGAACACGGGATGTCCATGTTCCATGTGAAGGTGTGTGGCTGCTCTGCTGGCTCATGAAGGGAGGAAGGAGTAAATCCCTCAGCCTGTTGGAAGGATGAGAGCTCAAACCTGACATGCGAGGAGAGTTGTTCTGTGCACACTCCAATGGCAAGACACCTTCTCCATGGCAGCTCCCTTACTACTGGCCTGCATGCCGAAACCAGCCTCCTGGGATTTTTCCCGGGTCACATCAAATTGACACTAGATGCAGAAATGACTTGCCAAATTTATTCACAATTTGGTTTGTCCTGTTGACCAAACTAAAACACCTCTATTGCAAGTGTCTGTGAAATATTGCCAGTACTCCTCTAAGTAGCCCCAGGATGGAGCAGAAAACAAGCTGGTGGATGAATTACCAGCCTGGTGATGGCATGATGAGCACAGTATCACAGGGCATAAGACATGCTTTGAGCCTAAACCCTGTTGAAAGTGAAATTATTCAAAGCTCATAAGCTGAATATTCGAGAGAAGAGAAAAAGTATATTTGGGAGGTCTGAAGCGCTGAGGGGTGTTGATGCTAGAAAACCTATTCGGAGAAGAGACCTATGAAACTTGCCGTTGATCATAGTACACCCAAAACTCTACGACATATATTCAGTCACATCATACACTACAAACACAGGAAGAATTTCTTGGCCACTCATTCTCTATGCAACCATGAATAAGGATCCTCATTCCTTTATTGAGAACAACAATGCCCTTGAAAATTCCTGTCTCATTTCTGTTGCTCCCAAGTGACAGCCAAATATACAAATCATGATTCCTATATTTTCTGGCATAAGTACCATAAGCATAGGCCGTCCCAAATTCACAGCACCTTCCCCCAGGACCTACAATTGAAGCCAGTAGATCCTGGGATATGCAACACTAATCCCTGCACTGCTTGTCTTGAGGATGTCCATCAATATTAACAAGAGTCTACTGAAGGACTCCATTCCTTTTAATCCTGGTGCCCCAATGACATTGGGAGAGTAGGTATTCTATATCCTGTGAACGACCTGAATGCTATCAATACATGCTAACATTGATTCAGCCCCAAATCCTAACTTTATTCTCTAAGAAATCACACGCAGGCGTCTGCAAAGCATTGTGACAGGAGTTCCAGGGACAACCATGGTTGTCTTTTGTGTTCACCTCTTGGTTTTCCAATAGACAATGTGGTACACGTGGAAAGTGCTCTACTGTGGATGCTCCGTCATGGCCATAGATTATGGGAGTGGGCCGAAGAAGACTGGGGAATGCCAGGTACAAGTGTGGCTGTCATTTTGAATTTCCTGAAATCTTCTGCAGAATGCACAACTGAAGAAGGTGCTGAAGAATTATCCTCATAAGCATACTCATGAGAGGCTGATTTTCTCTGTCCTAAGGAGTGTAGAGGGACTTCTTGGAACATGTACTCTGAAGAAATGAAGGTGAGTGTTGAGCACGGCTCTCATGGTGCACAGTAGTCTGCTGAAAGGTGTTGGTGGACTTGGTTTGCACGAGAAGTTGGTGCTGTTTAAGAGTGTTGATTCCTTTTTGCTAAGAGGAGAAAAGAAATTAAAAAGAGATGGTGGAAGGTTAGGAGGCTCAATTTTTTTCCATTGTTTGCTATTTCCACATTCGCATAGTGCTTAGGACTCGAACTCGGGCCTCATGGATGCAAGGCAGGCACTCTACCAGATGAGCTATATGGCCTGCTCTTGAAGGAACCCTCTGAGTTACAGCACTTGACCACCTCCAGTCTTAATTTGTGAAATTGTATGCAGAAAATCAAACATGACAAAGTCAAACAATGTCTCAGGAATTCCTAATTCTCCTGACCAAACTAATCCGGGAAGGAACTATTTTGCATATCAATACTTGTAGCCCTGTGCCTGAGGAAAAGATTTTTCCACTCTTAAATAAGGTCGAAAAGGGAAGTAGCTAATTGATCCGATAGGATAAAAATATATCAGGGATCCAAGGAGTCCAGACACCAGGGCAGAGGCAGAAATATGCGGCTTGAGAAGATGCTAAATTGCTGAATATGAATGGACCTATTGGAGATCATTCACATATGAATGTCTATCCATTTCATTCAAAACTATCTAACACTTTCCCAGAAAGGATTTTTTTTTTATTTTTCCATTTTGATCTTTTCTTTAAAAATTCTAAAGAGCAGAGAGCTGTATATAATGCACAAGCCAGTTCAGGAGCTGGATCTGGCCCACCATCTCTGGAATTGGTGAGGCAGAGGAAGTTGTGACTCCTGTTCCAAGCCTGTTTCCCTCAGTAAAGTGCTTCAGCAATTTAGCGAGATGCTGCAGGGAGATATCAACAGGCAAATGCATGTGGTGATGGCTCATATGGACTGTTGTCCCAGAATAGAAACGTGGTGGCAAAAAGAAAACAATCTTTCTCCAATTTCTATCTTCTCCTCTTTATGTTTTCTGTTATTTCTCTGAAGATTTATTACACAGAAATAAGTGACTAAAGTCATATCCTTGAGCATTCATTTCATTGCAATCAATATATCTCAGAAAAATGTAAGAATTGTTTACCAGTACTCCTGTGACTAGGGAGCCATACGTGGGAAAAGTCCTCTAATGAAAGGGGAAGGAGCAGGCATTGGTAAGCTAGGTTGTGAAGCTCACGGGCTTTCCAGTCCCCAGTAGGAGAAGTCACTTGATTGCCATCCCCAGAGTGTTTGGAAAACCTTGGGCAACATGAACTTTCCCGAGTGGCTGCAGACATTGCACCTGCACCGCAGATTCCAACTGAGGTCATAGAGGAGTGGAATAAGAACACGGAAGCCTCATGGTTCCCATGGCAACCAGAGATTTTTCAGTTGCTGTATACTTCAAACCCACATTCAAGACATTCGGTGGCTCAGCTGTGAGGGTAAGAGGATAATGAAGTGAGCGGGTGCCAGGGACTTGCGTTTTTGAAGAAATAATTATATCCTTGTTGTCCGGGAGTCAAGGAAATAGGCTATGAGCAATAAATCCCCGCATATCCAGGCAGGACAAGGGATCCCATTGAAGTCTGAGAGCTCGCACTTCCACAGACATCCACTAGGTGGCGCTGTGCTCCGTTAGTTGCACCGTTTTTGATGACAGGCAGCTCATCTGGCTCCTGATGCAGGCAATTAGCCCCCACAAATTCCAGGGAACAAGCTGGGACTGAGGGGAGATTGAGAGCCCGTGGATCAACAATCTGAGCACCGCCACCAGTGGATTTGCCCTCTGCAACACTGCTCAAAAAATGGGACAACCCGGGTTTTCTAAAGACTCGGGAAAATAGCCTAGGGTCCTATCAGACTCATGGAGAGATGGGTAGAGAGTGTTCAGCACAGTAGAGCATGGAGTTCATCTCCGTATTTTAGGAGATCCTTGATATGGGACACATCATTTTCCATCCGCCCGGCTTCTCCTACTATTCTACGAAGCGGGGTAGCAAAGAGATGGAACATGGGATGTCCATGTTCCATGGGTAGTTGAGTGGCTCCTCTCTTGGTTCATGAAGAGAGGAGGGAGTCATTCACCCTGCCTGTTGGATGGAGGAAAGGATTAACCTGACATGCAAGGAGAGATGTTCTGTGCTCACTCCAACTGCCTGTCCCCTCCTCCTTTGCTGCTGGCTTACAACTGGGCTCCACACTGAAACTTACCTACTGTATTTGCCAGGGTCACATTAAATGAAAGCAAGATGCAGAGATGATTTGTCTATCTGTATTCACAAAATGGTTGGTCTTCTTGAGAGACAAATACATCTCTGTTGCAATTTCCTGTGGGGTATTACCAGAAGTCCTCTAACCAGCCCCAGGACAGAGCAGACAACAGGCAGGGGGATGAATTATCATTCTGGCAATGGCATCATGTGCACAATTTCAAGGGCATAACACTAGGCATGAACATAGATGGTGCTGAAATTTGAATGGTTCCAAGCTTCCAAGGTGAATATTCAAAAGATGAGAGTAAGTATATTTGTGGGGCCAGAAGCTGAAGGGTGTTGATGCAGGAACACAAGTACAGAAAAGACACCCGATGAAACTCGCAATGGAACATGGTAAAGCCTCAAACTCCACAACATATATTCAGGCTCATTATACAGTACAAACACAGGAAGTAGTCATTGTCTGCCCATTGTCTGTGCTACCATGAATACTAAACATCATTCCCCTATTCAGGGCAACAATGAACTTGCAAGTTCCTGTCTCTTTTCTGTTGCTCCCAAGGGACAGACAAATATGTGAATGCTGATTCCTATTTTCTCTGGCACAAGAACCATGAGCATAGGCATTCCCAACTTCCCATCACTTTCCCCCAAGTCCTACAATTTAAGCCAGTTGATCCTGGGATATGCAACACTAATCCCTGCAATGTTTGTCTTGAGGAAGTCCAACAATATTAACAAGACTCTACAGAAGGGTTCCATTCCTCTTGACACTCCAGTGTCATTGGGAGAGTATGTATTAAATGACCTGTGAACCTCCTGAATGCTATCAATAAATGCTAAGATTGATACAGCCCCAAATCCTAAATTTATTCTCCAAGAAATCACAGGAAAGCATCTGCAAAGCAAGGGTGAGAGGAGATCCAGGGACAAGCATGGTTGTATTTTGTGTTCACCTCTTGGTTTTCCAGTAGACAATGTGGTACACATGGAAAGTGCTCTGCTGTGGAAGCCCTGTCAGGGCCAGAAGGTATGGCAGTGGGTTGAAGAAGACTGGGGAGTGCCAGGTAAAAGTGCTGTTGTCATTTTGAATTTCCTGAAATCTTCTGCACAATGTACAGGTGAAGAAAGTGCTGAAGAATTATCCTGATAAACATACTCATGAGAGGCCAGTTTTCTCTGTCCTAAGGAGTGTAGAGGGACTTCGTGGAACATGTACTCTGAAGAAATGCAGGTGAGTGTTGAGCACAGCCCTCTTGGAGCACAGTAGAATGCTGAAAGCTGTTGGTGGACTTGGGTTGCATGGGAAGCTGTTGCTGTTTTAGAGTGTTGATCCTTTTTGTGAAGAGAGGAGAAAAGAAAAGAAAAAGAGACGGTGGAAGGTTAGGAGGCTCAAAATGTTTTCCTTTGTTATTTCCACATTCCCCAAGTGCTTGGGACTCGAACCCGGACCTCTAGGATGCAAGGCAGGCACACTACCATTAGTGCTAAATGGCCTGCTCTGGAAGGGATCCTCTGAGATACAACACTTGATCACCTCCTGTCTTAATTAGTGAAATTGTATGCAGAGAAACAAACATGACCAAGCCAATCAATGTCTCAGGAATTCCTAATTCTCTTGTCCAAAGCAATCTGGCAAGGAACTATTTTGCATGTCAATACCCAAGCCTAGACGTGTGTCCTGAGGAAAAGATTTTTCCCCACTTAAATAAGGTCAAAACTGGAAGTAGCTGATTGATACGAGAAGAGGAAAATATATCAGAGATCCAAGAAGTTCAGAAACCGGTGCAGAGACAGACATATGTGGGGTTGAGAAGATGCTAAATTGTTGAATATGAATGGAGATATTGAGGTCATTCACATATGAATACCTATCCATTACATTCAAAACTATCTGACACTTTCCCAGAAAGAATTTTTTTTTCTTATTTTTCCTTTGGACATTTTCTTTGAAAAATTCTAAAGAGGAGACCTCTGTACCTAATGCACAAGCCAGTTCAGGACCTGGATCTTGCCCAACATCTCAGGAGTTGGTGAGGCAGAGGAAGTTGTGCCTCCTGTTCCAAGTCTGATTCCCTCAGTAAAATTGCTTCAGCAATTTAGCGAGACACTGCAGGGAGTTATAAACAGGTAAATGCATGTGGTCATGGCTCATATGGACTGGGGCCCCAGAAGAGAAACGTGGTGTCAAAAAGGAAACATTCCTCCTCCAATTTCTATCTTCTACTCCTTATGTTTTCAGTTATCTCTCTCAAGATTTATTACACAGTGATGAGTGGCTAAAGTCATATCCTTGAGCACTCATTTTATTGCATTCAATATAACTCAGAAAAACCTAAGAATTGTTTACCAGTTCTCCAGTGACATGCGAGCCATATATGTGAAATGTCCTCTAATGAAAGGGGAAGGAGCAGACATTGGTAAGCTAGGTTGTGAAGTTCACGGGCTTTCGAGTCTCCAGTAAGAAAAGTCACTTGCCTACAATCTCCAGAGTGTTTGTAAACACTTGGGCAATATGAATTTTTACGAGTGGATTCAGTGATATTGCACCTGCAACCCAGATTAGGACAAGGGATTCCAATGAAGTCTGAGAGCTCACACTTCCACCCAGTTACAGTAGGTGGCGCTGTGCTACGTTAGTCGCACCTTTTTTGATGGCAGTCAGCTCATCTGGCTCCTACTGCAGGCTATTAGCCTGCACCAATTCCAGTGGAACAAGCTGGGACTGAGGTGTGCGTGAAAGCCTGTGTATCAACAATCTGAGCACTGGCACCAGTGGATTTGCTCTCTGCCACACTGCTCAAGAAATGGGACAACCCGGGTTTTCTTCAGACTCAGGAACCTATCCTAGGGTCCTATCAGCATTATGAAGAGATGGGTGGTGAGTGCTCAGCACAGTAGAGAAACGTGGAGCATGCAGTGCATCTTCGTATTTTAGGAGATCCTTGATATGGGACACATCCTTTTCCATCTGCCCTATTTCTCCTACTATCCAACGAAGTTTGGATAGGAGAGAGATGGAAGCTGGGATGTCCATGTTCCATGTGAAGGTGAGTGGCTCCTCTCTTGTTTCATGAAGAGAGTAGGGAATCATTCACTCTGCCAGTTGGGTGGACGAAGGGACGTTCTTGACATGCCAGAAGAGATCTTCTGTGCTCACTCCAACAGCCTGTCCCCTACTCCTTCACTGCTGGTTTACAAATGGTTTCCACACTGAAACTTAATTACTGGTTATGCCAGGGTCACATCAAATCAAAACAACATACAGAGATGATTTCCTATCTGTATTCACAAAATGGTTGCTCTTCTTGAGAAACCAATACCTCTCTGTCCCAAGGACCTGTGGGTTATTACCAGAAGTCCTCTAACCATCTCCAGGATGGAGCAGACCACAAGCTGGGGCATGAGTTATCATTCTGGCTACTGCATGATGGGCACAATTTCAAGGGCATAACACTAGGCATGAACATAGATGGTGCAGAAAGTTGAATGGTTCCAAGCATCCAAGGTGAATATTCAAAAGATGAGAATAAGTATATTTGTGGGGCCAGATAAGCTGAAGGGTGTTGATTCAGGAACACAAGTACAGAAAACACACCGGATGAACCTCGCCATGGATCATGGTCAAACCTCAAACTCCAGGACACATATTCAGGCTCGTTATACAGTACAAACACAGGAAGTAGTCATTGTCAGCCCATTGTCTGTGCTACCATGATTACTGAACATAATTCCCCTTTTCAGGACAACAATGACCTTGCATGTTCCTGCCTCTTTTATTTTGCTCCCAAGTGACAGCCGAATATGCGAATGCTGATTCCTATTTTCTCTGGCACAAGAACCATGAGCACAGGCATTCCCAACTTCCCATCACTTTCCCCCACGACATTCAATTTAAGCCATTTGATCCTGGGATATGCAACACTAATCCCTGCACTGCTTGTCTTGAGGACTTTGATCAATATTAACAAGAGTCTACAGAAGGGCTCCATTCCCACTGACACTGGAGCTCCAATGACGTTGGGAGAGAAGGTATTAAATGCCCTGTTGAACTCCTGAATGTTATCAATACATGCTAACATTGATTCAGCCCCCAAACCTAACTTTATTCTCCAAGATGCCAAAGGCAAGTGTCTGCAAAGCAAGAGTTAGAGGAGTTCCAGGGACAAGCATGGTTGTCTTTTCTGTTCACCTCTTGGTTTTCCAGTAGACAATGTGGTACACATGGAAAGTGCTCTGCTGTGGAAGCCCCGTCATGGCCATAGAGTATGGCAGTGTGTCGAAGAAGACTGGGGAGTGCCAGGAACAATTGTGGTTGTCATTTTGAATTTCCCGAAATCTTCTGCACAATGCACAGCAGAAGAATGTTCTGAAGAATTATCCTCATAAGCATACTCATGACAGGCCAGTTTTCTCTGTCCTAAGGAGTGTAGAGGGACTTCGTGGAACAAATACTCTGAAAAATTGCAAGTGAGTGTTGAGCACGGATCTCATGGAGCACAGTAGCCTGCTGAAAACTGTTGGTGTACTTAGGTTGCATTAGAAATTGGTGCTGTTTTAGAGTGTTGATTCCTTTTGTGAAGAGAGGAGAAAAGAAAAGAAGAGGAGATGGTGGAAGGTTATGTGGCTCCAATTGTTTTCCTTTGTTTGATATTTCACATTCCCAGAGTGCTTGGGACTCGAACCCGGGCCTCGAGCATGCACAGCAGGCACACAACCAGATGGGCTAAATGGGCTGCTCTGGAAGGGACACTCTGAGATACAATACTTGATCACCTCCTGTCTTAATTAGTGAAATTGTATGCAGAGAATCAAACATGACCAAGCCAATAAATGTCTCAGGAATTCCTAATTCTCCTTTCCAAAACAATCCAGCAAGGAACTATTTTGTATGTCAATACCCAAGCCTAGTCCTGTGTCCTGAGGAAAAGATTTTTCCCCTCTAAATTAACGTTGAAAAGAGAAGTACCTGATTGTTCCAAGAGCAGGAAAATATATCAGGGATCCAAGGGGGTCAGAAACCGGTGCAGAGGCAGAAATAAGTGGAACTGAGAAGATGCTAAATTGGTGAATTTGAATGGAGATTTTGGAGATCATTCACATATGAATGCCTATCCATTACATTCAAAATTATCTGACGCTTTCCCAGAAAGAATTTTTTTCCTATTTTTCCTTTTGACCTTTGCTTTGGAAAATTCTAAAGAGCAGAAAGCTGTACATAATGCACAAGCCAGTTCAGGAGCTGGATCTTCCCACCATCTCAGGAGTTGGTGAGGAAGAGGAAGTTGTGCCTCCTGTTCGAAGTCTGTTTCCCTCAGGAAAAGTGCTTCAGCAATTTAGCGAGATGCTGCAGGGAGATATACACTGGCAAATCATGTGGTGATGGCTCATATGGACTGCGGTCCCAGAATAGAAACGTTGTGCAAAAAGGAAACATTCCTTCTCCAATTTGTATCTTCTCCTACTTATGTTTTCAGTTATATCATTCAAGATATACTACACAGAGATAAGTGGCTAAAGTCAAATCCTTGAGCATTCATTGCATTGCAAACTTTATATATCAGAAAAACGTAAGAATTGTTTACCAGTTCTCCTGTGACATGGGAGACATACATGGGAAAAGTCCTCTAATGAAAGGGTAAGGAGCAGGCAATTGTAAGGTAGGTTGTGAAACTCATGGGCTTTTGAGGCTCCAGTAGGATAATTCAATAGATTGCAATCCCCAGAGTCTTTATAAAGCCTTGGGCAACATGAACTTTCATGAGTAGCTCCAGGGACATTGAAATTGCACCCCAGATTCCAGGTGAATGAGCACAGAACATCTCTCCTAGCCTGGAAGCTGCCCCCTGTGCTCCTTCCAACATGATGCCTCAGGGACTCCCTGGTCTCCACATGAGCCATTGAAGCAGCCACACACCTGCACTTGGAAGACCAACTCCCCAGGTTTCAGCTGTCTCCTGTTTGGGCAATCTCAGAAATTAAGGACAACCGGCAAGGCAGGCTGTGATGTTTCCCATATCAAGTAGCACCTAAGTCAGGGAGTCACGCAGCATGGTCCCCTGGCCTGAGCTGTCTGTGCCCATTATTCCGTGTGACTACTAGCACCCCAGGTGACTATCCCTGCTCGGAAAAATCCCGGGTGTGCCCAGACCTGGAGTTGTTTTTCTGGGAGGGCGATGCCGATGGGGACGGTGCTATGCTGAGTGAAGTCGTGACCCCCTGCAACACTCCAGCACTGCCTGGTCCCCCAGACATCGTGGGGGGTCCCTGCCCACAGCAGGAGATAGGTTTCCTTGCTGTCAAGTTGCCTGGTGAGGCCAAGCCAAAACAGCGCAAACTAACAGCACTGCAGCGTAGTGTGAGCTCTCAGGATTCAGCAGGGTGTAACCTGTCCTGCTGTAACTGGAGCTATTCCCGGCCCGCTTGCCTTCACACCACAAAACCTCTTAGGTCCACTTCAAGTGGGTCTTTAGGTTAGGATACCATTTCGTGAAACTTCAAGCTCCTGGACCTGGCTCCTCTCTTCTATCCTCTTACCATCACCGTGCAGCTGGGCCTTTTTTCAATCTTGGTTTGAAGCTGCCAGGATCAGAAGCATCTCGGGTTGCCATGGGAACCATGACCCGGCCAAGCTCTCACGCCGCCCCCCTGTGACATCCGACCCTGAGTGAGGTGCAGGCACCAGGTCACAAAAGTCACTCATCCACATCCAGCAGGACCAATGCCCACAGAAAGCCTCTGGCAAAAGAAAGAGTGTGATCCTAGGGCGCCTGGAAACTCTGCCCCTTCACACGTCTCAGGCCCGAAGACAGTCCCTTACACTGAGAAGAATGGGCTCTCCCATCTTTTTTTCTCAGGGAATGGAAACACTGGAAACCGAAATTGAGGTCATTTGTAGAGAGGAACAGAATGAAGTTGAAGGATTGACAGATACAGGATATGAATTTCAGCCACATATCTCACTCCCTCGTATCTAGGTAGAGGAAGCTACCAACCTATGGAGCGGCAGGTGGAGATTGCTTGACGAATTTGTGTTTTCTTCCTGCCAGCAAACATCGATCCTGGTACCCCAGACCCTCGACCAATCAGCACTTCCCTTTTCCACTTTGTTTTATTGACAGACTCTGGCTGTGTTCCTGAGGTTCTTGGATGATGTTCTTCCTCATCCTTAAATAAGATGGTATGCAGAGTCCAGCACGTCCACTGGGTTTTGCGTTTTGCCTAGATATCTGCTGGTTAGAAGTTGTCCACAGAAAGTTGAAGAAGGTAAAAGAGGAGTAAGAAGATGTCAGTGGTTTGTGAATCGATTGCCTAGTTATCCAGGTGTGAATGATCCCTGATGTCTCCCTTCATACTGCCAACCTGAGCATATTCTTATATTCACATGTGCCTGCCAGTCCTTCTGCCTCCCCCCACCTGGCCTCCATGCTCACACACATCATTCTCTGCTCAGGGCTCAGCTACAAACCTATTCCTCCACCAATAGATTCGGATCAACATTTCCTCTCACTGCACTAATTGATTGTGTGTCTTGATGTACAGGAAATGTTCCTTGCAGGATTTCTGTGGCGAGGAAGATGATGATTTTCTAAGGAATTTGGTGGCTTTGTTTGGCGCTGGTTTGTCCAACATTGATGGAGTCAGACCACTAGTAAGATCAAGAGGTTTCGAAAAAGCACTTCCTGCAAAGCTGAAGCTTTGACTCCTCTTGGAGAGTGCTCACTTAGCAATCAGGTGGACCCGGTTACTATCCCTCTCGGGTCCCTGGTCCATCAGAGGAAAAACTTTCGAATAAACCAAACTTACATCCTCTCATCTTTTGCTCTCTATTCGTCAACTCAATGTGCACAGTTGAAAAACAGCCAGTTTGACACGCAAGCCTTTTACGATCACATTTCCAGGAGATGGTGTTCTCATGGGCACCATGCTTCTGAGAATGATAGACTCATGTTTGCCGGTTCACGAATGACACAAGAATCCCTATAGAAGAGAAGTCTCACAGAAAGAGGAAAAGCAGAGACACTAGGCACCTGGTGGGGTGGCAGTTGATAGAGCCAGTTCAGGAAATGATAAGCATGCTCCAAGTTGAAAATGTTTCAGAAAGCACTCCTCCTGCTTCCTAAGAACAATCATACTTCTGCATGTTCTGTAACGTGTTCTCTTTGGATATTCAGGTTTCGCTCAATCCCTGGGGTATTAACTTTTGCTTTTCAACGGGAGGGTTCGCACTAAATGTCTGATATCGAGGTGAACTCATGATATCCAAAGCCAGGCTTCTCTGCTGCATATCGCAGTGTGATGCCATTTACATTGATATTCAATGGAGAAGAGTGTGCTGTGAAAGGAAAGCCTTTCCTCTGAGGTCTCGTGCTAAAAAACAGAAAAATCAGCATGTACATCATCAGGTGTCCCTTCCAAGCAATGTAAAAAGCCAGAAATCGGCAAAGGGCTCAGTCATGAAGCTTGCCCACCGAATGACCTGGCACTGACTACCACCTGTACCTGAATGGCATATTCTAACCACAGAAATGTCGGGGAATTGGGACACAGACCTTAAGCAATGCCCATTTACTTGGAGTCCCTTCACTGAAGTTGGTTTTCATCACCAACACCCTTCTACTTCTCTTGCCCCTCTAAAGACCTTCCACTACCTACTCAGTATTCAGCCTTCAAGCTCAGTGCCATTCCTCTTTCAGCATAAGGCCTCTTCACCTATCATATTCTGCCCTCAGAAAATGAGTTCATCACGCCAAGAGCAGGCTGTTGTTTCATCCCTTGCCTTGGGCTGTGCACCATTCCACGGCTGATAAAAGAACTGTTGGCCATTTCTCAGTGGGTCTAATGCCACAGAGGCAGCATTCTTGTCAAGGGAATGAACCCTTGGGTGAAGACAGATGGGCTGGATATTTCTGCCCCTGCAGGTTAGTTGCCAAACATTGGGAAAAATCACAGTCGGACAAATACTTAGTGCAGTCCAGTTGTAAGGAAGCTGTCAAATTGGTTGGCACCGGCCGGTGGAGTGAGCACAGAAGATCTCTCCTAGTCTGGCAGCTGCTCCCTGTGCTCCTTCCAACATGATGCCTAAAGAACTCCCTGGACTCCTTATGAGCCTTCAGAGCAGACACACACCTGCACTTGGAAGACCAACTCCCCAGGTTTCAGCTGTCTCCTGTTTGGGCAATCTCAGAAATTAAGGACAACCACCAAGGCAGACTGTGATATTTACCATATCAAGTATCACCTAAGACATGGAGCTGCGCTGCATGATCCACTGGCGTGAGCTGTCAATGTCCATCATGCCACGTCTCTGCGAGCACCCCAGGCGATATGCCCTGCTCGGCCAAATCCAGGGAGTGCCCAGACCTGGAGTTGTTTATCTGGGAGAGCGATGCCGATGGGTATGCTGCTATACTGAGTGAAGTGGTGACCCACTGCGGCACTCTGGCACTGCCTGTTCCATCAGATATTGTGGGGACACCCGGCCCAGAGCAGGAGCTAGGTTTCCTCACTGTCGTGATGCCCGGTGCGGCCAAGCCAGAATAGCGCCACCTGGCAGACATGCAGTTTAGTGTGAGCTGTCGGGTTTTACCGGGGTTACCCTGTCCTGCTGTAACTGGAGCCATTCCCAGGCCCTCTGCCTTGGCACCACAAAGCCCCTTATTTCCACTTCAAGTGGGTCTTCAGGTTAGGATACCATATCTTTAAATTTCAAGCTCCTGGCCCTGGCTCCTTTCTTCTATCCTCTTACCATCACCGTGAAGCTGGGACTTTCTTCAATCTTGGTCTGAAGCCACCAGGATCAGAAGCATCTCGGGTTGCCATGGGAACCATGACCCTGCTGAGCACTCATGCCACCCCTCTGTGACCTCAGGTGCCTTGTGAGGTGTTGGCACCAGGTCACAGAAGCCACTCTTCAACATCCATGAGGCGCAATGCCCAGAGAAAGCCTACGGCAAAGAGAAAGAGAGTGTGATCCGAGGACGTCTGGAACCTCTGCCCCATTCACACCTCCCAGGCCCGAAACCAGCCCCTTCCACTGAGAAGAGAGTAGCTCTCCCATTTTTTTTTCTCAGGGAATGGAATCACTGGAAACTGAAATGGAGGCCATTTGCAGAGGGGAACAGAATGAAGTTGAAGGATTGACAGAAACAGAATATGAATTTCAGCCACTTATCTCACTCCATTGTACCTTGGTAGAGCGAGCTACAAACCAAAGGAGCCACAGGTGGAAATTGCATGACGAATTTGTGTTTTCTTGCTGCCAGCAAACATCGATCCTGGGACCCCATACCCCATGACCTATCAGCACTTCCCTTTTCCTCCTTAGATTTAGTGACAGTCTATGGTTTTCTTCCTGAGGTTCTTGGATGATGCTCTCCCTCATCCTTAAATAAGATGGTATGCAGAGTCCAGCACGTCCACTCGGTTTTGCCTTTTGCCTAGATATCTGCTGGTTAGAAATTGTGCCCGAAAAGTGAAAGAAGGTAAAAGAGGAGTGAGTATTTGTCAGCGGTTTGTGAATCGATTACCTAGTTATCCAGGTGTGAATGATCCACAATATCTCCCTTCATACTGACAACCTGAGCATATTCTGATACAAACATGTGCCTGCCACTCCTTCTGCCTCCCCCCACCGAGCCTCCACACTCACGCACATCATTCTCTGCTCAAGGCTCAGCTACAAAGCTATTCCTCCACCAATTTATTCGGATAAACCTTTCCCTTCAAGCTGCACTATTTGATTGTGTGTCTTGATATACAGGAAATGTTCCTTGCAGGATTACTGTGGCGAGGAAGATGATGATATTCTAAGGAATTTGGTGGCTTTGTTTGAGACTGGGTTGTCTGCTGTTTTATGGAGTCAAACAACAAGCCAGATCAAGGGGGTTCGAAAAAGCACTAACTTCAAGGCTGAAGCATTGGCTCCTCATGAAGAGCGCTCGCCTAGCAATCAGGAGAACCCCGGTTCCAATCCCTCCCCTGTCCCCGGTCCGTCAGAAGAAAAAACTTTTGAATAGACCAAAATTTTCTCCTCTCATCTTTCCTTCTCTTTTTGTCAACTCAATCTGCACAGTTGAAATACAACCAGTTTGACACGCAAGTCTTTTACGATCACACTTCCAGGAGACGGTGTTCTCAAGGCCACCATGCTTCTGAGAATGATTGGCTCATGTTTTGCAGGCTCACGAATCACACAAGAAACCCTACAGGAGAGAAGTCACACTGAAAGAGGAAAGCAGAGACACTAGGCACCTGGCGGGGTGGCAGTGGATAGAGCAAGTCCAGGAAATGATAAGCATGCTGCAATTTGAAAATATTTCAGAAAACACTCTTCCTGCTCCCTAAGAACAATCACACTTCTGCATGTTCTGCATCATATTCTCTTTGGATATTCAGGTTTTGCTCAATCCCTGGGGTATTCACTTTTGCTTTTCAATGGGAGAGTTCGCACTAAATGTATGATATTGAGGTGAATTCATGATATCCAAACCCATGCTTCTCTGCTGCACATCACAGTGTGATGTCATTTACAGTGATGATCAATGGAGAAGAGTTTGTGGTGAAAGGAAAGCATTTCCTCTGAGGTCTTGTGCTGAAAAATCAAAAAATCAGAATGTGCATCATCAGGTGTCCCTTCCAAGCAATAGAAAAAGCCAGGAATCGGCAAAGGGAATTAGGCTCAGTCATTATGCTTGCCCACAGAATGACCTGGCACTGACTACCACCTGTACCTGAAAGGCATATTCTAATTACAGAAATGTCTGGGAATTGGGACACAGACCTTAAGCAATGCCCATTTATTTGGTGACCCTTCACTGAAGTTGGTTTTCAACACCAACACCCTTCTACGTCTCATGCCCCTCTAAAGACCTTCCACTTCCTACTCGAGTATTCATCCTTGAAGCTCTGTGTCATTATTCTTTTAACACAATGCCTCTTGTATTCTGCCCTCTGCAAATGAGTTCATCATGCCAAGAGTAGGCTGCATTTTCATCCCTTGGCTTGGGGTCTGCCCCTTTCAAGGGCTGATAAAAGAACTATTGGCCATTTGTCAGTGGGCATAATGCCACAGAGTCATCACTCTTGTCAAGGGAATGAACCCTTGGGTGAAGAGAGATGGGCTTGATATTTCTGCCCCTGCAGGTGAGTTGCCAGACACTTGGAAAAATCATGACAGGACAAATTCTGAGTGCAACCCAGTTGTAAGGAAGCAGTCAAATGGGTTGGAACCGGCAGGTGGAGTGTTCACAGAACATCTCTCCTAGCCTGTCAGCTGCCCCCTGTGCTCCTTTCAACATGATGCCTAAACAACTCCCTGGTCTCCTCATGAGCCTCGGAGCAGCCACACACCGGGAAGGCAGGCTGCGAGGTTTCCCATATCAAGTAGCACCTAAGTCATGGAGTTGCGCCACAGGATCCTCTGGCCTGAGCTGTCAGTGGCCATTGTGCCTTGTGGAGTTGTTTTTCTGGGAGGGGGATGCCGATGGGGATGGTCCTATCCTGAGTGAAGTGGTGACCCACTGCGGCACTCTGGCACTGCCTGTTCCCCCAGACATCGTGGGGACTCGCGGCCCAGAGCAGGAGCTAGGATTCTTCACTGTCATGATGCCCGGTGCGGCCAAGCCAGAACAGCGGTACCTAGCAGACCTGCAGCGTAGTGCGAGCTCTCAGGTTTCAGCGGGGAGTACCTTGTCCTGCCGGAACTGGAGCCATTCCCGTCCCGCTGGCCTTCGCACCACAAAGCCCCTTATTTCTACTTCAAGTGGGACTTCAGGTTAGGATACCATTTCTTGAAAGTTCAAGCTCCTGGCCCTGGCTCCTTTCTTCTATCCTCTCAGCATCATCATGCAGCTGGGCCTTTTTTCAATCTTGGTCTGAAGCCACCAGGATCAGAAGCATCTCGGGTTGCCATGGGAACCATGACCCTGCCGAGGTCTCATGCCGCCCCACTGTGACCTCAGGTGCTGTGTGAGGTGTTGGCACCAGGTCACAGAAGCCACTCTTCAACATCTAGTTGGCCCAAAGTCCAGAGAAAGCCTCTGGCCAAAGAGAGAAAGAGTGTGATCCTAGGGCGTCTGGAACCTCTGCTCCCTTCACACCTCCCATGCACGAAGCCAGCCCCTCGCACTGTGAAGAGAGGTGCTCTCCCATCTATTTTTCTCAGGGAATGGAAACACTGGATACTGAAATTTAGGCCATTTGCAGAGGGGAAGAGAATGAAGTTGAAGGATTGACAGAAACAGGATATGAATTTCAGCCACTTACATCACTGCATCGTATCTTGGTAGAGCGAGCTACCAACCTGTGGAGCAGCAGGTGGAGATTGCAGGATGAATTTGTGTTTTCTTCCTGCCAGTAAACATCGATCCTGGGACCCCAAAACCTGGGATCTTAGAACCCGTGACCCATCAGCACTTCCCTTTTCCTCTTTAGAATTACTGACAGGCTCTGGCTTTGTTCCTAAGGTTTTGGATGATGTTCTCCCTCATCCTTAAATAAGTGGTTTGCAGAGTCCACCACATTCACTGGGTTTTGCCTGGTGCCTAAATATCTCCTGGTTAGAAATTGTTCACGGAAAGTGGATGAAGGAAAAAGAGGAGTGAGGAAGTTGTCAGCGGTTTGGGAATCGATTTTCTAGTTATCCAGGGGTGAATGATCTCTGATGTCTCCCTTTATACTGACCATGTGAGCGTATTCTGATACTCACATGTGCCTGCCACTCCTTCTGCCTCCCCCCACCCGGCCTCCACAATCACGCACATCATTCTCTGCTCAGTGCTCAGCTACAAACCTATTCTTCCACCAATAGATTCGGCTCAATATTTCCCCTAAGGCTGCACTAATTGATTGTGTTTCTTGATGTACAGGAAATGTTCCTTGCAGAATTTCTATGGAGAGAAAGATGATGATTTTCTAAGGAATTTGGTGGCTATGTTTGAGGCTGGGTTGTTTGCCATTTGAGAGAGTCAGACTTCTAGTCATTTCAAGCTGGTTCAAAAAAGCATTTCCTGATGTCTGAAGCATTGGCTCCTCTTGGAGAGCCCTCCCCTAGCAATCAGGAGGAATCTGGTTCAAGTCCCTCCCCGGTCCGTCAGAAGGAAAGACTTTTGAATAGGTTAAACTTCCCTCCTGTCATCTTTTCCTCTCTTTTTGTCAACTCAATCTGCACAGTTAAAAAACAACCAGTTGGACACGCAAGCCTTTTACGATCACACCTCCAGGAGACAGTGTTCTCATGGCCACCATGCTTCTGAGAATGATTGGCTCATGCGTTGCATGCTCACAAATGACACAAGAAGCCCTACAGGAGAGAAGTCACAATGAAAGTGGGAAAGCAGAGATACTAGGCACCTGGTGGCCTGGCAGTGGATAGAGCCAGTCTAGGAAATAATAAGCATGCTCCAATTTGAAAATGCTTCAGAAAGCATCTTCTTGCTCCCTAAGGAAAATCACACTTCTGCATGTTCTGTAACATGTTTTCTTTGTATATTCAGGTTTTGCCCAATCCCTTGGGTATACACTTTTGCTTTTCAATGGGAGGGTTCGCACTAAATGTCTGATATTCAGGTGAACTCATGATATCCAAAGCCGTGCTTCTCTGCTGCATATCCCAGTGCGATGTCATTTACATTGATGGTCACTGGAGAAGAGAGTGCAGTGAAAGGAAAGGCTTTCCTCGGAAGTCTTGTGCTGAAAAACTGAAAAATCAGAATGTACATCATCAGGTGTCCCTTCCAAGCAACAGAAAAAGCCAGGAATTGGCAAAGGAATTAGTCTTTTTGAGAGCAGTGTGGTATCTCTGCAGCTAACTGTCTCAAGGACAAACAGGACTGCTGGGCCTCTGTGCTTACCAAGGTTGTTAAGAGATATTTGTCCGAGGAATGTATAGTTGCCTGGAGACCTTATCTGTGAAGGACAGGAGCGGGGCTTACCCCTGACTCATCCCCTGCATAGTTCACCCCTTCCCTCCTCCCTTCTTCCACTAGGACCGTTCAGTTCTGGCAGGACCCAATGAAAATCAAATAGATTGGCCGGACCCAAGCAGAGGAGGACTACTGTTTAGCTGTTCAAATGTTAACCAATCAAAAGAACACTGTAAGACTTCTTGCCTTTCATTATAAAAATCCTGCTAACGAGGGCTCTGGGCCTCTCTTAGCTTCACCGGTTAAGGACGCAGAGGACCAGGCTCGAGCTTGCTAATAAATGACTCTTTGCTGCTTGCATTGATCGTGGTGTCTGGTGGTCTTTGTGGGGTCTCAAGCTTTTGGGCACAACATATGTGGGCTTGCCAGGGATGCCCCAAGCCCACCCAGACACCTGATCATAGAGTCATAAGTGATACCTTTGGCCGGTGAGTAAGGCATTGTCGTGTGTTTTCTGGTCTGGATTGCCTGCAGGTTCTGGTTCTGGGCTGGCATAGTCCTGGCGGACATGTTATAGGACCCCAGCAGGGTCTCAGGAGACGCCCCCTCGGACTGTCGGTTGACTTGTCGCATCTGGTGACTCTGTCACATCTGGGAAGATTGTGTGCTGCATCTGGGCAGCTTCTGTGCTACATCTGGGCAGCTTCTGTACTGCATTCGGACGACTCTGTCGCATCTGGTTACTCTCACATTTGGGTAGCTTCTGTGCTGCATCTGGGAAACTTCTTGCTGCATCTGGGAAGCTTCTGTGCTGCATTTGGGTGACTTGTCGCATCTGGTGACTCTCACATCTGGGCAGCTTCTGTGTTGCATCTGGGAAGCCTCTGTACTGTATCTGGGCAGCTTCTGTGCTGCATTTGGGTGACTCTGTCACATTTGGGTGACTCTCACATCTGGGCAGCTTCTGTGCTGCAATTGGGCGACTTTGTCGCATCTGGGTAACTCTTTGTCCCATTTGGGCGTTGTCTTGCATTTGTGAAACTCTTTGACACAATCAGAAATTGTTTGTTTTTGTTGACAAACTACCAGCTAGCCAATTTTTGATTTAGTGCGCTATGTGTCTGTCTGTTTGTGTATTGTACTATATTGTCTTTGCTCTTGCCTTCTATTAAATTCTTCATTGTGTTAATTCGGTCTTGGGCTTAGGGATACTCATTGCAGGGTACTTTACAGTCCTTCTCATTGTTCCTGAGAGATTTGTTTACTCCAATCCCCCTAGGCAGAGAGCTCAGCAACTCCATTCCTCAAAAGTAGTAAGAAATAATGTTTTGTGATTTTCTGCATTCAAACCTAATCTGATTTCTCAACCAGGAAGAAAAAGAGTTAAAAAGCCCTAGGTGATCCCTCCCTCTCCCCTGCCTGGCCTTGCTAAAGCCTGCATTGGAATGTAAACTGCAGCAGTCTCAGCGGGAAAGGAGGGTAACCTGAAGATAAGAAAAAAAGAAAAAAAAGGTGTCCAATTTAAACTTCTGGGCTGCTACACAGAACTAACTCATTGTCTAGGATTCTTGTTTTGTTTTGTGTTTCTCTAATGCTGTATTTTTGAGCTCATAATTTTGATCCTGCATACCTAGGTTAATGATTTTTTCTTTTTGATCAGTTCTATTTTTATTCAACTAGAGTTTTTGAACATCTGTTACATTGCAATGGAGATTCACCTATAAAGTTACAAGGCCTTTGATTTTGTATTATTTGTATGTCGTGCTAATGTCATGTTTTGTCTGTATCAAAACTGAGTGCTCCTAAAATTGAAATTTAAAAATGGATCCAAATACTTTTATTCATGTGATTAAAAGTGTTCGATTTAAATTAAGTAAAATGTCTTTAGAAATAACTCGCAAGTCTCTAGGTGGTCATACTAATGGAATGTTGATGTTAAACAATGTCTTATATCAATTGTTTCTAGGACTTTTCTTCAACAGGAAAGAGACAGCAAATACAGTTCAGGACACTTGTCTGATATCTTGGTTTTTACAGAATAAGTGAATTAGAGTTAACATGTATGGGATTACTCAAATGTGTTTGTTGGTAACATCTGATTAATTTGCAAAGTTAAAATGCTCATTGTTAAATAAAATCAAGTACTTTTAACTCCTTAAATTACATGGGGTAACATACATAAACATTATTGGTGTTTTCATAGGTTGGTAAATTAAAAAGGGTTTAAAATTACTTTGTGTCATTACTAAAAACAAGGTTATTAAGAGTTATGTTCTAACAGATAAAATCTCAACTCAGAGGGTGAGCGTTCCATCTGCTCCCTTACCACTTCCCCCTGCTCCCTCTCCAGTTCTGCAAAGGTCCAAGGAACACTTAGATTTGGATTTAGAGCTACCATCTTCCCTTTCACTGTGTTTCAGTTAGAGTACTATAAACCACAATGTATTTTATCTTGTTAAATCAGAGTAATTTGTCTAAATTCAAAAATTTCATGAGAGTTGTTTCAGAATGTGGACAAAAAGGGTCAACAGATAGGAAAGAGAAAATAAAAGGTTCTGGGTTTGGAAATATATTTAATAAAAAGGAAAAGAAAATGTTTCTGGATAATAAAGTGCCTGTGTGATGGAATACATGAGGGACTAAGTAAATGCTAAGAAAGTCTGTGTGTAACTAAGTTGGTTGTGTGTATGTGAGACAGCTAAAGCTATTTAAGGTTTTTCCTAAGGTGAAATACTAATGTTCTGATATAAGCCAAAGTTTAATCTATATGGTAAAATGACATGGTAAAATACTAAGGATTTCTTAGAAACACTAATTTACTCTTAACTTTGTGTCTATTAAGTTTTATTCTTTAAAACAATTAGTCTTAAAAATTGGGGTTTATACAGTTATGGTTAAACAACTGTTAAGAGTATTGTACTATGTTACAGAGTCTAAATTTTTCTTTAAAAACTGAATTTAGTAAGATTAAAGTGTCAAGGTAATCGTGAAATGGTCACTCCTTGTATATTAAATGTATTCATATTTTCCAGGTATACAAGTTTTTAAACCAGGAAATTTGTCAAGCTGCTATTCTCCAGAATAAACTTGTCTGTACTGGTAATATTAAACTTAAAGAGTACATTTTATTGGGGATTTATTTCTATCATTTAATGTTCTATTATGGGACATATTATCAGTAAGGTATATGTAAAATTGGATACTTATTTCACTGAGATAAAAATTTAAATGTAAATGTATATCTAAGAGTTAGTGACAGCCTGATTTGTTTAAAGGTTCATATTGTAGAAGGTGAAAGCATTTTGCTACACAAAAGAAAAGTTAAAAGCTCTCTCAGCCTTTCTTTGATTGATTCCTGTTTTGGATATAATGTTAGACTGTGTTAACTAATGTTCATATGGACTCAGGAATCAATATATGTAAACTTCTTAAAATGACATTTAAGAAAGAGTATAATGCACAATAGCAAAAATGGGACAACAATGACTGAGATTGGGGTCCCCGACTTCATGACTGCAGCATGACTGATGCCTGGGAGTGTTCCTGTGTAGAGGCACAAGATGCCTAACTGCTGTGGCAGTAGCCTCCCTGGGGAGGCTCTGTACAGGAGTCCTATCAGCTCTTACATTGATATCAGACACACAGCTCTTGGGCAGAAAGAAATTGTTTTGCTAGATAACCAGTGTTTCATCAGTTCCCTTCTCTAGTTCCTGCTCACCTTACAGTAACTTTGGACAGTGGACTTATTTGAGAGCTACATGGAGTTCCTAACATTGCACTTTGCAGTTGTGGGAAAAAGTTATGTAGATGTTCTAGTCTCTGTAACTCTCCTGAAAACAAAGAATAATGCTTACATAGTATTTAACCTAATAATAATATATGTATAAATGTTGCTAACATAGCTCTTTAGATCTGCATCTCCATCAGAGAACAGGGCTCCATCTGATCTCAGCTTAATCTTCAAAATCTGTGTTCATAAACCTTTATTTTCTAATACTCCTTTGACCCTCACTGAACTTGAAAATTTGGTCATGCTGGTCATGGCAAAAGGGGCAAAAATTAGCTTTAGGATTAGAACATTTTACTTAAGACTTGTGAAGAGCCCTGCCTTACCTGAGATAACGCTCTGCCTCACCCTGCTACATGTTAGAATGACTCCAAAGTAAGCCAGACTTTAACTCATTTAAAGTTGTGCTCAAAAGTTTGATGTTTGTTGTAAAGATTACTGTGATCTCAAACAGGGTATATAATGTAGAACTCAGCCAAAATTCAAGATAACTATTATACAAGCCAAATATGTTTTTACTCTTGCTAATTTCATTTTGTAAAACTGTTGCTTGTTACTGTTTTGCAGAAGGAGCTGCTTCGAGAACATACAACCTAGGTAACTTGTGATAATAGGCCATCACCTACAAAACAGATAGTATGTGGTAGTAATTTAATAAAAGGGTAAATGACTGTAAAGTTATGGACATTAAAGTTAAAGCCCAGTACTCTGTCTTTATGACTAGTGAGACTGGCTTGCTCGATGATTAAGATCAAACTTAGAAATTGGAATTAAATACAGAGGCCAAGAAAAAAAAACAGTATCTTGCCCTCAAAGTCAGCCTGAACCTAGGGAATAAGAGGACTTCTCTAAGGAGCGCTGCAACTCTAGGTCACACAACCTCCTGATCACGGAGATTGTTGACACTAGAGGATAAAAATCACTCAGTGCATCTGCTGTAGAGGAGGGTCATGGAAAAAGGGAGGCACCCCTAATGCTTTCAAGGAAAACCACCTCTTCGAGAAGACCCTGCCTAAACAATGGCACTAATGGAGCTAAGAAGCTGCTTAAGTTCTCTATGAGTGGGCCCTGTGGAAACTCAGCTGACTCTTTAACAAGACAGGAACCAGGTTAATTTGACCAGCTTGATCTTGGACACCCAGCAAAACAGTTAAAACCAAAATATAGCCATTCTTGGGCATTTAAAATAAATAATAGTTAAAAGTAACTTAAGATGTACACTTGTGTTAACCCACTAAAATTAAGAGTGGAAGCTACAAAAGAAAGATTCTTAGGCAAATATGCCTGTTAACTATCAAGGAAAACTGCCAGAGTCAGAAGATTTTAGTCAGTTTAAGGCCTACAGTCACAGGTAGGCTTTATCTATGTTTGCTAGTATGATTATCTAGCCCTAAGTAACAGAAATACAGAGATCTCTACTTAACACAGGCTATACCAATAAAGGGATATTGTATAAAAATCAGATGACATTAAGTAGCTTAACTATATTTTCAGGGGACCTCAATGACATTAAGAATTAAATATTGTGTTTACATTCCTGATAACCTAGACAATGTTAAAGTCCCCGAATAGAGGACTTGTCCCCTCCAGCCTTTGCTAGGCCTTGTTATGGCAACAACTTCTCAGTTCTTCCACCCCCTGGTGAGGAATTATTGACTTCTGTCATCTTTATGATATTCATTGGCATGTTCCAGATTCCGCAACATTTATGTTGTATCAGTCTCATTTCAGTACTCATGTCTCTTTGTTCTTCTCTCATAGAAGCACCCACCCCCGGATGCCTTTACAGGCTGCTCTTTCACAACCAGACTTCTACCTTGGACCCCTCAGTTGACCCAATTTCTAAAAAGGGAACTCCAAACTGTTTGCCCCATGCTGCCCACTTCCAGCTTGAAGAAGCCAGATTGGTCATTGCCCATTTTCCCTACAGCAGTGAAGGAGTTCCTAGTATTAGAGGGATAAATGAAGTCAGAATTGGGAACAGGCAGTTAGTACAGAAATATGGGATCGGGTCAAATTAAGGAAGTGAAGGCCATCTGCTTCTGGAAGCTGGAGACTGCCCCTGGGAGAATAAAATGTTAAGGATCGCCTAAGTTCATTGATTACCAAATTTATCTGCCTTTAAAGACTGTAAGCAAGGAGGCCTATGTGCAGCTCTGGGAGAAGAATGTTGGTTTTATGCCAATCATTCTGGAGTAGTGAGGGAATCCATGGCAAAAGTCAGAGAAGGACTAACAAACAGAAAGAAAGAACGGGAAGCTAGTCAGAGCTGGTTTGAATCCTGTATCAATTTTTCCCCTTCGTTAACTACTCTGGTGTCCGTTACAGTGGGACCCCTAATATGGTTGTTAGTAGCTTTAACTATAGGACCTTGTATACTCAATAAGTTATTTGCTTTTGTTAAAGATAGAATAAATATAGTACAGCTAATGGTGCTAAAGGCCCAATATCAGCCCATTAAGCAGCAAGAATTAAAACAATAGAGACCCAAGATTGGCTCTCTAAATGTTCTTGGAAAGGGGGGAATGTTGAGAGCAGGGTGGTATCTGTGCTGCTAACTGTCTCAAGAAAAAACAGGACTGCTGGGCTTCTGTGCTTACCAAGGTTGTTAAGAGATATTTGTCCGAGGAATGTGCAATTGCCTGGAGACCTTATCTGTCAAGGATTGACAGATACAGGATATGAATTTCAGCCATTTATCTCACTCCATTGTATCTTGGTAGAGTGAGCTACAAACCAAAGGAGCGGTAGGTGGAGATTGCATGACGAATTTGTGTTTTCTTCCTGCCAGCATACATCGATCCTGGGACACCAGACCCTGGGACACCAGAACCGTGACCCACTAGCACTTCCCTTTTCCTCTTTAGATTTACTGATAGGCTCTGGCTTTGTTCCTGAGGTTCTTGGATGATGTTCTCCCTCATCCTAAAATAAGTAGTATGCAGAGTCCAGCACGTCCACTGGGTTTGCCTTGTGCCTAGATATCTCCTGGTTAGAAATTGTCCAAGGAAAGTGGAAGAAGGAAAAAGAGGAGTGAGGAACTTGTCAGCGGTTTGTAGATTTCTTGCCTAGTTATCCAGGTGTGAATGATCCCCGATGTCTCCTTTCATAGTGCCAACTTGAGCAACTTTATAAGGAATTTGCTGACTTTCTTTGAGGCTGGGTTGTCCTCCATTTGACAGATTGAGACCACTAGTCAGCTCAAGAGGGTTCGAAAAAGCCCTTCCCGCAGAGCTGAAGCCTTGGCTCCTCTTGGAGAGCACTCGCCTAGAAATCAGGAGGACCCCAGTTCGAGTGCCTCCCCGGTCCGTCAGAAGGAAAGACTTTTGAATAGGCTCAACTTCCATCTTATCATCTTTGCCTCTCTTTTCATCAACTCAACCTGCACAGTTGAAAAAGAAACCATTGGACTTGGAAGCCTTTTACAATCACACTTCCACGAGACGGTGTTCTCATGGCCACCATGCTTCTGACAATGATTGGCTCATGCTTTGCAGCTCACGAATCACACAGGAAGCCCCATAGGAGAGAAGTCACACTGAAAGAGAGAGAGCAGACACACCAGTCACCAGGTGCGGTGGCAGTGGATAGATCCAGTCCAGGAAAAAATAAGCATTCTCCAATATGAAAATGCTTCAGAATACACTCTTCCTGTTCCCTAAGGACTATCACAATTCTGCATGTTCTCTCACGTGTTCTCTTTGGATATTCAGCTTTTGCATAATCCCTTTGTTATTCACTTTTGCTTTTCAACTGGAGGGTTCGCACTAATGGTCTCATATTCAGGTGAACTCATGATATCCAAATCTATACTTCTCTGCCGCACATCGCAGTGCGATATCATTTACATTGATGGTCAATGGAGAAGAGAGTGCAGTGAAAGGAATGCCTTTCCTCTGAGGTCTTCTGCTGAAAAACCGAAAAATCAGCATATACATCATCAGGTGTTCCTTCCAAGCAACAGAAAAAGCCAGGAATCGGCAAAAGTAATTAGGCTCAGTCATGATGCTTGCCCACAGAATGACCTGGCACTGACTACCTCCTGTACCTGAATGATATATTGTAACTACAGCAATGTCTGGGAATTGGGACACAGACCTTAAGCTATGCTGATTTATTTAGTGTCCCTTCACTGAAGTTGGTTTTCAACACCAACACCCTTCTACTTCTCATGCCCCTCTAAAGACCTTACACTTCATTATCACGTATTCAGCCTTGAAGCTCTGTGCCATTCCACTTGCAGCACAATGCCTCTTCACCTCTCGTATTCTACCCTCTGAAAATTAGATCATCATGACAAAAATAGGCTGCTTTTTCATCCCTTGTTTTGGGCTCTGCATCCTTCCAGGGCTGATAAAAAGAACTGTTGGCCATTTCTCAGTGGGCATAATGCCACAGAGGCAGCAGACTTGTCAAGGGAATGAACCCTTGGGTGAAGAGATATGGGCTGGATATATCTGCCCCTACAGGTGAGTTCCCAGACATTTGGACAAATCATGACAGGTAAAATTCTGAGTGCAGCCCAGTTGTAAAGAAGCAGCCAAGGTGGTTGGCCCTGGCAGGTGAGTGAGCACAGAACATCTCTCCTAGCCTGGCAGCTGCCCCCTGTGTTCCTTCCAACATCATGCCTCAAGGACTCCCTGGTCTCCTCATGGGACATCAAAGCAGCCACACACCTGCACTTGGAAGACCAACTCCCAAGGTTCCAGCTGTCTCCTGTTTGGCAATCTCAGAAATGAAGGACAACCGGCAAAGCAGGCAGTGATGCTTCCCATATCAAGTAGCACCTAAGTCAGGGAGTTGTGCCCCATGAACCCTAGCCAGAGCAGTCAGTGGCCATGATGCCGTGTGGCTGCTAGGACCCCAGGCGAGTTGCCCTGCTCGGCCAAATCCTGGGTGTGCCCAGACCTGGAGTTGTTTTTCTGGGAGGGTGATGCCGATGGGGACGGTGCTATGCTGAGTGAAGTTGTGACACCCTGCGGCACTCTGGCACTGTCTGGTCCCCAAGATATCCTGGGGGTTCCCTGCCCACAGCAGAAGCTAGATTTCCAGTGCGGCCAAGCCAGAACTGTGCCACCTAGCAGACCTACAGGGTAGTGCAAGCTGTCCATATTCAGCGGGGGACACACTGTTCTGCTGGAACTGGAGCCATTCAGACTAGGTCGCCTTCCCACCCCAAACCCCCTTAGGTCTACCTCAAGTGAGTCTTCTAGTTAGGATACCATTTCTTGAAAGTTCAAGCTCCTGGCCCTGGCTCCTTTCTTCTATCCTCTTAGCATCACCATGCAGCTGGGCCTCTTTTAAATCTTGGTCTTAAACCTCACAATCAGAAGCATCTCGGGTTGCTATGGGAACCATGTCCCCGCACAGCTCTCATGCGGCACCTCTGTGACCTCAGGCACTGTCTGAGGTGTCAGCACCAGGTCACAGAAGTCACTCATAAACTTCCCGGGAGTCCAATGCCCAGAGAAATCCTCTCGCAAATAGAAAGAGTATGATCCTAGGGCGCCTGGAACCTTTGCGCCCTTCACACCTCCCATGCACGAAGTCAGTCCGTTCCACTGAGAAGAGAGGCGCTCTCCCACTTTTTTTTCTCATGGAATGGACACACTGGAAAACGAAATTGAGGCCATTTGCAGAGAGGAACAGAATGAAGTTGAAGGATTGACAGAAACAGGATATGAATTTCAGCCACTTATCATACCCCATCTTATCTAGTTCGAGAGAGCTACAAACCAAAGAGTGGCAGGTGGAGATTGCAGAAAGAATTTGTGTTTTCTTCCTGCCAGCAAACATAGATCCTGGGACCCCAGAACCCGTGACCCATCAACACTTCCCTTTTCCTCTTTCGTTCTACGGATAGGTTCTGGCTGTGTTCCTAAGGTTCTTGGATGATGTTCTCCCTCATCCATAAATAAGACGGTATGCAGATTCCAGCACGTGCACTGGGTTTGGCATTGTTCCTAGATATCTCCTGGTTAGAAATTGTCCAAGAAAAGTGGAAGAAGGAAAAAGAGGAGTGAGGAACTTGTCAGCGGTTATGACTCGACTGCCAAGGTATCCGGGTGTGAATGATCCCCGATGTGTCCTTTCATACTGCAAATCTGAGCATATTCTGATACTCACATGTGCCTGCCACTCCTTCTGACTGCCCCCACCCGGCCTCCACGCTCATGCTCATCATTCTCTGCTCAGGGCTCAGCTACAAACCTATTCCTCCAGCAATAGATTCGGATCAACTTTTTCCCCCAAGCTGCACTTATTGATTGTGTGTCGTGATGTGCAGGAAATATTCCCTCCAGGATTTCTGTGGAGAGGAAGATGATGATTTTCTAAGGAATTTGGTGGCTTTCTTTGAGTCTGGATTGTCCACATTTGACGGATTCAAACCACTAATTAGATCAAGAGGATTAGAAAAAGTCCCTGCCACAGGTCTGAAGACTTGGCTCCTCTTGGAGAGCGCTCGCCTAGTAATCAGGAGGACCCCGGTTAGAGTCCCTCCCTGGTGCGTCAGGAGGAATCAGTATTGAATAGGCCAAACTTCCCTCCTCTCATTTTTCCCTCTCTTTTCGTCAACTCAATCTGCACAGTTGAAAAGTACAGGAAGGACACCCAAGTTTTTTCCAATCACTCTTGCAGGTGATGGTCTTCTCATGGCAACCATGCTTCTGAGAATGATTGGCTCATGCTTTGCACGCTCACGAAAGACACAAGAAGCCCTACAGGAGAGAAGTCACACTGAAATAGTGAAAGGTGAGACACCAGTCACCTGGTGGGGTGGCAGTGGATATAGCCGGTCCAGGAAATAATAAGCATGCTCCAATATGAAAATGCTTCAGAATACACTCTTCCTGCTCCCTAAAGACTAGCACACTTCTGCTTGTTCCCTAATGTGTTCTCTTTGGATATTCAGGTTTTGCCCAATCCCTTGGGTATTCACTTTTGCTTTTCAACAGGAGGATTGGCAGTAAATGTCTGATATTGAGCTGAACTCATGATATCCAAAGCCATGCTTCTCTGCTTTATATCGCAGTGTGATGTCATTTACATTGATGCTCAATGGAGAAGAGAATGCGGTGAAAGGAAAGCCTTTCCTCTGAGGTCTTGTGCTGAAAAACTGAAAAATCAGCATGTTCATCATCAGGTGTCCCTTCCAAGCAACAGAAAAAGCCAGGAATCGTAAAAGGGAATTAGGCTCAGTCATGATGCTTGCCCACAGAATGACCTGGCACTGACTAGCACCTGTACTTGAAAAGTATATTCTAACTACAGAAATGTCTGGGAATTGGGACACAGACCTTAAGCAATGTCCATTTATTTAGTGTCCCTTCACTGAAGTTGGTTTTCAACACCAACACCCTTCTACATCTCATGCCCTTCTAAAGACCTTCCACTTCCTTTTCAAGTATTTAGCCTTGAAGCTCTGTGCCATTCCTCTTTCAGCACAAGGCCTCTTAACCTCCCGTATTCTGCCCTCTGAAAAGGAGTTACTCCTGCCAAAGGCAGGCTATTGTTTCATCCCTTGGCTTGGTCTCTGCATCTTTCCAGGGCTGATAAAAGAAATGTTGGCCATCTCTCAGTAGGCATAATGCCACAGAGGCAGCAGTCTTGTCAAGGGAATGAACTCTTGGATGAAGAGAGATGTGCCGGATATTTCTGCCCGTGCAAGTTAGTTGCCAGACATTTGGAAAATTCAAGGCAGGATAAATTCTGAGTGCAGCCCAGTTGTAAAGAAGCAGCCAAGGTGGTTGGCACTGGCAGGTGGAGTGAGCACAGATCATCTCTCCAAGCCTGGCAGCTGCCCCCTGTGGTCCTTCCAACATGATGCCTAAAGGACTCCCTGGTCTCCTCATGAGCCATTGAAGCAGTCCCACAACTGCCCTTGGAAAAACAACTCCCCAGTTTCCAGCTGTATCCTCTATGGGCAATCTCAGAAAATAAGTACAACCGGCAGGCAGGCTGTGATGTTTTCCATATCAAGTAGCACCTAAGTCAGGGAGTTGCGCCGCATGATCCCCTGGGCCGAGCTGTCTGTGGCCATCATGCCAGATGGCTGCTAGGACCCTAGTCGAGTTGCCCTGCTTGGCCAAATCCCACTTGTGCCCAGACCAGGTGTTGTTTTCTGGGACGGCGATGCTGATCAGGACGATCCTGTTCTGGGTGAAGTCGTGATCCCCTGTGTCCCTCCGGCACTGCCTGAGCTCCAGACACCTTCGGGATCTGTGTCCACCACAGGAGCTAGGATTCCTCACTGTCATAATGCCTGGTGCGGCCAAGCCAGAACAGCACCACATAGCAGACCTGCATAGTAAAGCGAGCAAACTGTCAGGTCATCGGGGGTACCCTGTCCTGCTGGGCCTGGAGCCATTCCTGCTCGCTAGCCTTCGCACCACAAAAGTCCTTAGGTCCACTTCAAGTGGGACTTCAGTTTAGGATACCATTTCTTGAAAATTCAAGCTCCTGGCCCTGGCTCCATTCTTCTCTCCTCTTAGCATCACCGTGCAGCTGAGCCTCGTTTCAATCTTGATCTGAAGACCTCAGATCTGAAGCATCTCAGGTTGCCATGGGAAACATGTCCCCGCACAGCTCTCATGCGGCACCTCTGTGACCTCAGGCGCTGTCTGAGGTTTCAGCACCAGGTCACAGAATCCACTCATCAACTTCCCGGGAGACCAATGCCCAGAGAAAGCCTCTGGCAAAAGAGAGAAAGAGTATGATCCTAGGTGGCCTGGAACCTCTGCGCCTTTCACACATCCCATGCACCAAGCCAGCCCTTTCCACTGAGTAGAGAGGCCCTCTCCCATCTTTTTTTCTCAGGGAATGGAAACCCTGGAAAATGAACTTGAGGCCATTTGCAGAGGGGAAAAGAATGAAGTTAAAGGATTGACAGATACAGGATATGATTTCAGCCAGTTATCTCACTCCATCGAATCTAGGTCCAGCGAGCTACAAACCAAAGAGCAGCAGGTGGAGATTGCAGGACGAATTTGTGTTTTCTTCCTGCCAGCAAACATGGATCCTGGGATCCCAGACCCCTTGACCCATCAGCACTTCCCTTTTCCTCTTTCGTTTTAGTGACAGGTTCTGGCTGTGTTCCTAAGTTTCTTGGATGATGTTCTCCCTCATCCATAAATAAGATGGTATGCAGAGTCCAGCATGTCCACTGGGTTTTGCATTGTTTCTAGATATCTCCTGGTTAGAAATTGTCCAAGAAACGTGGAAGAAGGAAAAAGTAGAATGAGGGAACTTGTCAGCGGTTTTTGACTGGACTGCCTAGTTATCCCGGTGTGAATGATCCCGATGTGTCCTTTCATACTGCCAATCTGAGCATATTCTGATACTCACATGTGCCTGCCACTCCTTCTGACTTCCCCCACCCGGCCTCCACATTCATGCTCATCATTCTCTGCTCAGGGCTCAGCTACAAACCTATTCCTCCATCAATAGAATCGGATCAACATTTGCCCTCAAGCTGCACTCATTGATAGTGCGTCTTGAGGTACAGGAAATATTCCTTCCAGGATATTTGTGGACAGGAAGATGATGATTTCTAAGGAATTTTGTGGCTTTCTTTGAGGCTGGCTTGTCCCCATTTCACGGATTCAAACCACTAGACAGATCAAGAGGGTTCGAAAAAGCACCTCCCGCAGGTCTGAAGCCTTGGCTCCTCTTCAAGAGCACTCGCCTAGTAATCAGGAGGACTCTGGTTCGATTCACTCCCTGGTGCATGAGGAGGAAAATATTTTGAATAGGCCAAACTTCCCTCTTCTCATCTTTCCCTCTGTTTTGTCAACTCAATCTGCATAATTGAAAAAAGCCAGTAGGACACGCAAGCCTTTTCCAATCACTCTTCCAGGAGCAGGTTTTCTCATGGCCCCCATGCTTCTGAGAATGACTGGCTCATGCTTTGCAGGTTCACGAATGACACAAGAAGCCCTACAAGAGAGAAGTCACACTGAAAGAGAGAAAGCAGAAACACCAAGCACCTGGTAGGGTGGCAGTGGATATAGCCGGTCCAGGAAATAATAAGCATGCTCCAATAGGAAAATGCTTCAGAATACACTCTTCCTGCTCCCTAGAGACGGCCACACTTCTGCTTGTTCTCTAATGTGTTCTCTTTGGATAGTCAACATTTGCCCAATCCCTAGGGTATTCACTTTTGTTTTTCAATGGGAGGGTTGGCACTCAATGTCTGATATTGAGGTGAACTCATGATATCCAAAGCCATGCTTCTCTGCTTCATATTGCAGTGTGATGTCATTTACATTGATGCTCAATGGAGAAGAGAGTGCGATGAAAGGACAGCATTTCCTCGGAGGTTTTGTGCTGAAAAGCCGAAAAATCAGCATGTTCATCATCAGGCGTCTCTTCCAAACAACAGAAAAAGTCAGGAATCGGCAAAGGGAATTAGGCTCAGTCATGATGCTTGCCCACAGAATGACCTGGCACTGACTACCACCTGTACCTGAACGGTATATTCTAACTACAGAAATGTCTGGGAATTGGGACACAGACCTTAAGCAATGTCCATTTATTTTGTGTCCCTTCATTGAAGTTGGTTTTCAACACAACAACCTTCTACTTCTCATGCCCTTCTAAAGACCTTCTACTTCCTTTTCCACTATTCAGCCTTGAAGGTGTGTCATTCCTCTTTCAGCACAGTGCCTCTTCAGCTCTCATATTCTGCCCTCTGAAAATGAGTTCATCATGCCAAAGGCAGGCTGTTGTTTCATCTCAGCTTGGCCTCTGAATCTTTTCAGGGCTGATAAAAGAAATTTTGGCCAACTCTCAGTGGGCATAATGCCACAGAGGCAGCAATCTTGTCAAGGGAATGAACCCTTGGATGAAGAGAAATGGGCTGGATATTTCTGCCCGTGCAGGTTAGTTGCCAAACATTTGGAAAAATCATGGAAGGACCAATTCTGAGTGCAGCCCAGTTGTAAAGAAGCATCCAAGGTGGTTGGCACTGGCAGGTGGAGTGAGCACAGAACATCTCTCCTAGCCTGGAAGCTGCCCCCTGTGGTCCTTCCAACATCATGCCTAAAGGACTCCCTGTTCTCCTCATGAGCCATTGGAGCAGCCACACACCTCCACTTGGAATACCAACTCCCCAGTTTCCAGCTGTCTCCTGTTTGGGCAATCTCAGAAAATAAGGAATACTGGCAAGGCAGGGTGTGATGTTTCCCATATCAATTAGCACTTAAGTAATCGAGTTGCGCCCATGATCCCCTGGGCGGAGCTGTTTGTGGCCATCATACTGGGTGGCTGCTAGGACCTTAGTTGACTTGCCCTGCTCAGCCAAATCACACGTGTGCCCATACAAGGTGTTGTTTTCTGGGAGGGCGATGTTGATGGGGATGGTGCTGTGCTGAGTGAAGTCGTGATACCCCGCGTCCCTCCAGCCCTTCCTGAGCTCCAGACACCTTGGGGATCTGTGCCCACAGAAGCAGTGAGGTTTCCTTACTGTCATAATTCCAGGTGCGGCCAAGCCAGAACAGCGCCACGTAGCAGACCTGCCTCATAGAGCGAGGAAACTGTCGGGTCGGCGGGGGATACCCAGTCCTGCTGGGACTGGAGCCATTTCTGGCTCGCTAGCCTTCGCACCACAAATGTCCTTAGGTTCACTTCAAGTGGGTCTCCAGTTTAGGATAACATTTCTTGAAAGTTCAAGCTCCTGGCCCTGGATCCTTTCTTCTATCCTCTTAGCATCACCGTGCTGCTGGGCCTCTTTTCAATCTTGGTCTGAAGACCTCACAATCACAAGTATCTCGGGTTGCCATGGGAACCATGTCCCCGCACAGCTCTCATGCGGCAATTCTGTGAACTCAGGCGCTTTCTGAGGTTTCGGCACCAGGTCACAGATGCCACTCATCAAAATTCCTGGAGCCCAATGCCCACAGAAATCCTCTTTCAAAATGATAAGTGTATGATCCTAGGGCGTCTGGAACCTCTGTGCCCTTCACACCTCCCATACAAGAACCCAGTCCCTTCCACTGAGAAGAGAGGCGCTCTCCCATCTTTTTTTCTCAGGGAATGGAAACACTGGAAATCCAAATTGAGGCCATTTGCAGAGGGGAACAGAATGAAGTTGAAGGATTGACATATACAAGATATGAATTTCAGCCACTTATCTCACTCCATCGTATCTAGGTTGAGCGAGCTACAAACCAAAGAGTGGCAGGTGGAGATTGCAGGACGAATTTGTGTTTTCTTCCTGCCAGCAAACATCGATCCTGGGACCCCAGACCCCATGACCCTTCAGCACTTCCCTTTTCCTCTTTCATTTTTATGAAAGGTTCTGGCTGTGTTCCTATGGTTTTTGGATGATGTTCTCCCTCTTCCATAAATAAGTCGGTATGCAGAGTACAGCACGTCCAGTGGGTTTTCCATTGTTCCTAGATATCTCCTGGTTAGAAATTGTCCAAGAAAAGTGGAAGAAGGAAAAAGAAGAGTGAGGAACTTGTCAGCGGTTTTTGACTTAACTGCAGAGTTATCCGGGTGAATGATCCCCGATGTGTATATTCATACTGCCAAACTGAGTATATTCTGATACTTACATGTGTCTGCCACTCCTTTTGACTGCCCCCACCCAGTCTCCACGCACATGCTCATCATTCTCTGTTCAGGTCTCAGCTCCAAATCTATTCCTCCACAATAGATTCGAATCAACATTTTCCCTCAAGCTGCACCCATTGATTGTGTGTCTTGAGGTACAGGAAATACTCCTTGCAGGATTTCTGTGGAGAGAAAGATGAAGATTATCTAAGGAAATTGGTGGATTTCTTTGAGGCTGGGTTGTCAGCCATTTGACGGATTCAAACCACTAGTCAGATCATGATGGTTCGAAAAAGTCCCTCTCGCAGGTCTGAAGTCTTGGCTCCTCTTGGAGAGGGCTCGCCTAGTAATCAGGAGGAACCCGGATCGAGTCACTCCCTGGTGCATGAGGAGGAAACGATTTTGAATAGGACAAACTTCCCTCTTCTCATCTTTCCCTCTCTTTTTGTCAACTCAAATATTCAGCCTTGAAGCTCTGTGCCATTCCACTTTCAGCACAATGCCTCTTCATCTCTTGTATACTGCCCTCTGAAAATGAGTTCCCCATGCCAAAGGCAGGCTATTGTTTCATCCCATGGTTTCAGCTCTGCATTTTTCCAGGGCTGATAAAAGAACTGTTTGCCATTTCTCAGTGGGCATAATGCCACAGATGCAGCAGTCTTGTCAAGGAAATTAAACCTTGGATGAAGAGAGATAAGCTAGATATTTCTGCCCGTGCAGGTTAGTTGCCAGACATTTGGAAAAATCATGGTAGGACAAATTCTGAGTGCAGCCCAGTTGTAAATAAGCAGCCAAGTTGGTTGTCACTGGCAGATGGAGTGAGCAAAGAACATTTCTCCTAGCCTGGCAGCTTCCCCCTTTAGTCCTTCTAAATTCATGCCTAAAGGACTCCCTGGTCTCCTCATGAGCCATTGGAGCAGCCACACACCTGCACTTGGAAGACCAACTCCCCAGGTTCCAACTGTCTCCTCTTTGGACAATCTCAGAAAATAAGGACAACCGGCAAGGCAGGCTGTGATATTTCCCATATCAAGTAGCACCAAAGTCAGGGAGTTGCGCCCCATGATTCCCTGGGCTGAGCTGTCAGTGGCCATCATGCCGAGTGGCTGCTAGGACCCTAGTCGAGTTGCACTGCTTGGCCAAATCCCACTTGTGCCCAGACCAGGAGTTGTATTCTGGGAGGGCGTTGCTGATGGGAGGGTGCTATGCTGAGTGAAGTCATGATCCCCTGTGATCGTCCGGCACTGCCTGAGCCCCAGACACTTTGGGGGCTCGCTGCCCACAACAGGAGCTAGGATTCCTCCCTGTCATAATGTCCGGTGCTTCCGAGCCAGAACAGTGCCACCTAGCAGACCTGTATCGTAGTGGGAGCGAACACTCGGTTCAGCGGGGGGTACCCTGTCCTTCTGGGACTGGAGCCATTCCCGGCTCGCTAGCCTTCGCACCACAAATCTCCTTAGGTCCACTTCAAGTGGTTCTTCAAGGTAGGATACCATTTCTTGAAAGTTCAAGGTCTTGACCCTGGCTTCTTTCTTCTATCCTCTTAGCATCACCGTTCAGCTGGGCCTCTTTTCAATCTTGCCCTGAAGCCGCCACAATCAGAAGCATCTCGAGTTGCCATGGCAACCATGACCCCGCCCCGCTATCATGCTGCACCTCTGTGACCTCTGGCGCTGTGAGACGTGCTGGTACCAGGTCACAGAAAACACTCATCAACTTCCAAGGAGCACAATTCCCAGAGAAAGCCTCCGGCAAAAGAGGGAAAGAGTATGATCTGTCGTCACCTGGAACCTGTGTGCCCTTCACACCTCCCATGCATGAAGCCAGCCCCTTCCACTGAGAAGAGAGCCACTGTCCCATCTTTTTATTCTCAGGGAATGGAAACACCGGAAAATGAAATTGAGGCCATTTGCAGAGGGGAACAGAATGAAGTTGAAGGATTGTCAGATACAGGATATGAATTTCAGCCACTTATCTCTCTCCATCGTATCTAGGTCAAGCGAGCTACAAACCAAAGAGGGGCAGGTGGAGACTGCAGGTCGCAGTTGTGTTTTCTTCCTGCCAGCAAACATCGATCCTGGGACCCCAGAACCCATGACCCATCAGCACTTCCCTTTTCCCCTTTCGTTTTACTGACAGGTTCTGGCTGTGTTCCTAAGGTTCTTGGACGATGTTCTCCATCTTCTATAAATAAAACGGTATACAGAATTCAGCACGTCCACTGGATTTGGCATTGTTCCTAGATATCTCCCGGTTAGAAATTGTCCAAGAAAAGTGGAAGAGGAAAAAGAGTAGTGAGGAACTTGTCAGCGGTTTTAACTCGACTGCCCAGTTATCCGGGTGAGAATGATCCTCGATGTGTCCCTTCATGCTGCCAACCTGAGCATATTCTGATACTCACATGTACCTGCCACTCCTTCTGAGAGCACCCAACCTGCCTCCATGCTCATGATCATCATTCTCTGCTCAGGGCTCAGCTACAACCTATTCCTCCAGCAATAGATTAGAATCAACATTTTCCCCCAAGCTGCACTTATTGATTGTGTGTCGTGATGCCCAAGAAATATTCCTTCCGGGATTTCTGTGGAGAGGAAGATGATGATTTTCTAAGGAATTTGGTGGCTCTCTTTGAGGCTGGCTTGTCCGCCATTTGACGGATTCAAACCACTAGTCAGATCAAGAGGGTTCGAAAAAGCACCTCCCGCAGGTCTGAAGCCTTGGTTTCTTTTGGAGAGCGCTTGCCTAGTAATCAGGAGGACCCCGTTTCGAGTCCCTCCCAGGGGCGAAGGAGGAAAGGATTTTTGAATAGGCCAAACTTCCTTCCTCTCATCTTTCCCTCTCTTTCGTCAACTCCATCTGCACAGCTGAAAAAGAACCAGTAGGACACGCAAGCCTTTTACAATCACTCTTCCAGGTGACGGTCTTCTCATGGCCACCATGCATCTGAGAATGACTGGCTCATGCTTTGCATGCTCATGAACTTCACAAAAAGCCCTAAAGGAGAGAAGTCACACTGAAAGACAGAAAGCAGAAACACCAGTCACCTGGCAGGGTGGCAGAGGATATAGCCGGTCCAGCAAATAATAAGCATGCTCCATTATGAAAATGCATCAGAATACACTCTTTCTGCTCCCTAAGGACTAGCACACTTCTGCTTCTTCTCTAATGTGTTTTCTCTGGATATTCAGGTTTTTCCCAATCCCTTGGGTATTTGCTTTTGCTTTTCAATGGGAAGGTTGGCACTAAATGTCTGATATTGAGGTGAACTCATGATATCAAATGACATGCTTCTCTGCTGCATATCACAGTGCTATGTCATTTACATTGATGCTCAATGGAGAAGAGAGTGCGGTGAAAGGAAAGCATTTCCTCTGAGGTCTTGTGCTGAAAAACCAAAAAATCAGCATGTACCTCATCAGGTGTCCCTTCCAAGCAACAGAGAAAGCCAGGAATCTGCAAAGGGAATTAGGCTCAGTCATGATGCTTGCCCACAGAATGACCTGGCACTGACTACCACCTGTACCTGAAAGGTATATTCTAACTACAGAAATGTGTGGGAATTGGGACACAGATCTTAAGCAATACCCATTTATTTAGTGTCCCTTCACTGAAGTTTGTTTTCAACACCAACAACCTTCTACTTCTCATGCCCTTCTAAAGACCTTCCACTTCCTTTTCAACTCTTCAGCCTTTAAGCTCTGTGCCATTCCACTTTCAGCACAATGCCTCTTCACCTCTTGTATTCTGCCCTCTGAAAATGAGTTCCTCATGCCAAAATCAGGCTATGGTTTCTTCCCATGGCTTGGCCTCTGCATCTTTCCAGGGCTGATAAAAGAAATGTTGGCCATTTCTCAGAGGGCATAATGCCACAGAGGCAGCAGTCTTGTCAAGGGAATAAACCCTTGGATGAAGAGAGATGGGCTGGATATTTCTGCCCATGCAGGTTAGTTGCCAAACATTTGGAAAAATCATGGCAGGACCAATTCTGAGTGCAGCCATGTTGTAAAGAAGCATCCAAGGTGGTTGGCACTGGCAGGTGGAGTGAGCAAAGAACATCTTTCCTAGCCTGGCAGCTGCCCCCTGCGGTCCTTCTATAATCATGCCTAAAGGACTCCCTGGTCTCCTCATGAGCCATTGGAGCAGCCACACAACTGCACGTGGAAGACCAACTCCCAAGGTTCCAGCTGTCTCCACTATGGACATCTCAGAAAATAAGGACAACCGGCAAGGCAGGCTGTGATGTTTCCCATATCAAGTAGCACCTAAGTCAGGGAGTTGCGCTGCATGATCCCCTGGGATGAGCTGTCAGCGGCCATCATGCTGAGTGTCTGCTAGGACCCTAGTCAAGTTGTCCTGCTTGGCCAAATCCCACTTGTGCCCAGACCAGGAGTTGTTTTCTGGGAGGGCGATTCTGATGGGACGGTGCTATGCTGAGTGAAGTCATGATCCCCTGTGTCCCTCTGGCACTGCCTGAGCCCCAGACACTTTGGGGGCTCGCTGACCACAGCAGGAGCTAAGATTCCTCCCTGTCATAATGCCAGGTGCGTCCAAGCCAGAACAGCGCCACCTAGCATACCTGTATCGTAGTGGGAGCGAACTCTCTGGTCAGTGGGGGGTTCCTTGTCCTTCAGGGATTGGAGCCATTCCCGGCTCGCTAGCCTTCACACCACAAAACTCCTTAGGTCCACTTCAGGTGGTTCTTCAAGTTAGGATACCATTTCTTGAAAGTTCAAGCTCCTGGCCCTTTCTCCTTTCTTCTATCCTCTTAGCATCACCGTTCAGCTGGGCCTCTTTTCAATCTTGGTCTGAAGCCCCCACAACCAGAAGCATCTCGGGTTGCCATGGCAACCATGACCCCGCCCCGCTCTCATGCTGCACCTCTGTGACCTCGGGCGCTGTTTGAGGTGCCAGTTACAAGTCGCAGAAGCCACTCTTCAAATCACAGGGAGCACAATGCCCAGAGAAAGCCTCCGGTAAAAGAGAGAAAGAGTATGATACTTCGTCACCTGGAACCTGTGTGCCCTTCACACCTCCCATGCACGAAGCCGTCCCCTTCCACAGAGAAGAGAGCCACTGTCCCATCTTTTTATTCTCAGGGAATGGAAACACTGGAAAACAAAATTGAGGCCATTTGCAGAGGGGAACAGAATGAAGTTGAAGAATTGACAGATACAGGATATGAATTTCAGCCACTTATCTCTCTCCATCGTATCTACGTCGAGCGAGCTACAAACCAAAGAGCGGCAGGTGGAGATTGCAGGACGAATTTGTGTTTTCTTCCTGCCAGCAAACATCCATCCTGGGACCTCAGAACCCGTGACCCATCAGCACTTCCCTTTTCCCCTTTCATTTTACTGACAGGTTCTGGCTGTGTTCCTAAGGTTCTTGGACGATGTTCTCCCTCTTCCATAAATAAGATGGTATACAGAATTCAGCACGTCCACTGGGTTTTGCATTGTTCCTAGATATCTCCTGGTTAGAAATTGTCCAAGAAAAGTGGAAGAGGAAAAAGAGGAGTGAGGAACTTGTCAGCGGTTTTAACTCCACTGCCTAGTTATCCCGGTGTGAATGATCCTGGATGTGTCCCTTCATACTGCCAACCTGAGCATATTTTGATACTCACATGTGCCTGCCACTCCTTCTGACAGCACCCACCCGGCCTCCATGCTCATGCTCAACATTCTCTGCTCAGGGCTCAGCTAAAACCTATTCCTCCGCAACAGATTAGGATCAACTTTTTCCCCCAAGCTGCACTTATTGATTGTGTGTTGTGATATGCAGGAAATATTCCTTCCAGGATTTCTGTGGAGAGGAAGATTATGATTTTCTAAGGAACTTGGTGGCTTTCTTTGAGGCTGGCTTGTTCACCATTTGACGGATTCAAACCAGTAGTCAGAACAAGAGGGTTCGAAAAAGCTCCTCCTGCAGGTCTGAAGCATTGGCTTCTCTTGGAGAGCGCTCGCCTAGTAATTAGGAGGAACCCGGTTCGAATCCCTCCCCGAGGCGACCGAGGAAACGATTTTGAATAGGCCAAACTTCCTTCCTCTCATCTTTCCCTGTCTTTTCGACAACTCCATCTGCACAGTGGAAAAAGAACCAGTAGGACACGCAAGCCTTTTACAATCACTCTTGCAGGTGACGGTCTTCTCATGGCCACCATGCATCTGAGAATGACTGGCTCATGCTTTGCATGCTCATGAATTTCACAAGAAGCCCTACAGGAGAGAAGTCACACAGAAAGACAGAAAGCAGAAACACCAGGCACCTGGCAGGGTGGCAGTGGATATAGCCGTTCCAGCATATAATAAGCATGCTCCATTATGAATATGCTTCAGAATACACTCTTCCTGCTCCCTAAGGACTAGCACACTTCTGCTTCTTCTCTAATGAATTTTCTTTGGATATTCAGGTTTTTGCCCAATCCCTTGGGTATTCGTTTTGCTTTTCAATGGGAGGGTTGGAACTAAATGTCTGATATTGAGGTGAACCCATGATATCCAATGCCATGCTTCTCTGCTGCATATCACAGTGCTATGTCATTTACATTGATGTTGAATGGAGAAGAGAGTGCGGTGAAAGGAAAGCCTTTCCTCTGAGGTCTTGTGCTGAAAAACCAAAAAATCAGCATGTCCATCATCAGGTGTCCCTTCCAAGCAACAGAGAAAGCCAGGAATCGGCAAAGGGAATTAGGCTCAGTCATGATGCTTGCCCACAGAATGACCTGGCACTGACTACCACCTGTAACTGAAAGGTATATTCTAACTACAGAAATGTCTGGGAATTGGGACACAGACCTTAAGCAATGCCCATTTATTTAGTGTCCCTTCACTGAAGTTGGTTTTCAACACCAACACCCTTCTACTTCTCATGCCCTTCTAAAGACCTTCCACTTCCTTTTCAACCCTTCAGTCTATAAGCTCTGTGCCATTCCTCTTTCAGCACAATGCCTCTTCACCACTTGTATTCTGGCCTCTGAAAATGAGTTCCTCATGCCAAAAGCAGGCTATGGTTTCTTCCCATGGCTTGGCCTCTGCATCTTTCCAGGGCTGGTAAAAGAAATGTTGGCCATTTCTCAGTGGGCATAATGCCACAGAGGCAGCAGTCTTGTCAAGGGAATGAACCGTTGGATGAAGAGAGATGGGCTGGATATTTCTGCCCATGCAGGTTAGTTGCCAAACATTTGGAAAAATCATGGCAGGACCAATTCTGAGTGCAGCCAAGTTGTAAAGAAGCATCCAAGGTGGTTGGCACTGGCAGGTGGAGTGAGCACAGAACATCTCTCCTAGCCTGGCACATGCCCCCTGTGGTCCTTCTATAATCATGCATAAAGGACTCTCTGGTCTCCTCATGAGCCATTGGAGCAGCCACACACCTGCAATTGGAAGACCAACTCCCCAGGTTCCAGCTGTCTCCTCTTTGGACAATCTCAGAAAATAAGTACAACCGGCAAGGCAGGCTGTGATGTTTTCCATATCAAGTAGCACCTAAGTCAGGGAGTTGCGCCGCATGATCCCCTGGGATGAGCTGTCAGTGGCCATCATGCCGAGTGGCTGCTAGGACCCTAGTCGAGTTGCCATGCTTGGCCAAATCCCACTTGTGCCCTGACCAGGAGTTGTTTTCTGGGAGTGCGATGCTGATGGGACAGTGCTATGCTGAGTGAAGTCATGATCACCTGGGTCCCTCTGGCACTGCCTGAGCCCCAGACACTTTGGGGGCTCGCTGACCACAGCAGGAGCTAGCATTCCTCCCTGTCATAATGCCCGGTGCGTCCAAGCCAGAACAGCGCCACCTAGCAGACCTGTATTGTTGTGGGAGCGAACTCTCGGGTCAGTGGGGGGTTCCTTGTCCTTCTGGGACTGGAGCCATTCCCGGCTCGCTAGCCTTCGCACCACAAAACTCCTTAGGTCCACTTCAAGTGGGTCTTCAAGTTAGGATACCATTTCTTGAAAGTTCAAGCTCCTGGCCCTTTCTCTTTTCTTCTATCCTCTTAGCATCACCGTTCAGCTGGGCCTCTTTTCAATCTTGGTTTGAAGCCGACACAACCAGAAGCATCTAGGGTGCCATGGCAACCGTGACCCCGCCCCGCTCTCATGCTGCACCTCTGTGACCTCAGGCGCCGTGTGAGGTGCCGGTACCAGGTCACAGAAGCCACTCATCAACTTCCAGGGAGCACAATGCCCAGAGAAAGCCTCCGGTAAAAGAGAGAAAGAGTATGATACTTCGTCACCTGGAACCTGTGTGCCCTTCACACCTCCCATGCACGAAGCCAGCCCCTTCCACAGAGAAGAGAGCCACTGTCCCATCTTTTTATTCTCAGGGAATGGAAACACTGGAAAACGAAATTGAGGCCATTTGTAGAGGGGAACAGAATGAAGTTGAAGGATTGACAGATACAGGATATGAATTTCAGCCACTTATCTCACTCCATCGTATCTAGGTCGAGCGAGCTACAAACCAAAGAGCGGCAGGTGGAGATTCCAGGACGAATTTTTGTTATCTTCCTGCCAGCAAACTTCTATCCTGGGACACCAGACCCCGTGACCCATCAGCACTTCCCTTTTCCTCTTTCGTTTTACTGACAGGTTCTGGCTGTGTTCCTAAGGTTCTTGGATGATGTTCTCCCTCATCCATAAATAAGACGGTATGCAGAGTCCAGCACGTCCACTGGGTTTTGCATTGTTCCTAGATATCTCCTGGTTAGAAATTGTCCAAGAAAAGTGGAAGAGGAAAAAGAGGAGTGAGGAACTTGTCAGCGGTTTTAACTCCACTGCCTAGTTATCCCGGTGTGAATGATCCTCGATGTGTCCCTTCATGCTGCCAACCTGAGCATATTCTGATACTCACATGTGCCTGCCACTCCTTCTGACATCAACCACCCGGCCTCCATGCTCATGCTCATCATTCTCTGCTCATGGCTCAGCTACCACCTATTACTCCAGCAACAGACTAGGATCAACTTTTTACCCCAAGCTGCACTTATTGATTGTGTGTCGTGATGTGCAGGAAATATTCCTTCCAGGATTTCTGTGGAGAGGAAGATTTTCTAAGGAACTTGGTGGCTTTCTTTGAGGCTGGCTTGTTCGCCATTTGATGGATTCAAACCACTAGTCAGATCAAGAGGGTTCGAAAAAGCACCTCCAGCAGGTCTGAAGACTTGGCTTCTCTTCGAGAGTGCTCCCCTAGTAATCAGGAGGAATCTGGTTCAAGTCCCTCCCCGGGGCAACAGGAGGAAACGATTTTGAATAGAACAAACTTCCTTCCTCTCATCTTTCCCTCTCTTTTCGTCAACTCCATCTGCACAGTGGAAAAAGAACCAGTAGGACACGCAAGCCTTTTACAATCACTCTTGCAGGTGACGGTCTTCTCATGGCCACAATGCTTCTGAGAATGACTGGCTCATGCTTTGCATGCTCATGAATTTAACAAGAATCCCTACAGGAGAGAAGTCACACTGAAAGACAGAAAGCAGAAACACCAGGCACCTGGCAGGGTGGCAGTGAATATAGCCGGTCCAGCTAATAATAAGCATGCTCCAATATGAAAATGCTTCAGAATACACTCTTCCTGCTCCCTAAGGACTAGCACAATCCTGCTTCTTCTCTAATGTGTTTTCTTTGGATATTCAGGTGTTTGCCCAAGCCTTTGGGTATTCGCTTTTGCTTTTCAAAAAAAATGGGTTGGCACTAAATGTGTGATATTGAGGTGAACTCATGATATCCAATGCCATGCTTCTCTGCTGCATATCACAGTGCTATGTCATTTACATTGATGCTTAATGGAGAAGAGAGTGCGGTGAAAGGAAAGCCTTTCCTCTGAGGTCTTGTGCTGAAAAACCAAAAAATCAGCATGTACCTCATCAGGTGTCCCTTCCAAGCAACAGAGAAAGCCAGGAATCGGCAAAGGGAATGAGGCTCAGTCATGATGCTTGCCCACAGAATGACCTGGCACTGACTACCACCTGTACCTGAACGGTATATTCTAACTACAGAAATGTATGGGAATTGGGACACAGACCTTAAGCAATGCCCTATTATTTAGTGTCCCTTCACTGAAGTTGGTTTTCAACACCAACACCCTTCTACTTCTCATGCCCTTCTAAAGACCTTCCACTTCCTTTTCAAACCTTCAGCCTTTAAGCTCTGTGCCATTCCACTTTCAGCACAATGCCTCTTCACCTCTTGTATTCTGCCCTCTGAAAATGAGTTTCTCATGCCAAAAGCAGGCTATGGTTTCTTCCCATGGCTTGGCCTCTGCATCTTTCCAGGGCTGATAAAAGAAATGTTGGCCATTACTCAGTGGGCATAATGCCACAGAGGCAGCAGTCTTGTCAAGGGAATGAACCGTTGGATGAAGAGAGATGGGCTGGATATTTCTGCCCATGCAGGTTAGTTGCCAAACATTTGGAAAAATCATGGCAGGACCAATTCTGATTTCAGCCAAGTTGTAAAGAATCATCCAAGGTGGATGGCACTGGCAGGTGGAGTGAGCAAAGAACATCTCTCCTAGCCTGGCAGCTGCCCCCTGTGGTCCTTCTATAATCATGCCTAAAGGACTCCCTGGTCTTCTCATGAGCCATTGGAGCAACCACACACCTACACTTGGAAGACCAACTCCCCAGGTTCCAGTTGTCTCCTCTTTGGACAATCTCAGAAAATAAGGACAACCGGCAAGGCAGGCTGTGATGTTTTCCATATCAAGTAGCACCTAAGTCAGGGAGTTGCGCCGCATGATCCCCTGGGATGAGCTGTCAGTGGCCATCAAGCCGAGTGGCTGCTAGGACCCTAGTCGAGTTGCCCTGCTTGGCCAAATCTCACTTGTGCCCTGACCAGGAGTTGTTTTCTGGGAGGGCGATGCTGATGGGACGGTGCTATGCTGAGGGAAGTCATGATCCCCTGGGTCCCTCTGGCACTGCCTGAGCCCCAGACACTTTGGGGGCTCGCTGACCACAGCAGGAGCTAGGATTCCTCCCTGTCATAATGCCCGGTGCGTCCAAGCCAGAACAGCGCCACCTAGTAGACCTGTATCGTTGTGTGAGCGAACTCTCGGGTCATTGGGGGGTTCCTTGTCCTTCTGGGACTGGAGCCATTCCCGGCTCGCTAGCCTTCGCACCACAAACCTCCTTAGGTCCACTTCAAGTGGGTCTTCAAGTTAGGATACCATTTCTTGAAAGTTCAAGCTCCTGGCCCTGGCTCCTTTCTTCTATCCTCTTAGCATCACAGTTCAGCTGGGCCTCTTTTCAATCTTGGTTTGAAGCCGACACATCCAGAAGCATCTAGGGTGCCATGGCAACCGTGACCCCGCCCCGCTCTCATGCTGCACCTCTGTGACCTTAGGCGCCATGTGAGGTGCCGGTACCAGGTCACAGAAGCCACTCATCAACTTCCAGGGAGCACAATGCCCAGAGAAAGCCTCTGGTAAAAGAGAGAAAGATTATGATACTTCGTCACCTGGAACCTGTGTGCCCTTCACACCTCCCATGCACGAAGCCAGCCCCTTCCACTGAGAAGAGAGCCACTGTCCCATCTTTTTATTCTCAGGGAATGGAAACACTGGAAAACAAAATTGAGGCCATTTGTAGAGAGGAACAGAATGAAGTTGAAGGATTGACAGATACAGGATATGAATTTCAGCCACTTATCTCTCTCCATCGTATCTAGGTCGAGCGAGCTACAAACCAAAGAGCGGCAGGTGGAGATTGCAGGAGGCGTTTGTGTTTTCTTCCTGCCAGCAAACATCCATCCTGGGACCCCAGAACCCGTGACCCATCAGCACTTCCCTTTTCCCCTTTCATTTTACTGACAGGTTCTGGCTGTGTTCCTAAGGTTCTTGGACGATGTTCTCCCTCTTCTATAAATAAGACGGTATAGAGAATTCAGCACGTCTACTGGGTTTTGCATTGTTCCTAGATATCTCCTGGTTAGAAATTGTCCAAGAAAAGTGGAAGAGGAAAAAGAGTAGTGAGGAACTTGTCAGCGGTTTTAACTCCACTGCCTAGTTATCCCGGTGTGAATGATTCTCGATGTGTCCCTTCACACTGCCAACCTAAGCATATTCTGATACTCACATGTGCCTGCCACTCCTTCTGACAGCACCCACCCGGCCTCCATGCTCATGCTAATCATTCTCTGCTCAAGGCTCAGCTACCACCTATTCCTCAAGCAAAAGATTAGGATCAACTTTTTTCCCCAAGCTGCACTTATTGATTGTGTGTCGTGATGTGCAGGAAATATTCCTTCCAGGATTTCTGTGGAGAGGAAGATTTTCTAAGGAACTTGGTGGCTTTCTTTGAGGCTGGATTGTTCGCCATTTGATGGATTCAAACCACTAGTCAGATCAAGAGGGTTCGAAAAAGCACCTCCAGCAGGTCTGAAGCCTTGGCTTCTCTTGGAGAGCGCTCCCCTAGTAATCAGGAGGAATCAGGTTCGAGTCCCTCCCCGGGGCGACAGGAGGAAACGATTTTAAATAGAACAAACTTCCTTCCTCTCATCTTTCCCTCTCTTTTCGTCAACTCCATTTGCACAGTGGAAAAAGAACCAGTAGGACACGCAAGCCTTTTACAATCACTCTTGCAGGTGACGGTCTTCTCATGGACACCATGCTTCTGAGAATGACTGGCTCATGCTTTGCATGCTCATGAATTTCACAAGAAGCCCTACAGGAGAGAAGTCACACTGAAAGACAGAAAGCAGAAACACCAGGCACCTGGCAGGGTGGCAGTGGATATAGCCAGTCCAGCTAATAATAAGCATGCTCCAATATGAAAATGCTTCAGAATACACTCTTCCTGCTCCCTAAGGACTAGCACAATTCTGCTTATTCTCTAATGTGTTTTCTTTGGATATTCATGTTTTTGCCCAAGCCTTTGGGTATTCGCTTTTGCTTTTCAAAAAAAAAGGGTTGGCACTAAATGTCTGATATTGAGGTGAACTCATGATATCCAATGCCATGCTTCTCTGCTGCATATCACAGTGCTATGTCATTTACATTGATGCTCAATGGAGAAGAGAGTGCGGTGAAAGGAAAGCCTTTCCTCTGAGGTCTTGTGCTGAAAAACCAAAAAATCAGCATGTCCATCATCAGGTGTCCCTTCCAAGCAACAGAGAAAGCCAGGAATCGGCAAAGGGAATGAGGCTCAGTCATGATGCTTGCCCACAGTATGACCTGGCACTGACTACCACCTGTACCTGAAAGGTATATTCTAACTACAGAAATGTCTGGGAATTGGGACACAGACCCTAAGCAATGCCCTTTTATTTAGTGTCCCTTCACTGAAGTTGGTTTTCAACACCAACACCCTTCTACTTCTCATACACTTCTAAAGACCTTCCACGTCCTTTTCAACTCTTCAGCCTTTAAGCTCTGTGTCATTCCTCTTTCAGCACAATGCCTCTTCACCTCTTGTATTCTGCCCTCTGTAGATGAGTTCCTCATGCCAAAGGCAGGCTATTGTTTCTTCCCTTGGCTTGGGCTCTGCATATTTCCAGGGCTGATAAAAGAATGTTGGCCATTTCTCAGTGGGCATAATGCCACAGAGGCAGCAGTCTTGTCAAGGAAATGAAGCCTTGGATGAAGAGAGATGTGCTGGATGTTTCTGCCCGTGCAGGTTAGTTGCCAAACATTTGGATAAATCATGGCAGGACCAATTCTGAGTGCAGACCAGTTGTAAAGAAGCAGCCAATTTTGTTGGAACTGGCAGTTGGAGTGAGCACAAATCATCTCTCCTAGCCTGGCACCTGCCCCCTGTGGTCCTTCCAACATCATGCCTAAAGGACTTCCTGGTCTCCTCATGAGCCATTGGAGCAGCCACACACCTGCACTTGGAAGACCAACTTCCCAGGTTCCAACTGTCTCCTCTTTGGGCAATATCAGAAAATAAGGACAACCGGCAAGGCAGGCTGTGATATTTCCCATATCAAGTAGCACCTAAGTCAGGGAGTTGCACCACATGATCCCCTGGGCTGAGCTGTCAGTGGCCATCATGCCGAGTGGCTGCTAGGACCCTAGTCGTGTTGCCCTGCTTGGCCAAATCCCACCTGTGCCCAGAACAGGAGTTGTTTTCTGGGAGCGCGATGCCGATGGGGACGGTGCTATGCTGAGTGAAGTCATGATCCCCTGCGTCCCTCCGGCACTGCCTGAGCCCCAGACACCTTGGGGACTCGTTGCCCACAGCAGGAGCTACGATTCCTCGCTGTCATAAAACCCAGTGCGGCCAAGCCAGAACAGCGCCACCTAGCAGACCTGCACATAGTGGTAGCGAACTGTCGGGTCAGCGGGGCTTACCCTGTCCTTCTGGGCCCGGAGCCATTCCCGGCTCACTAGACGTCACACCACAAAACTCCTTAGGTCCACTTCAAGTGGATCTTCAAGATAAGATACCATTTCTTGAAAGTTCAAGCTCCTGTCCCTGACTCCTTTCTTCTATCCTGTTAGAATCACCGTGCAGCTGGGCCTCTTTTCAATCTTGGTCTGAAGCCGCCACAATCAGAAGCATCTCGTGTTGCCATGGGAACCATGCCCCGCTCAGTTCTCATACTGCACCTATGTGATCTCAGGCGCTGTGTGAGGTGACGGTACCTTGTCACAGAAGCCACTCATCAACTTCCAGGGAGCCCAATGCCCAGAGGAAGCCTCTGGCAAAAGATAGAAAGAGTATGATCCTAGGTCGCCTGGAACCTCTGCGACCTTCACACCTCCAATGCACGAAGCCAGCCCCTTCCACTGAGAAGGGAGCCACTCTCCCATCTCTTTATTCTCAGGGAATGGAAACACTGGATAATGAAATTGAGGCCATTTGCAGAGGGGAACAGAATGAAGTTGAAGGATTGACAGATACAGGATATGAATTTCAGCCACATATCTCACTCCATCGTATCTAGGTCGAGCCAGCCACAAATCAAAGAGCGGCAGGTGGAGATTGCAGTTCGCATTTGTGTTTTCTTCCTGCCAGCAAACATCGATCCTGGGACCCCAGAACCCGTGACCCATCAGCACTTCCCTTTTCCTCTTTCGTTTTACTGACAGGTTTTGGCTGTGTTCCTAAGGTTCTTGGATGATGATCTCCCTCTTCCATAAACAAGATGGTATGCAGAATTCAGCACGTCCACTGGGTTTTGCATTGTTCGTAGATATCTCCTGGTTTGAAATTGTACAAGAAAAGTGTAAGAGGAAAAAGAGGAGTGAGGACTTGTCAGCGGTTTTTGACTCGACTGCCTATTTATCCGGGTGTGAATGATCCTCAATGTGTCCCTTCATACTGCCAACCTGAGCATATTCTGATACTCACATGTGCCTGCCATTCCTTCTGACAGCATCCACCCGGACTCCATGCTCATGCTCATCATTCTCTGCTCAGGGCTCATCTACCACCTATTTCTCCAGCAATATATTTGGATCAACATATTCCCTCGAGCTGCACTTATTGATTGTGTGTCTGATGTACAGGAAATATTCCTTCCAGGATTTCTGTGGAGAGGAAAATGGTGATTTTCTAAGGAATACGGTGGCTTCCTTTGAGGATGGCTTGTCCGCCATTTGAGGGATTCAAACCACTAGTCAGATCAAGAGGGTTTGAAAAAGCACCTCCCGCAGGTCTGAAGCCTTGGCTCTTCTTGGAGAGCGCTCGTTCAGTAATCAGGAGGACCCCTTCTTGAGTCCCTCCCCGGTGTGACAGGAGGAAACGATTTTGAATAGGCCAAACTTCCTTCCTGTCATCTTTCCCTCTCTTTTTGTCAACTCCATCTGCACAGTTCAAAAAGAACCAGTAGGACACGCAAGCCATTTACAATCACTCTTCCAGGTGATGGTCTTCTCATGGCCACCATGCTTCTGAGAATGACTGGCTCATGCTTTGCAGGCTCATGAATGTCACAAGAAGCGCTACAGGAGAGAAGTCACACTGAAAGAGAGAAAGCAGAAACACCAGGCCCCTGGCAGGGTGGCAGTGGATATACCGGTCCAGCTAATAATAAGCCTGCACCAATATGAAAATGCTTCAGAATACACTCTTCCTGCTCCCTAAGGACTAGCACATTTCTGCTTGTTCTCTAAAGTGTTTTCTTTGGATATTCAGGTTTTGCCCAATCCCTTGGGTATCCACTTTTGCTTTTCTTTTTTTTTTTTTTTTTTGTTACTGGGAATCGAACACAAGGCCTTGTGCTTGTGAGGCAAGCACTCTACCAGCTGAGCTATCTCCCCAGCCCCCACTTTTGCTTTTCAACGGGAGGGTTGGCACTCAATTTCTGATACTGAGGTGAACTCATGATAACCAAAGCCATGCTTCTCTGCTGCATATCACAGTGCGATGTCATTTAAATTATGCTCAATGGAGAAGAGATTGTGGAGAAAGTAAAGCATTTCCTCTGAGGTCTTCTGCTGAAAAACCAAAAAATCAGCATGTACATCATCAGGTGTCCCTTCCAACAACAGAAAAAGCCAGGAATTGGCAAAGGGAATTAGGCTCAGTCATGAGGCTTGCCCACAGAAAGACCTGGCACTGACTACCACCTGTACCTGAATGATTTATTCTAACTACAGAAATGTCTGGGAATTGGGACACAGACCTTAAGCAATGCCCAATTATTTAGTGTCCCTTCACGTAAGTTGGTTTTCAACACCAACACCCTTCTAATTCTCATGCCCTTCTAAAGACCTTCCACTTCCTTTTCAACTCTTCAGCCTTGAAGCTCTGTGCCATTCCTCTTTCAGCACAATGCCTCTTCACCTCTTGTATTCTGCCCTCTGTAGATGAGTTCCTCATGCCAAAGGCAGGCTATTGTTTCTTCCCTTGGCTTGGGCTGTGCATATTTCCAGGGCTGATAATAGAACTGTTGGCCATTTCTCAGTGGGCATAATGCCACAGAGGCAGCAGTCTTGTCAACGGAATGAAGCCTTGGATGAAGAGAGATGTGCTGCATGTTTCTGCCCGTGCAGGTTAGTTGCCAAACATGTGGAAAAATCATGGCAGGACCAATTCTGAGTGCAGACCAGTTGTAAAGAAGCAGCCAAGTTTGTTGGCACTGGCAGTTGGAGTGAGCACAGAACATCTCTCCTAGCCTGGCACCTGCCCCCTGTGGTCCTTCCAACATCATGCCTAAAGGACTCCCTGGTCTCCTCATGAGCCATTGGAGCAGCCACACACCTGCACTTGGAAGACCAACTTCCCAGGTTCCAACTGTCTCCTCTTTGGGCAATATCAGAAAAGAAGGACAACCGGCAAGGCAGGCTGTGATGTTTCCCATATCAAGTAGCACCTAAGTCAGGGAGTTGCACCACATGATCCCCTGGGCTGAGCTGTCAGTGGCCATCATGCCGAGTGGCTGCTAGGACCCTAGTCGTGTTGCCCTGCTTGGCCAAATCCCACCTGTGCCCAGAACAGGAGTTGTTTTCTGGGAGCGCGATGCCGATGGGGACGGTGCTATGCTGAGTGAAGTCATGATCCCCTGCGTCCCTCTGGCACTGCCTGAGCCCCAGACATCTTGGGGACTCGATGCCCACAGCAGGAACTACGATTCCTCACTGTCATAATGCCCGGTGCGGCCAAGCCAGAACAGCGCCACCTAGCAGACCTGCACATAGTGGTAGCGAACTGTCGGGTCAGCGGGGCTTACCCTGTCCTTCTGGGCCTGGAGCCATTCCTGGCTCACTAGACTTCACACCACAAAACTCCTTAGGTCCACTTCAAGTGGATCTTCAAGTTAGGATACCACTTCTTGAAAGTTCAATCTCCTGTCCCTGACTCCTTTCTTCTATCCTCTTAGCATCACCGTGCAGCTGGGCCTCTTTTCAATCTTGGTCTGAAGCCGCCACAATCAGAAGCATCTCGTGTTGCCATGGGAACCATGCCCCGCCCAGTTCTCATACTGCACCTATGTGATCTCAGTCGCTGTGGGAGGTGACGGTACCTGGACACAGAAGCCACTCATCAACTTCCAGGGAGCCCAATGCCCAGAAAAAGCCTCTGGCAAAAGAGAGAAAGATTATGATCCTAGGTCGCCTGGAACCTCTGCGACCTTCACACCTCCCATGCACGAAGCCAGCCCCTTCCACTGAGAAGTGAGCCACTCTCCCATCTCTTTATTCTCAGGGAATGGAAACACTTGATAATGAAATTGAGGCCATTTGCAGAGGGGAACAGAATGAAGTTGAAGGATTGACAGATACAGGATATGAATTTCAGCCACATATCTCACTCCATCGTATCTAGGTCGAGCGAGCTACAAATCAAAGAGCGGCAGGTGGAGATTGCAGGTCGCATTTGTGTTTTCTTCCTGCCAGCAAACATCGATCCTGGGACCCCAGAACCCGTGACCCATCAGCACGTCCCTTTTCCTCTTTCGTTTTACTCACAGGTTCTTTCTGTGTTCCTAAGGTTCTTGGATGATGATCTCCCTCTTCCATAAACAAGATGGTATGCAGAATTCAGCACTTCCACTGGGTTTTGCATTGTTCGTAGATATCTCCTGGTTTGAAATTGTACAAGAAAGTGTAAGAGGAAATAGAAGAGTGCGTAACTTGTCAGCGGTTTTTGACTCGACTGCCTATTTATCCGGGAGTGTTTGATCCTCAATGTGTCCGTTCATACTGCCAACCTGAGCATATTCTGATACTCACATTTTCCTGCCACTCCGTCTGACAGCATCCACCCGGCCTCCATGCTCATGCTCATCATTCTCTGCTCAGGGCTCATCTACCACATATTTCTCCAGCAATAGATTTGGATCAACATTTTCCCCCAAGCTGCACTTATTGATTGTCTGTCTGATGTACAGGAAATATTCCTTCCAGGATTTCTGTGCAGAGGAAGATGATGATTTTTTAAGGAATACGATGGCTTCCTTTGAGGCTGGCATGTCCGCCATTTGAGGGATTCAAACCACTAGTCAGATCAAGAGCGTTCGAAAAAGCACCTCCCTCAAGTCTGAAGACTGGGCTCCTCTTGGAGAACGCTCGCTCGGTAATCAGGAGGACCCCGGTTCGAGTCCCTCGCCGGTGTGGCAGGAGGAAACCATTTTGAATACAACAAACTTCCTTCCTCTCATCTTTCCCTCTCTTTTGCTCAACTCCATCTGCACAGTTCAAAAAGAACCAGTAGGACACACAAGCCTTTTACAATCACTCTTCCAGGTGACGAACTTCTCATGGCCACCATGCTTCTGAGAATGACTGCCTCATGCTTTGCAGGCTCATGAATCTCACAAGAAGCGCTACAGGAGAGAAGTCACTCTGAAAGAGAGAAAGCAGAAACACCAGGCACCTGGCAGGGTGGCAGTGGATATACCGGTCCAGCAAATAATGAGCATGCTCCAATATCAAAATGCTTCAGAATACACTCTTCCTGCTCCCTAAGGACTAGCACACTTTTGCTTCTTCTCTAATGTGTTTTCTTTGGATATTCAGGTTTTGCACAATCCCTTGGGTATCCACTTTTCCTTTTCAAAGGGAGGGTTGCCACTCAATGTCTGATATTGAGGTGAACTCATGATATCCAAAGCCATGCTTCTCTGCTGCATATCACAGTGCGATCTCATTTACATTATGCTCAATGGAGAAGAGAGTGCGGTGAAAGGAAACCTTTCCTCTGAGGTCTTGTGCTGAAAAACCAAAAAATCAGCATGTACATCATCAGGTGTCCCTTCCAACAACAGAAAAAGCCAGGAATCGGCAAAGGGAATTAGGCTCAGTCATGAGGCTTGCCCACAGAAAGACCTGGAACTGACTACCACCTGTACCTGAATGATATATTCTAACTACAGAAATGTCTGGGAATAGGGACACAGACCTTAAGCAATGCCCATTTATTTAGTGTCCCTTCACCGAAGTTGGTTTTCAACACCAACACCCTTCTACTTCTCATGCGCTTCTAAAGACCTTCCACTTCCTTTTCAACTCTTCAGCCTTGAAGCTCGGTGCCATTCCTCTTTCAGCACAATGCCTCTTCAGCTCTTGTATTCTGCCCTCTGAAGATGAGTTCCTCATGCCAAAGGCAGGCTATTGTTTCATCCCTTGGCTTGGGCTCTGCATCTTTCCAGGGCTGATAAAAGAACTGTTGGCCATTTCTCAGTGGGCATAATGCCACAGAGGCAGCAGTCTTGTCAAGGGAATGAACCCTTGGATGAAGTGAGATGTGCTGGATATTTCTGCCCGTGCAGGTTAGTTGCCAAACATTTGGAAAAATCATGGCAGGACCAATTCTGAGTGCAGCCCAGTTGTAAAGAAGCAGCCAAGTTGGTTGGCACTGGCAGGTGGAGTGAGCACAGAACATCTCTCCTAGACTGGCAGCTGCCCCCTGTGGTCCTTCCAACATCATGCCTAAAGGACTCCCTGGTCTCCTCATGAGCCATTGGAGCAGCCGCACACCTGCACTTGGAAGACCAACTCCCCAGGTTCCACCTGTCTCCTCTTTGGACAATATCAGAAAAGAAGGACAACCGGCAAGGCAGGCTGTGATGTTTCCCATATCAAGTAGCACCTAAGTCAGGGGGTTGCACCACATGATCCCCTGGGCTGAGCTGTCAGTGGCCATCATGCCGTGGGGCTGCTAGGACCCTAGTCATGTTGCCCTGCTTGGCCAAATCCCACCTGTGTCCAGACCAGGAGTTGTTTTCTGGGAGCGCGATGCCGATGGGGACGGTGCTATGCTGAGTGAAGTCATGATCCCCTGTGTCCCTCCGGCACTGCCTGAGCCCCAGACACCTTGGGGGCTCCATGCCCACAGCAGGAGCTATGATTCCTCACTGTCATAATGCCCGGTGCGGCCAAGCCAGAACAGCACCACCTAGCAGACCTGCACATTGTGGGAGCGAACTGTCGGTTCAGCGGGGGGTACCCTGTCCTTCTGGGACTGGAACCATTCCCGGCTCACTAGCCGTCGCACCACAAAACTCCTGAGGTCCACTTCAAGTGGGACTTCAAGTTAGGATACCATTTCTTGAATGTTCAAGCTCCTGTCCCTGACTCCTTTCTTCTATCCTCTTAGCATCACCGTGCAGCCGGGCCTCTTTTCAATCTTGGTCTGAAGCCGCCACAATCAGAAGCATCTCGGGTTGCCATGGGAACCATGACCCCGCCCAGCTCTCATGCTGCACCTAGGTGATCTCAGGGGCTGTGTGAGGTGCCGGTACCTGGTCACAGAAGCCACTCATCAACTTCCAGGGAGCCCAATGCCCAGAGAAAGCCTCTGGCAAAAGAGTGAAAGAGTATGATCCTAGGTCGCCTGGATCCTCTGCGCCCTTCACACCTCCCATGCACGAAGCCAGCCCCTTCCACTGAGAAGAGAGCCACTCTCCCATCTCTTTATTCTCAGGGAATGGAAACACTGAATAACGAAATTGAGGCCATTTGCAGAGGGGAATAGAATGAACTTGAAGGATTGACAGATACAGGATATGAATTTCAGCCACATATCTCACTCCATCATATCTAGGTCGAGCGAGCTACAAATCAAAGAGCGGCAGGTAGAGATTGCAGGTCGCATTTGTGTTTTCTTCCTGCCAGCAAACATCGATTTTGGGACCCCAGTCCCCGTGACCCATCAACACTTCCCTTTTCCTCTTTCGTTTTACTGACAGGTTCTGGCTGTGTTCCTAAGGTTCTTGGATGATGTTCTCCCTCTTCCATAAATAAGACGGTATGCCGAATTCAGCACGTCCACTGGGTTTTGCATTGTTCGTAGATATCTCCAGGTTTGAAATTGTCCAAGAAAAGTGTAAGAGGAAAAACAGGAGTGAGGAAATTGTCAGCGGTTTTTGACTCGACTGCCTATTTATCCGGGTGTGAATGATCCTCGATGTGTGCCTTCATACTGCCAACCTGAGCATATTCTGACACTCACATGTGCCTGCCACTCCTTCTGACAGCACCCACCCGGCCTCCATGCTCATGCTCATCATTCTCTGCTCAGGGCTCAGCTACCACCTATTTCTCCAGCAATAGATTTGGATCAACATTTTCCCCCAAGCTGCACTTATTGATTGTCTGTCTGATGTACAGGAAATATTCCTTCCAGGATTTCTGTGCAGAGGAAGATGATGATTTTTTAAGGAATACGGTGGCTTCCTTTGAGGCTGGCATGTCCGCCATTTGAGGGATTCAAACCACTAGTCAGATCAAGAGCCTTCGAAAAAGCACCTCCCTCAAGTCTGAAGACTGGGCTCCTCTTGGAGAACGCTCGCTCGGTAATCAGGAGGACCCCGGTTCCAGTCCCTCGCCTGTGTGTGACAGGAGGAAACCATTTTGAATACAACAAACTTCCTTCCTCTCATCTTTCCCTCTCTTTTGCTCAACTCCATCGGCACAGTTCAAAAAGAACCAGTAGGACACACAAGCCTTTTACAATCATTCTTCCAGGTGACGGACTTCTCATGGCCACCATGCTTCTGAGAATGACTGCCTCATGCTTTGCAGGCTCATGAATCTCACAAGAAGCGCTACAGGAGAGAAGTCACTCTGAAAGAGAGAAAGCAGAAACACCAGGAACCTGGCAGGGTGGCAGTGGATATACCGGTCCAGCAAATAATGAGCATGCTCCAATATCAAAATGCTTCAGAATACACTCTTCCTGCTCCCTAAGGACTAGCACACTTTTGCTTCTTCTCTAATGTGTTTTCTTTGGATATTCAGGTTTTGCCCAATCCCTTGGGTATCCACTTTTCCTTTTCAAAGGGAGGGTTGCCACTCAATGTCTGATATTGAGGTGAACTCATGATATCCAAAGCCATGCTTCTCTGCTGCATATCACAGTGTGACCTCATTTACATTATGCTCAATGGAGAAGAGAGTGCGGTGAAAGGAAAGCCTTTCCTCTGAGGTCTTGTGCTGAAAAACCAAAAAATCAGCATGTACATCATCAGGTGTCCCTTCCAACAACAGAAAAAGCCAGGAATCGGCAAAGGGAATTAGGCTCAGTCATGAGGCTTGCCCACAGAAAGACCTGGCACTGACTACCACCTGTACCTGAATGATATATTCTAACTACAGAAATGTCTGGGAATTGGGACACAGACCTTAAGCAATGCCCATTTATTTAGTGTCCCTTCACTGAAGTTGGTTTTCAACACCAACACCCTTCTACTTCTCATGCGCTTCTAAAGACCTTCCACTTCCTTTTCAACTCTTCAGCCTTGAAGCTCGGTGCCATTCCTCTTTCAGCACAATGCCTCTTCAGCACTTGCATTCTGCCCTCTGAAGATGAGTTCCTCACGCCAAAGGCAGGCTATTGTTTCATCCCTTGGCTTGGGCTCTGCATCTTTCCAGGGCTGATAAAAGAACTGTTGGCCATTTCTCAGTGGGCATAATGCCACAGAGGCAGCAGTCTTGTCAAGGGAATGAACCCTTGGATGAAGTGAGATGTGCTGGATATTTCTGCCCATGCAGGTTAGTTGCCAAACATTTGGAAAAATCATGGCAGGACCAATTCTGAGTGCAGCCCAGTTGTAAAGAAGCAGCCAAGTTGGTTGGCACTGGCAGGTGGAGTGAGCACAGAACATCTCTCCTAGACTGGCACCTGCCCCCTGTGGTCCTTCCAACATCATGCCTAAAGGACTCCCTGGTCTCCTCATGAGCCATTGGAGCAGCCGCACACCTGCACTTGGAAGACCAACTCCCCAGGTTCCAACTGTCTCCTCTTTGGACAATATCAGAAAAGAAGGACAACCGGCAAGGCAGGCTGTGATGTTTCCCATATCAAGTAGCACCTAAGTCAGGGGGTTGCACCACATGATCCCCTGGGCTGAGCTGTCAGTGGCCATCATGCCGTGGGGCTGCTAGGACCCTAGTCGTGTTGCCCTGCTTGGCCAAATCCCACCTGTGTCCAGACCAGGAGTTGTTTTCTGGGAGCGCGATGCCGATGGGGACGGTGCTATGCTGAGTGAAGTCATGATCCCCTGTGTCCCTCCGGCACTGCCTGAGCCCCAGACACCTTGGGGGCTCCATGCCCACAGCAGGAGCTATGATTCCTCACTGTCATAATGCCCGGTGCGGCCAAGCCAGAACAGCACCACCTAGCAGACCTGCACATTGTGGGAGCGAACTGTCGGTTCAGTGGGGGGTACCCTGTCCTTCTGGGACTGGAACCATTCCCGGCTCACTAGCCGTCGCACCACAAAACTCCTTAGGTCCACTTCAAGTGGGACTTCAAGTTAGGATACCATTTCTTGAATGTTCAAGCTCCTGTCCCTGACTCCTTTCTTCTATCCTCTTAGCATCACCGTGCAGCCGGGCCTCTTTTCAATCTTGGTCTGAAGCCGCCACAATCAGAAGCATCTCGGGTTGCCATGGGAACCATGACCCCGCCCAGCTCTCATGCTGCACCTAGGTGATCTCAGGCGCTGTGTGAGGTGCCGGTACCTGGTCACAGAAGCCACTCATCAACTTCCAGGGAGCCCAATGCCCAGAGAAAGCCTCTGGCAAAAGAGAAAAAGAGTATGATCCTAGGTCGCCTGGATCCTCTGCGCCCTTCACACCTCCCATGCACGAAGCCAGCCCCTTCCACTGAGAAGAGAGCCACTCTCCCATCTCTTTATTCTCAGGGAATGGAAACACTGAATAACGAAATTGAGGCCATTTGCAGAGGGGAATAGAATGAACTTGAAGGATTGACAGATACAGGATATGAATTTCAGCCACATATCTCACTCCATCATATCTAGGTCGAGCGAGCTACAAATCAAAGAGCGGCAGGTGGAGATTGCAGGTCGCATTTGTGTTTTCTTCCTGCCAGCAAACATCGATTTTGGGACCCCAGTCCCCGTGACCCATCAACACTTCCCTTTTCCTCTTTCGTTTTACTGACAGGTTCTGGCTGTGTTCCTAAGGTTCTTGGATGATGTTCTCCCTCTTCCATAAATAAGACGGTATGCAGAATTCAGCACGTCCACTGGGTTTTGCATTGTTCGTAGATATCTCCTGGTTTGAAATTGTCCAAGAAAAGTGTAAGAGGAAAAACAGGAGTGAGGAAATTGTCAGCGGTTTTTGACTCGACTGCCTATTTATCCGGGTGTGAATGATCCTCGATGTGTGCCTTCATACTGCCAACCTGAGCATATTCTGACACTCACATGTGCCTGCCACTCCTTCTGACAGCACCCACCCGGCCTCCATGCTCATGCTCATCATTCTCTGCTCAGGGCTCAGCTACCACCTATTTCTCCAGCAATAGATTTGGATCAACATTTTCCCCCAAGCTGCACTTATTGATTGTCTGTCTGATGTACAGGAAATATTCCTTCCAGGATTTCTGTGCAGAGGAAGATGATGATTTTTTAAGGAATACGATGGCTTCCTTTGAGGCTGGCATGTCCGCCATTTGAGGGATTCAAACCACTAGTCAGATCAAGAGCGTTCGAAAAAGCACCTCCCTCAAGTCTGAAGACTGGGCTCCTCTTGGAGAACGCTCGCTCGGTAATCAGGAGGACCCCGGTTCGAGTCCCTCGCCGGTGTGGCAGGAGGAAACCATTTTGAATACAACAAACTTCCTTCCTCTCATCTTTCCCTCTCTTTTGCTCAACTCCATCTGCACAGTTCAAAAAGAACCAGTAGGACACACAAGCCTTTTACAATCACTCTTCCAGGTGACGGACTTCTCATGGCCACCAAGCTTCTGTGAATGACTGCCTCATGCTTTGCAGGCTCATGAATCTCACAAGAAGCGCTACAGGAGAGAAGTCACTCTGAAAGAGAGAAAGCAGAAACACCAGGCACCTGGCAGGGTGGCAGTGGATATACCGGTCCAGCAAATAATGAGCATGCTCCAATATCAAAATGCTTCAGAATACACTCTTCCTGCTCCCTAAGGACTAGCACACTTTTGCTTCTTCTCTAATGTGTTTTCTTTGGATATTCAGGTTTTGCCCAATCCCTTGGGTATCCACTTTTCCTTTTCAAAGGGAGGGTTGCCACTCAATGTCTGATATTGTGGTGAACTCATGATATCCAAAGCCATGATTCTCTGCTGCATATCACAGTGCGATCTCATTTACATTATGCTCAATGGAGAAGAGAGTGCGGTGAAAGGAAAGCCTTTCCTCTGAGGTCTTGTGCTGAAAAACCAAAAAATCAGCATGTACATCATCAGGTGTCCCTTCCAACAACAGAAAAAGCCAGGAATCGGCAAAGGGAATTAGGCTCAGTCATGAGGCTTGCCCACAGAAAGACCTGGCACTGACTACCACCTGTACCTGAATGATATATTCTAACTACAGAAATGTCTGGGAATTGGGACACAGACCTTAAGCAATGCCCATTTATTTAGTGTCCCTTCACTGAAGTTGGTTTTCAACACCAACACCCTTCTACTTCTCATGCGCTTCTAAAGACCTTCCACTTCCTTTTCAACTCTTCAGCCTTGAAGCTCGGTGCCATTCCTCTTTCAGCACAATGCCTCTTCAGCTCTTGTATTCTGCCCTCTGAAGATGAGTTCCTCAAGCCAAAGGCAGGCTATTGTTTCATCCCTTGGCTTGGTCTCTGCATCTTTCCAGGGCTGATAAAAGAACTGTTGGCCATTTCTCAGTGGGCAAAATGCCACAGAGGCAGCAGTCTTGTCAAGGGAATGAACCCTTGGATGAAGTGAGATGTGCTGGATATTTCTGCCCGTGCAGGTTACTTGCCAAACATTTGGAAAAATCATGGCAGGACCAATTCTGAGTGCAGCCCAGTTGTAAAGAAGCAGCCAAGTTGGTTGGCACTGGCAGGTGGAGTGAGCACAGAACATCTCTCCTAGACTGGCACCTGCCCCCTGTGGTCCTTCCAACATCATGCCTAAAGGACTCCCTGGTCTCCTCATGAGCCATTGGAGCAGCCGCACACCTGCACTTGGAAGACCAACTCCCCAGGTTCCAACTGTCTCCTCTTTGGACAATATCAGAAAAGAAGGACAACCGGCAAGGCAGGCTGTGATGTTTCCCATATCAAGTAGCACCTAAGTCAGGGGGTTGCACCACATGATCCCCTGGGCTGAGCTGTCAGTGGCCATCATGCCGTGGGGCTGCTAGGACCCTAGTCGTGTTGCCCTGCTTGGCCAAATCCCACCTGTGTCCAGACCAGGAGTTGTTTTCTGGGAGCGCGATGCCGATGGGGACGGTGCTATGCTGAGTGAAGTCATGATCCCCTGTGTCCCTCCGGCACTGCCTGATCCCCAGACACCTTGGGGGCTTGATGCCCACAGAAGGAGCTATGATTCCTCGCTGTCATAATGCCCGGGGCGGCCAAGCCAGAACAGCACCACCTAGCAGACCTGCACATTGTGGGAGCGAACTGTCGGGTCAGCGGGGCTTACCCTGTCCTTCTGGGCCTGGAGCCATTCCCGGCTCACTAGCCGTCGCACCACAAAACTCCTTAGGTCCACTTCAAGTGGGACTTCAAGTTAGGATACCATTTCTTGAATGTTCAAGCTCCTGTCTCTGACTCCTTTCTTCTATCCTCTTAGCATCACCGTGCAGCTGGGCCTCTTTTCCATCTTGGTTTGAAGCCGCCATAATCAGAAGCATCTCGGGTTGCCATGGGAACCATGACCCCGCCCAGCTCTCATGCTGCACCTAGGTGATCTCAGGCGCTGTGTGAGGTGCCGGTACCTGGTCACAGAAGCCACTCATCAACTTCCAGGGAGCCCAATGCCCAGAGAAAGCCTCAGGCAAAAGAGAGAAAGAGTATGATCCTTGGTCGCCTGGAACCTCTGCAACCTTCACACCTCCCATGCACGAAGCCAGCCCCTTCCACTGAGAAGAGAGCCACTCTCCCATCTCTTTATTGTCAGGGAATGGAAACACTGGATAACGAAATTGAGGCCATTTGCCGAGGGGAACAGAATGAAGTTGAAGGAATGACAGATACATGATATGAATTTCAGCCACATATCTCACTCCATCATATCTAGGTCGAGCGAGCTACAAATCAAAGTATGGCATGTGGAGATTGCAGGTCACATTTGTATTTTCTTCCTGCCAGCAAACATCGATACTGGGTCCCCAGTCCCCGTGACCCATCAACACTTCACTTTTCCTCTTTCGTTTTACTGACAGGTTCTGGCTGTGTTCCTAAGGTTCTTGGATGATGTTCTCCCTCTTCCATAAATAAGACGGTATGCAGAATTCATCACGTCCACTGGGTTTTGCATTGTTCGTAGATATCTCCTGGTTTGAAATTGTCCAAGAAAAGTGTAAGAGGAATAACAGGAGTGAGGAAATTGTCAGCGGTTTTTGACTCAACTGCCTATTTATCCGGGTGTGAATGATCCTCGATGTGTGCCTTCATACTGCCAACCTGAGCATATTCTGATACTCACATGTGCCTGCCACTCCTTCTGACAGCACCCACCCGGCCTCCATGCTCATGCTCATCATTCTCTGCTCAGGGCTCATCTACCACCTATTTCTCCAGCAATAGATTGGGATCAACATTTTCCCTCAAGCTGCACTTATTGATTGTGTGTCTGATCTACAGGAAATATTCCCTCCAGGATATCTGTGGAGAGGAAGATGATGATTTTTTAAGGAATACAGTGGCTTCCTTTGAGGCTGGCTTGTCCGCCATTTGAGGTATTCAAACCACTACTCAGATCATGAGCATTCGAAAAAGCACCTCCCGCAGGTCTGCAGCCTTGGCTCTTCTTGCAGAGCGCTCGCTCGGTAATCAGGAGGACACCGGTTCGAGTCCCTCTCCTGTGTGACAGGAGGAAACCATCTTGAATAGACCGAATTTCCTTCCTCTCCTCTTTCCCCCTCTTTTCCTCAACTCCATCTGCACAGTTCAAAAAAAACCACTAGGTCACACAAGCCTTTTACAATCACTCTTCCAGGTGACGGACTTCTCATGGCCACCATGCTTCTGAGAATGACTGCCTCATGCTTTGCTGGCTTATGAATGTCACAAGAAGCGCTACAGGAGAGAAGTCACTCTGAAAGGGAGAAAGCAGAAACACCGGGCACCTGGCAGGGTGGCAGTGGATATACCGGTGCAGCAAATAATAAGCATGCTCCAATATGAAAATGCTTCAGAATACACTCTTCCTGCTCCCTAAGGACTAGCACACTTCTGCTTCTTCTCTAATGTGTTTTCTTTGGATATTCAGGTTTTGCCCAATCCCTTGTGTATCCACTTTTCCTTTTCAATGGGAGGGTTGGCACTCAATGTCTGATAGTGATGTGAACTCATGATATCCAAAGCCATGCTTCTCTGCTGCATATCACAGTGTGATGTCATTTACATTATGCTCAATGGAGAAGAGAATGCGGTGAAAGGAAAGCCTTTCCTCTCAGGTCTTGTGGTGAAAAACCAAAAAATCAGCATGTACATCATCAGGTGTCCCTCCCAACAACAGAAAAAGCCAGGAATTGGCAAAGGGAATTAGGCTCAGTCATGAGGCTTGCCCACAGAAAGACCTGGCACTGACTACCACCTGTACCTGAATGATATATTCTAACTACAGAAATGTCTGGGAATTGGGACACAGACCTTAAGGAATGCCCATTTATTTAGTGTACCTTCACTGAAGTTGGTTTTCAACACCAACACCCTTCTACTTCTCATGCACTTCTAAAGACCTTCCACTTCCTTTTCAACTCTTCAGCCTTGAAGCTCGGTGCCATTCCTCTTTCAGCACAATGCCTCTTCAGCTCTTGTATTCTGCCCTCTGAAGATGGGTTCCTCACGCCAAAGGGAGGCTATTGTTTCATCCCTTGGCTTGGGCTCTGCATCTTTCCAGGGCTCATAAAATTACTGTTGGCCATTTCTCAGTGGGCATAATGCCACAGAGGCAGCAGTCTTGTCAAGGGAATGAACCCTTGGATGAAGAGAGATGTGCTGGATATTTCTGCCCGTGCAGGTTAGTTGCCAAACATTTGGAAAAATCATGGCAGGACCAATTCTGAGTGAAGCCCAGTTGTAAAGAAGCAGCCAAGTTGGTTGGCACTGGCAGGTGGAGTGAGCACAGAACATCTCTCCTAGCCTGCCACCTGCCCCCTGTGGTCCTTCCAACATCATGCCTAAAGGACTCCCTGGTCTCCTCATGAGCCATTGGAGCAGCCACACACCTGCACTTGGAAGACCAACTCCCCAGGTTCTAACTGTCTTCTCTTTGGACAATATCAGAAAATAAGGACAAACGGCAAGGCAGGCTGTGATGTTTCCCATATCGAGTAGCACCTAAGTCAGGGGGTTGCACCACATGATCCCCTGGGCTGAGCTGTCAGTGGCCATCATGCCGTGTGGCTGCTAGGACCCTAGTAGTGTTGCGCTGCTTGGCCAAAACCCACCTGTGTCCAGACCAGGAGTTTTTTTCTGGGAGCGCGATGCTGATGGGGACGGTACTATGCTGAGTGAAGTCATGATCCCCTGTGTCCCTCCGGCACTGCCTGAGCCCCAGACACCTTGGGAGCTCGATGCCTACAGCAGGATCTACGATTCCTCGCTGTCATAATGCCCGGTGCGGCCAAGCCAGAACAGCACCACCTAGCAGATCTGCACCTTGTGGGAGCGAACTGTAGGTTCAGCGGGGGGTACCCTGTCCTTCTGGGACTGGAGCCATTCCCGGCTCACTAACCCACGCACCACAAAACTCCTTAGGTCCACTTCCAGTGGGACTTCAAGTTAGGATACCATTTCTTGAATGTTCAAGCTCCTGTCCCTGACTCCTTTCTTCTATCCTCTTAGCATCACCGTGCAGCTGGGCCTCTTTTAAATCTTGGTCTGAAGCCGCCACAATCAGAAGCATCTCGGGTTGCCATGGGAACCATGACCCTGCCCAGCTCTCATGCTGCACCTAGGTGATCTCACGCGCTGTGTGAGGTGCCGGTACCTGGTCACAAAAGCCACTCATCAACTACCAGGGAGCCCAATGCCAAGAGTAAGCCTCTGGCAAAAGAGAGAAAGAGTATGATCCTAGGTCGCCTGGATCCTCTGCGCCCTTCACACCTCCCATGCACGAAGCCATCCCCTTCCACTGAGAAGAGAGCCACTCTCCCATCTCTTTATTCTCAGGGAATGGAAACACTGGATAACGAAATTGAGGCCATTTGCAGAGGGGAAGAGGATGAAGTTGAAGGATTGAAAGATACAGGATATGAATTTCAGCCACATATCTCACTCCATCATATCTAGGTCGAGCGAACTACAAATCAAAGAGCGGCAGGTGGAGATTGCAGGTCGCATTTGTGTTTTCTTCCTGCCAGCAAACATCGATCCTGGGAACCCAGACCCTGTGACCCATCAACACTTCCCTTTTCCTCTTTCATTTTACTGACAGGTTCTGGCTGTGTTCCTAAGGTTCTTGGATGATTTTCTCCCGCTTCCATAAATAAGACGGTATGCAGAATTCAGCATGTCCACTGGGTTTTGCATTGTTCGTAGATATCTCCTGGTTTGAAATTGTCCATGAAAAGTGTAAGAGGTAAAAGAGGAGTGAGGAAATTGTCAGCGGTTTTTGAATCGACTGCCTATTTATCCGGGTGTGAATAATCCTCGATGTGTACCTTCATACTGCCAACCTGAGCATATTCTGATACTCACATGTGCCTGCCACTCCTTCTGACAGCACCCACCCGGCCTCCATGCTCATGCTCATCATTCTCTGCTCAGGGCTCATCTATCACCTATTTCTCCAGCAATAGATTTGGATCAACATTTTCCCCCAAGCTGCACTTATTGATTGTGTGTCTGATGTACAGGAAATATTCCTTCCAGGATTTCTGTGGAGAGGAAGATGATGATTTTTTAAGGAATTTGGTGACTTCCTTGGAGGCTGGCTTGTCCGCCATTTGAGGGATTCAAACAACTAGTCAGATCAAGAATATTCGAAAAAGCACCTCCCGCAGGTCTGCAGCCTTGGCTCCTCTTGCAGAGCGGTTGCTCGGTAATCAGGAGGACCCCGGTTCGAGTCCCTCCCCTGTGTGACAGGAGGAAACCATCTTGAATAGACCAAACTTCCTTCCTCTCATCTTTCCCTCTCTTTTGCTCAACTCCATCTGCACAGTTCAAAAAGAACCAGTAGGACACGCAAGCCTTTTACAATCACTCTTCCAGGTGACGGACTTCTCATGGCCACCATGCTTCTGAGAATGACTGCCTCATGCTTTGCAGGCTCATGAATGTCACAAGAAGCGCTACAGGAGAAAAGTCACACGGAAAGACAGAAAGCAGAAACACCAGGCACTTGGCAGGGTGGCAGTGGATATACCGGTCCAGCAAATAATAAGCATGCTCCAATATGAAAATGCTTCAGAATACACTCTTCCTGCTCCCTAAGGACTAGCACACTTCTGCTTCTTCCCTAATGTGTTCTCTTTGGATATTCAGGTTTTGCCCAATCCCTTGGGTATCCACTGTTCCTTTTCAACGGGAGGGTTGGCACTCAATGTCTGACATTGAGGTGAATTCATGATATCCGAAGCCATGCTTCTCTGCTGCATATCACAGTGCGATGTCATTTACATTATGCTCAATGGAGAAGAGAGTGCGGTGAAAGGAAAGCTTTTCCTCTGAGGTCTTGTGCTGAAAAACCAAAAAATCAGCATGTACATCATCAGGTGTCCCTCCCAACAACAGAAAAAGCCAGGAATTGGCAAAGGGAATTAGGCTCAGTCACGAGGCTTGTCCACAGAAAGACCTGGCACTGACTACCACCTGTACGTGAATGATATATTCTAACTACAGAAATGTCTGGGAATTGGGACACAGACTTTAAGCAATGCCCACTTATTTAGTGTCCCTTCACTGAAGTTGGTTTTCAACACCAACACCCTTCTACTTCTCATGCCCTTCTAAAGACCTTCCACTTCCTTTTCGAATCTTCAGCCTTGAAGCTCGGTGCCATTCCTCTTTCAGCACAATGCCTCTTCAGCACTTGTATTCTGCCCTCTGAAGATGAGTTCCTCACGCCAAAGGCAGGCTATTGTTTCATCCCCTGGCTTGGGCTCTGCATCTTTCCAGGGCTGATAAAAGAACTGTTGGCCATTTCTCAGTGGGCATAATGCCACAGAGGCAGCAGTCTTGTCAAGGGAATGAACCCTTGGATGAAGAGAGATGTGCTGGATATTTCTGCCCGTGCAGGTTAGTTGCCAAACATTTGGAAAAATCATGGCAGGACCAATTCTGAGTGCAGCCCAGTTGTAAAGAAGCAGCCAAGTTGGTTGGCAGTGGCAGGTGGAGTGAGCACAGTACATCTCCCCTAGCCTGGCACCTGCCCCCTGGGTCCTTCCAACATCATGACTAAAGGACTCCCTGGTCTCCTCATGAGCCATTGGAGCAGCCACACACCTGCACTTGGAAGACCAACTCCCCAGGTTCTAACTGTCTCCTCTTTGGACAATATCAGAAAAGAAGGACAACCGGCAAGGCAGGCTGTGATGTTTCCCATATCAAGTAACACCTAAGTCAGGGGGTTGCACCACATGATCCCCTGGGCTGAGCTGTCAGTGGCCATCATGCCGTGGGCTGCTAGGACCCTAGTCGTGTTGCCCTGCTTGGCCAAATCCCACCTGTGTCCAGACCAGGAGTTGTTTTCTGGGAGCGCGATGCCGATGGGGACGGGGCTATGCTCAGTGAATTCATGATCCCCTGTGTCCCTCCGGCACTGCCTGAGCCCCAGACACCTTGGGGGCTCGATGCCCACAGCAGGAGCTACGATTCCTCGCTGTCATAATGCCCGGTGCGGCCAAGCCAGAACAGCACCACCTAGCAGACCTGCACATTGTGGGAGCGAACTGTCGGTTCAGCGGGGGGTACCCTGTCCTTCTGGGACTGGAGCCATTCCCGGCTCACTAGCCGTCGCACCACAAAACTCCTTAGGTCCACTTCAAGTGGGACTTCAAGTTAGGATACCATTTCTTGAATGTTCAAGCTCCTGCCCTGACTCCTTTCTTTTATCGTCTTAGCATCACCGTGCAGCTGGGCCTCTTTTAAATCTTGGTCTGAAGCCGCCACAATCAGAAGCATCTCGGGTTGCCATGGGAACCATGACCCCACCCAGCTCTCATGCTGCACCTAGGTGACCTCAGGCGCTCTGTGAGGTGCCGGTACCTGGTCACAGAAGCTACTCATCAACTTCCAGGGAGCCCAATGCCCAGAGAAAGTCTCTGGCAAAAGAGAGAAAGAGTATGATCCTAGGTTGCCTGGATCCTCTGCGCCCTTCACACCTCCCATGCACGAAGCCAGCCCCTTCCACTGAGAAGAGAGCCACTCTCCCATCTCTTTATTCTCAGGGAATGGAAACATTGGATAACGAAATTGAGGCCATTTGCAGAGGGGAACAGAATGAACTTGAAGGATTGACAAATACAAGATATGAATTTCAGCCACATATCTCACTCCATCATATCTAGGTCGAGCGAGCTAGAAATCAAAGAGCGGTAGGTGGAGATTGCAGGTCGCATTCGTGTTTTCTTCCTGCCAGCAAACATCGATCCTGGGACCCCAGTCCCCGTGACCCATCAACACTTCCCTTTTCCTCTTTCGTTTTACTGACAGGTTCTGGCTGTGTTCCTAAGGTTCTTGGATGATGTTCTCCCTCTTCCATAAATAAGACGGTATGCAGAATTCAGCACGTCCACTGGGTTTTGCATTGTTCGTAGATATCTCCTGGTTTGAAATTGTCCAAGAAAAGTGTAAGAGGAAAAACAGGAGTGAGGAAATTGTCAGCGGTTTTTGACTCGACTGCCTATTTATCCGGGTGTGAATGATCCTCGATGTGTGCCTTCATACTGCCAACCTGAGCATATTCTGACACTCACATGTGCCTGCCACTCCTTCTGACAGCACCCACCCGGCCTCCATGCTCATGCTCATCATTCTCTGCTCAGGGCTCAGCTACCACCTATTTCTCCAGCAATAGATTTGGATCAACATTTTCCCCCAAGCTGCACTTATTGATTGTCTGTCTGATGTACAGGAAATATTCCTTCCAGGATTTCTGTGCAGAGGAAGATGATGATTTTTTAAGGAATACGATGGCTTCCTTTGAGGCTGGCATGTCCGCCATTTGAGGGATTCAAACCACTAGTCAGATCAAGAGCGTTCGAAAAAGCACCTCCCTCAAGTCTGAAGACTGGGCTCCTCTTGGAGAACGCTCGCTCGGTAATCAGGAGGACCCCGGTTCGAGTCCCTCGCCGGTGTGGCAGGAGGAAACCATTTTGAATACAACAAACTTCCTTCCTCTCATCTTTCCCTCTCTTTTGCTCAACTCCATCTGCACAGTTCAAAAAGAACCAGTAGGACACACAAGCCTTTTACAATCACTCTTCCAGGTGACGGACTTCTCATGGCCACCATGCTTCTGAGAATGACTGCCTCATGCTTTGCAGGCTCATGAATCTCACAAGAAGCGCTACAGGAGAGAAGTCACTCTGAAAGAGAGAAAGCAGAAACACCAGGCACCTGGCAGGGTGGCAGTGGATATACCGGTCCAGCAAATAATGAGCATGCTCCAATATGAAAATGCTTCAGAATACACTCTTCCTGCTCCCTAAGGACTAGCACACTTTTGCTTCTTCTCTAATGTGTTTTCTTTGGATATTCAGGTTTTGCCCAATCCCTTGGGTATCCACTTTTCCTTTTCAAAGGGAGGGTTGCCACTCAATGTCTGATATTGAGGTGAACTCATGATATCCAAAGCCATGCTTCTCTGCTGCATATCACAGTGTGATCTCATTTACATTATGCTCAATGGAGAAGAGAGTGCGGTGAAAGGAAAGCCTTTCCTCTGAGGTCTTGTGCTGAAAAACCAAAAAATCAGCATGTACATCATCAGGTGTCCCTTCCAACAACAGAAAAAGCCAGGAATCGGCAAAGGGAATTAGGCTCAGTCATGAGGCTTGCCCACAGAAAGACCTGGCACTGACTACCACCTGTACCTGAATGATATATTCTAACTACAGAAATGTCTGGGAATTGGGACACAGACCTTAAGCAATGCCCATTTATTTAGTGTCCCTTCACTGAAGTTGGTTTTCAACACCAACACCCTTCTACTTCTCATGCGCTTCTAAAGACCTTCCACTTCCTTTTCAACTCTTCAGCCTTGAAGCTCGGTGCCATTCCTCTTTCAGCACAATGCCTCTTCAGCACTTGTATTCTGCCCTCTGAAGATGAGTTCCTCACGCCAAAGGCAGGCTATTGTTTCATCCCTTGGCTTGGGCTCTGCATCTTTCCAGGGCTGATAAAAGAACTGTTGGCCATTTCTCAGTGGGCATAATGCCACAGAGGCAGCAGTCTTGTCAAGGGAATGAACCCTTGGATGAAGTGAGATGTGCTGGATATTTCTGCCCGTGCAGGTTAGTTGCCAAACATTTGGAAAAATCATGGCAGGACCAATTCTGAGTGCAGCCCAGTTGTAAAGAAGCAGCCAAGTTGGTTGGCACTGGCAGGTGGAGTGAGCACAGAACATCTCTCCTAGACTGGCACCTGCCCCCTGTGGTCCTTCCAACATCATGCCTAAAGGACTCCCTGGTCTCCTCATGAGCCATTGGAGCAGCCGCACACCTGCACTTGGAAGACCAACTCCCCAGGTTCCAACTGTCTCCTCTTTGGACAATATCAGAAAAGAAGGACAACCGGCAAGGCAGGCTGTGATGTTTCCCATATCAAGTAGCACCTAAGTCAGGGGGTTGCACCACATGATCCCCTGGGCTGAGCTGTCAGTGGCCATCATGCCGTGGGGCTGCTAGGACCCTAGTCGTGTTGCCCTGCTTGGCCAAATCCCACCTGTGTCCAGACCAGGAGTTGTTTTCTGGGAGCGCGATGCCGATGGGGACGGTGCTATGCTGAGTGAAGTCATGATCCCCTGTGTCCCTCCGGCACTGCCTGAGCCCCAGACACCTTGGGGGCTCCATGCCCACAGCAGGAGCTATGATTCCTCACTGTCATAATGCCCGGTGCGGCCAAGCCAGAACAGCACCACCTAGCAGACCTGCACATTGTGGGAGCGAACTGTCGGTTCAGCGGGGGGTACCCTGTCCTTCTGGGACTGGAACCATTCCCGGCTCACTAGCCGTCGCACCACAAAACTCCTTAGGTCCACTTCAAGTGGGACTTCAAGTTAGGATACCATTTCTTGAATGTTCAAGCTCCTGTCCCTGACTCCTTTCTTCTATCCTCTTAGCATCACCGTGCAGCCGGGCCTCTTTTCAATCTTGGTCTGAAGCCGCCACAATCAGAAGCATCTCGGGTTGCCATGGGAACCATGACCCCGCCCAGCTCTCATGCTGCACCTAGGTGATCTCAGGCGCTGTGTGAGGTGCCGGGACCTGGTCACAGAAGCCACTCATCAACTTCCAGGGAGCCCAATGCCCAGAGAAAGCCTCTGGCAAAAGAGAGAAAGAGTATGATCCTAGGTCGCCTGGATCCTCTGCGCCCTTCACACCTCCCATGCACGAAGCCAGCCCCTTCCACTGAGAAGAGAGCCACTCTCCCATCTCTTTATTCTCAGGGAATGGAAACACTGAATAACGAAATTGAGGCCATTTGCAGAGGGGAATAGAATGAACTTGAAGGATTGACAGATACAGGATATGAATTTCAGCCACATATCTCACTCCATCATATCTAGGTCGAGCGAGCTACAAATCAAAGAGCGGCAGGTAGAGATTGCAGGTCGCATTTGTGTTTTCTTCCTGCCAGCAAACATCGATTTTGGGACCCCAGTCCCCGTGACCCATCAACACTTCCCTTTTCCTCTTTCGTTTTACTGACAGGTTCTGGCTGTGTTCCTAAGGTTCTTGGATGATGTTCTCCCTCTTCCATAAATAAGACGGTATGCAGAATTCAGCACGTCCACTGGGTTTTGCATTGTTCGTAGATATCTCCTGGTTTGAAATTGTCCAAGAAAAGTGTAAGAGGAAAAACAGGAGTGAGGAAATTGTCAGCGGTTTTTGACTCGACTGCCTATTTATCCGGGTGTGAATGATCCTCGATGTGTGCCTTCATACTGCCAACCTGAGCATATTCTGACACTCACATGTGCCTGCCACTCCTTCTGACAGCACCCACCCGGCCTCCATGCTCATGCTCATCATTCTCTGCTCAGGGCTCAGCTACCACCTATTTCTCCAGCAATAGATTTGGATCAACATTTTCCCCCAAGCTGCACTTATTGATTGTCTGTCTGATGTACAGGAAATATTCCTTCCAGGATTTCTGTGCAGAGGAAGATGATGATTTTTTAAGGAATACGATGGCTTCCTTTGAGGCTGGCATGTCCGCCATTTGAGGGATTCAAACCACTAGTCAGATCAAGAGCGTTCGAAAAAGCACCTCCCTCAAGTCTGAAGACTGGGCTCCTCTTGGAGAACGCTCGCTCGGTAATCAGGAGGACCCCGGTTCGAGTCCCTCGCCGGTGTGGCAGGAGGAAACCATTTTGAATACAACAAACTTCCTTCCTCTCATCTTTCCCTCTCTTTTGCTCAACTCCATCTGCACAGTTCAAAAAGAACCAGTAGGACACACAAGCCTTTTACAATCACTCTTCCAGGTGACGGACTTCTCATGGCCACCATGCTTCTGAGAATGACTGCCTCATGCTTTGCAGGCTCATGAATCTCACAAGAAGCGCTACAGGAGAGAAGTCACTCTGAAAGAGAGAAAGCAGAAACACCAGGCACCTGGCAGGGTGGCAGTGGATATACCGGTCCAGCAAATAATGAGCATGCTCCAATATCAAAATGCTTCAGAATACACTCTTCCTGCTCCCTAAGGACTAGCACACTTTTGCTTCTTCTCTAATGTGTTTTCTTTGGATATTCAGGTTTTGCCCAATCCCTTGGGTATCCACTTTTCCTTTTCAAAGGGAGGGTTGCCACTCAATGTCTGATATTGAGGTGAACTCATGATATCCAAAGCCATGCTTCTCTGCTGCATATCACAGTGTGATCTCATTTACATTATGCTCAATGGAGAAGAGAGTGCGGTGAAAGGAAAGCCTTTCCTCTGAGGTCTTGTGCTGAAAAACCAAAAAATCAGCATGTACATCATCAGGTGTCCCTTCCAACAACAGAAAAAGCCAGGAATCGGCAAAGGGAATTAGGCTCAGTCATGAGGCTTGCCCACAGAAAGACCTGGCACTGACTACCACCTGTACCTGAATGATATATTCTAACTACAGAAATGTCTGGGAATTGGGACACAGACCTTAAGCAATGCCCATTTATTTAGTGTCCCTTCACTGAAGTTGGTTTTCAACACCAACACCCTTCTACTTCTCATGCGCTTCTAAAGACCTTCCACTTCCTTTTCAACTCTTCAGCCTTGAAGCTCGGTGCCATTCCTCTTTCAGCACAATGCCTCTTCAGCACTTGTATTCTGCCCTCTGAAGATGAGTTCCTCACGCCAAAGGCAGGCTATTGTTTCATCCCTTGGCTTGGGCTCTGCATCTTTCCAGGGCTGATAAAAGAACTGTTGGCCATTTCTCAGTGGGCATAATGCCACAGAGGCAGCAGTCTTGTCAAGGGAATGAACCCTTGGATGAAGTGAGATGTGCTGGATATTTCTGCCCGTGCAGGTTAGTTGCCAAACATTTGGAAAAATCATGGCAGGACCAATTCTGAGTGCAGCCCAGTTGTAAAGAAGCAGCCAAGTTGGTTGGCACTGGCAGGTGGAGTGAGCACAGAACATCTCTCCTAGACTGGCACCTGCCCCCTGTGGTCCTTCCAACATCATGCCTAAAGGACTCCCTGGTCTCCTCATGAGCCATTGGAGCAGCCGCACACCTGCACTTGGAAGACCAACTCCCCAGGTTCCAACTGTCTCCTCTTTGGACAATATCAGAAAAGAAGGACAACCGGCAAGGCAGGCTGTGATGTTTCCCATATCAAGTAGCACCTAAGTCAGGGGGTTGCACCACATGATCCCCTGGGCTGAGCTGTCAGTGGCCATCATGCCGTGGGGCTGCTAGGACCCTAGTCGTGTTGCCCTGCTTGGCCAAATCCCACCTGTGTCCAGACCAGGAGTTGTTTTCTGGGAGCGCGATGCCGATGGGGACGGTGCTATGCTGAGTGAAGTCATGATCCCCTGTGTCCCTCCGGCACTGCCTGAGCCCCAGACACCTTGGGGGCTCCATGCCCACAGCAGGAGCTATGATTCCTCACTGTCATAATGCCCGGTGCGGCCAAGCCAGAACAGCACCACCTAGCAGACCTGCACATTGTGGGAGCGAACTGTCGGTTCAGCGGGGGGTACCCTGTCCTTCTGGGACTGGAACCATTCCCGGCTCACTAGCCGTCGCACCACAAAACTCCTTAGGTCCACTTCAAGTGGGACTTCAAGTTAGGATACCATTTCTTGAATGTTCAAGCTCCTGTCCCTGACTCCTTTCTTCTATCCTCTTAGCATCACCGTGCAGCCGGGCCTCTTTTCAATCTTGGTCTGAAGCCGCCACAATCAGAAGCATCTCGGGTTGCCATGGGAACCATGACCCCGCCCAGCTCTCATGCTGCACCTAGGTGATCTCAGGCGCTGTGTGAGGTGCCGGGACCTGGTCACAGAAGCCACTCATCAACTTCCAGGGAGCCCAATGCCCAGAGAAAGCCTCTGGCAAAAGAGAGAAAGAGTATGATCCTAGGTCGCCTGGATCCTCTGCGCCCTTCACACCTCCCATGCACGAAGCCAGCCCCTTCCACTGAGAAGAGAGCCACTCTCCCATCTCTTTATTCTCAGGGAATGGAAACACTGAATAACGAAATTGAGGCCATTTGCAGAGGGGAATAGAATGAACTTGAAGGATTGACAGATACAGGATATGAATTTCAGCCACATATCTCACTCCATCATATCTAGGTCGAGCGAGCTACAAATCAAAGAGCGGCAGGTAGAGATTGCAGGTCGCATTTGTGTTTTCTTCCTGCCAGCAAACATCGATTTTGGGACCCCAGTCCCCGTGACCCATCAACACTTCCCTTTTCCTCTTTCGTTTTACTGACAGGTTCTGGCTGTGTTCCTAAGGTTCTTGGATGATGTTCTCCCTCTTCCATAAATAAGACGGTATGCAGAATTCAGCACGTCCACTGGGTTTTGCATTGTTCGTAGATATCTCCTGGTTTGAAATTGTCCAAGAAAAGTGTAAGAGGAAAAACAGGAGTGAGGAAATTGTCAGCGGTTTTTGACTCGACTGCCTATTTATCCGGGTGTGAATGATCCTCGATGTGTGCCTTCATACTGCCAACCTGAGCATATTCTGACACTCACATGTGCCTGCCACTCCTTCTGACAGCACCCACCCGGCCTCCATGCTCATGCTCATCATTCTCTGCTCAGGGCTCAGCTACCACCTATTTCTCCAGCAATAGATTTGGATCAACATTTTCCCCCAAGCTGCACTTATTGATTGTCTGTCTGATGTACAGGAAATATTCCTTCCAGGATTTCTGTGCAGAGGAAGATGATGATTTTTTAAGGAATACGATGGCTTCCTTTGAGGCTGGCATGTCCGCCATTTGAGGGATTCAAACCACTAGTCAGATCAAGAGCGTTCGAAAAAGCACCTCCCTCAAGTCTGAAGACTGGGCTCCTCTTGGAGAACGCTCGCTCGGTAATCAGGAGGACCCCGGTTCGAGTCCCTCGCCGGTGTGGCAGGAGGAAACCATTTTGAATACAACAAACTTCCTTCCTCTCATCTTTCCCTCTCTTTTGCTCAACTCCATCTGCACAGTTCAAAAAGAACCAGTAGGACACACAAGCCTTTTACAATCACTCTTCCAGGTGACGGACTTCTCATGGCCACCATGCTTCTGAGAATGACTGCCTCATGCTTTGCAGGCTCATGAATCTCACAAGAAGCGCTACAGGAGAGAAGTCACTCTGAAAGAGAGAAAGCAGAAACACCAGGCACCTGGCAGGGTGGCAGTGGATATACCGGTCCAGCAAATAATGAGCATGCTCCAATATCAAAATGCTTCAGAATACACTCTTCCTGCTCCCTAAGGACTAGCACACTTTTGCTTCTTCTCTAATGTGTTTTCTTTGGATATTCAGGTTTTGCCCAATCCCTTGGGTATCCACTTTTCCTTTTCAAAGGGAGGGTTGCCACTCAATGTCTGATATTGAGGTGAACTCATGATATCCAAAGCCATGCTTCTCTGCTGCATATCACAGTGTGATCTCATTTACATTATGCTCAATGGAGAAGAGAGTGCGGTGAAAGGAAAGCCTTTCCTCTGAGGTCTTGTGCTGAAAAACCAAAAAATCAGCATGTACATCATCAGGTGTCCCTTCCAACAACAGAAAAAGCCAGGAATCGGCAAAGGGAATTAGGCTCAGTCATGAGGCTTGCCCACAGAAAGACCTGGCACTGACTACCACCTGTACCTGAATGATATATTCTAACTACAGAAATGTCTGGGAATTGGGACACAGACCTTAAGCAATGCCCATTTATTTAGTGTCCCTTCACTGAAGTTGGTTTTCAACACCAACACCCTTCTACTTCTCATGCGCTTCTAAAGACCTTCCACTTCCTTTTCAACTCTTCAGCCTTGAAGCTCGGTGCCATTCCTCTTTCAGCACAATGCCTCTTCAGCACTTGTATTCTGCCCTCTGAAGATGAGTTCCTCACGCCAAAGGCAGGCTATTGTTTCATCCCTTGGCTTGGGCTCTGCATCTTTCCAGGGCTGATAAAAGAACTGTTGGCCATTTCTCAGTGGGCATAATGCCACAGAGGCAGCAGTCTTGTCAAGGGAATGAACCCTTGGATGAAGTGAGATGTGCTGGATATTTCTGCCCGTGCAGGTTAGTTGCCAAACATTTGGAAAAATCATGGCAGGACCAATTCTGAGTGCAGCCCAGTTGTAAAGAAGCAGCCAAGTTGGTTGGCACTGGCAGGTGGAGTGAGCACAGAACATCTCTCCTAGACTGGCACCTGCCCCCTGTGGTCCTTCCAACATCATGCCTAAAGGACTCCCTGGTCTCCTCATGAGCCATTGGAGCAGCCGCACACCTGCACTTGGAAGACCAACTCCCCAGGTTCCAACTGTCTCCTCTTTGGACAATATCAGAAAAGAAGGACAACCGGCAAGGCAGGCTGTGATGTTTCCCATATCAAGTAGCACCTAAGTCAGGGGGTTGCACCACATGATCCCCTGGGCTGAGCTGTCAGTGGCCATCATGCCGTGGGGCTGCTAGGACCCTAGTCGTGTTGCCCTGCTTGGCCAAATCCCACCTGTGTCCAGACCAGGAGTTGTTTTCTGGGAGCGCGATGCCGATGGGGACGGTGCTATGCTGAGTGAAGTCATGATCCCCTGTGTCCCTCCGGCACTGCCTGAGCCCCAGACACCTTGGGGGCTCCATGCCCACAGCAGGAGCTATGATTCCTCACTGTCATAATGCCCGGTGCGGCCAAGCCAGAACAGCACCACCTAGCAGACCTGCACATTGTGGGAGCGAACTGTCGGTTCAGCGGGGGGTACCCTGTCCTTCTGGGACTGGAACCATTCCCGGCTCACTAGCCGTCGCACCACAAAACTCCTTAGGTCCACTTCAAGTGGGACTTCAAGTTAGGATACCATTTCTTGAATGTTCAAGCTCCTGTCCCTGACTCCTTTCTTCTATCCTCTTAGCATCACCGTGCAGCCGGGCCTCTTTTCAATCTTGGTCTGAAGCCGCCACAATCAGAAGCATCTCGGGTTGCCATGGGAACCATGACCCCGCCCAGCTCTCATGCTGCACCTAGGTGATCTCAGGCGCTGTGTGAGGTGCCGGGACCTGGTCACAGAAGCCACTCATCAACTTCCAGGGAGCCCAATGCCCAGAGAAAGCCTCTGGCAAAAGAGAGAAAGAGTATGATCCTAGGTCGCCTGGATCCTCTGCGCCCTTCACACCTCCCATGCACGAAGCCAGCCCCTTCCACTGAGAAGAGAGCCACTCTCCCATCTCTTTATTCTCAGGGAATGGAAACACTGAATAACGAAATTGAGGCCATTTGCAGAGGGGAATAGAATGAACTTGAAGGATTGACAGATACAGGATATGAATTTCAGCCACATATCTCACTCCATCATATCTAGGTCGAGCGAGCTACAAATCAAAGAGCGGCAGGTAGAGATTGCAGGTCGCATTTGTGTTTTCTTCCTGCCAGCAAACATCGATTTTGGGACCCCAGTCCCCGTGACCCATCAACACTTCCCTTTTCCTCTTTCGTTTTACTGACAGGTTCTGGCTGTGTTCCTAAGGTTCTTGGATGATGTTCTCCCTCTTCCATAAATAAGACGGTATGCAGAATTCAGCACGTCCACTGGGTTTTGCATTGTTCGTAGATATCTCCTGGTTTGAAATTGTCCAAGAAAAGTGTAAGAGGAAAAACAGGAGTGAGGAAATTGTCAGCGGTTTTTGACTCGACTGCCTATTTATCCGGGTGTGAATGATCCTCGATGTGTGCCTTCATACTGCCAACCTGAGCATATTCTGACACTCACATGTGCCTGCCACTCCTTCTGACAGCACCCACCCGGCCTCCATGCTCATGCTCATCATTCTCTGCTCAGGGCTCAGCTACCACCTATTTCTCCAGCAATAGATTTGGATCAACATTTTCCCCCAAGCTGCACTTATTGATTGTCTGTCTGATGTACAGGAAATATTCCTTCCAGGATTTCTGTGCAGAGGAAGATGATGATTTTTTAAGGAATACGATGGCTTCCTTTGAGGCTGGCATGTCCGCCATTTGAGGGATTCAAACCACTAGTCAGATCAAGAGCGTTCGAAAAAGCACCTCCCTCAAGTCTGAAGACTGGGCTCCTCTTGGAGAACGCTCGCTCGGTAATCAGGAGGACCCCGGTTCGAGTCCCTCGCCGGTGTGGCAGGAGGAAACCATTTTGAATACAACAAACTTCCTTCCTCTCATCTTTCCCTCTCTTTTGCTCAACTCCATCTGCACAGTTCAAAAAGAACCAGTAGGACACACAAGCCTTTTACAATCACTCTTCCAGGTGACGGACTTCTCATGGCCACCATGCTTCTGAGAATGACTGCCTCATGCTTTGCAGGCTCATGAATCTCACAAGAAGCGCTACAGGAGAGAAGTCACTCTGAAAGAGAGAAAGCAGAAACACCAGGCACCTGGCAGGGTGGCAGTGGATATACCGGTCCAGCAAATAATGAGCATGCTCCAATATCAAAATGCTTCAGAATACACTCTTCCTGCTCCCTAAGGACTAGCACACTTTGCTTCTTCTCTAATGTGTTTTCTTTGGATATTCAGGTTTTGCCCAATCCCTTGGGTATCCACTTTTCCTTTTCAAAGGGAGGGTTGCCACTCAATGTCTGATATTGAGGTGAACTCATGATATCCAAAGCCATGCTTCTCTGCTGCATATCACAGTGTGATCTCATTTACATTATGCTCAATGGAGAAGAGAGTGCGGTGAAAGGAAAGCCTTTCCTCTGAGGTCTTGTGCTGAAAAACCAAAAAATCAGCATGTACATCATCAGGTGTCCCTTCCAACAACAGAAAAAGCCAGGAATCGGCAAAGGGAATTAGGCTCAGTCATGAGGCTTGCCCACAGAAAGACCTGGCACTGACTACCACCTGTACCTGAATGATATATTCTAACTACAGAAATGTCTGGGAATTGGGACACAGACCTTAAGCAATGCCCATTTATTTAGTGTCCCTTCACTGAAGTTGGTTTTCAACACCAACACCCTTCTACTTCTCATGCGCTTCTAAAGACCTTCCACTTCCTTTTCAACTCTTCAGCCTTGAAGCTCGGTGCCATTCCTCTTTCAGCACAATGCCTCTTCAGCACTTGTATTCTGCCCTCTGAAGATGAGTTCCTCACGCCAAAGGCAGGCTATTGTTTCATCCCTTGGCTTGGGCTCTGCATCTTTCCAGGGCTGATAAAAGAACTGTTGGCCATTTCTCAGTGGGCATAATGCCACAGAGGCAGCAGTCTTGTCAAGGGAATGAACCCTTGGATGAAGTGAGATGTGCTGGATATTTCTGCCCGTGCAGGTTAGTTGCCAAACATTTGGAAAAATCATGGCAGGACCAATTCTGAGTGCAGCCCAGTTGTAAAGAAGCAGCCAAGTTGGTTGGCACTGGCAGGTGGAGTGAGCACAGAACATCTCTCCTAGACTGGCACCTGCCCCCTGTGGTCCTTCCAACATCATGCCTAAAGGACTCCCTGGTCTCCTCATGAGCCATTGGAGCAGCCGCACACCTGCACTTGGAAGACCAACTCCCCAGGTTCCAACTGTCTCCTCTTTGGACAATATCAGAAAAGAAGGACAACCGGCAAGGCAGGCTGTGATGTTTCCCATATCAAGTAGCACCTAAGTCAGGGGGTTGCACCACATGATCCCCTGGGCTGAGCTGTCAGTGGCCATCATGCCGTGGGGCTGCTAGGACCCTAGTCGTGTTGCCCTGCTTGGCCAAATCCCACCTGTGTCCAGACCAGGAGTTGTTTTCTGGGAGCGCGATGCCGATGGGGACGGTGCTATGCTGAGTGAAGTCATGATCCCCTGTGTCCCTCCGGCACTGCCTGAGCCCCAGACACCTTGGGGGCTCCATGCCCACAGCAGGAGCTATGATTCCTCACTGTCATAATGCCCGGTGCGGCCAAGCCAGAACAGCACCACCTAGCAGACCTGCACATTGTGGGAGCGAACTGTCGGTTCAGCGGGGGGTACCCTGTCCTTCTGGGACTGGAACCATTCCCGGCTCACTAGCCGTCGCACCACAAAACTCCTTAGGTCCACTTCAAGTGGGACTTCAAGTTAGGATACCATTTCTTGAATGTTCAAGCTCCTGTCCCTGACTCCTTTCTTCTATCCTCTTAGCATCACCGTGCAGCCGGGCCTCTTTTCAATCTTGGTCTGAAGCCGCCACAATCAGAAGCATCTCGGGTTGCCATGGGAACCATGACCCCGCCCAGCTCTCATGCTGCACCTAGGTGATCTCAGGCGCTGTGTGAGGTGCCGGGACCTGGTCACAGAAGCCACTCATCAACTTCCAGGGAGCCCAATGCCCAGAGAAAGCCTCTGGCAAAAGAGAGAAAGAGTATGATCCTAGGTCGCCTGGATCCTCTGCGCCCTTCACACCTCCCATGCACGAAGCCAGCCCCTTCCACTGAGAAGAGAGCCACTCTCCCATCTCTTTATTCTCAGGGAATGGAAACACTGAATAACGAAATTGAGGCCATTTGCAGAGGGGAATAGAATGAACTTGAAGGATTGACAGATACAGGATATGAATTTCAGCCACATATCTCACTCCATCATATCTAGGTCGAGCGAGCTACAAATCAAAGAGCGGCAGGTAGAGATTGCAGGTCGCATTTGTGTTTTCTTCCTGCCAGCAAACATCGATTTTGGGACCCCAGTCCCCGTGACCCATCAACACTTCCCTTTTCCTCTTTCGTTTTACTGACAGGTTCTGGCTGTGTTCCTAAGGTTCTTGGATGATGTTCTCCCTCTTCCATAAATAAGACGGTATGCAGAATTCAGCACGTCCACTGGGTTTTGCATTGTTCGTAGATATCTCCTGGTTTGAAATTGTCCAAGAAAAGTGTAAGAGGAAAAACAGGAGTGAGGAAATTGTCAGCGGTTTTTGACTCGACTGCCTATTTATCCGGGTGTGAATGATCCTCGATGTGTGCCTTCATACTGCCAACCTGAGCATATTCTGACACTCACATGTGCCTGCCACTCCTTCTGACAGCACCCACCCGGCCTCCATGCTCATGCTCATCATTCTCTGCTCAGGGCTCAGCTACCACCTATTTCTCCAGCAATAGATTTGGATCAACATTTTCCCCCAAGCTGCACTTATTGATTGTCTGTCTGATGTACAGGAAATATTCCTTCCAGGATTTCTGTGCAGAGGAAGATGATGATTTTTTAAGGAATACGATGGCTTCCTTTGAGGCTGGCATGTCCGCCATTTGAGGGATTCAAACCACTAGTCAGATCAAGAGCGTTCGAAAAAGCACCTCCCTCAAGTCTGAAGACTGGGCTCCTCTTGGAGAACGCTCGCTCGGTAATCAGGAGGACCCCGGTTCGAGTCCCTCGCCGGTGTGGCAGGAGGAAACCATTTTGAATACAACAAACTTCCTTCCTCTCATCTTTCCCTCTCTTTTGCTCAACTCCATCTGCACAGTTCAAAAAGAACCAGTAGGACACACAAGCCTTTTACAATCACTCTTCCAGGTGACGGACTTCTCATGGCCACCATGCTTCTGAGAATGACTGCCTCATGCTTTGCAGGCTCATGAATCTCACAAGAAGCGCTACAGGAGAGAAGTCACTCTGAAAGAGAGAAAGCAGAAACACCAGGCACCTGGCAGGGTGGCAGTGGATATACCGGTCCAGCAAATAATGAGCATGCTCCAATATCAAAATGCTTCAGAATACACTCTTCCTGCTCCCTAAGGACTAGCACACTTTTGCTTCTTCTCTAATGTGTTTTCTTTGGATATTCAGGTTTTGCCCAATCCCTTGGGTATCCACTTTTCCTTTTCAAAGGGAGGGTTGCCACTCAATGTCTGATATTGAGGTGAACTCATGATATCCAAAGCCATGCTTCTCTGCTGCATATCACAGTGTGATCTCATTTACATTATGCTCAATGGAGAAGAGAGTGCGGTGAAAGGAAAGCCTTTCCTCTGAGGTCTTGTGCTGAAAAACCAAAAAATCAGCATGTACATCATCAGGTGTCCCTTCCAACAACAGAAAAAGCCAGGAATTGGCAAAGGGAATTAGGCTCAGTCATGAGGCTTGCCCACAGAAAGACCTGGCACTGACTACCACCTGTACCTGAATGATATATTCTAACTACAGAAATGTCTGGGAATTGGGACACAGACCTTAAGCAATGCCCATTTATTTAGTGTCCCTTCACTGAAGTTGGTTTTCAACACCAACACCCTTCTACTTCTCATGCCCTTCTAAAGACCTTCCACTTCCTTTTCAAGTATTCAGCCTTGAAGCTCTGTGCCATTCCTCTTTCAGCACAATGCCTCTTCAGCTCTTGTATTCTGCCCTCTGAAGATGAGTTCCTCACGCCAAAGGCAGGCTATTGTTTCATCCCTTGGCTTGGGCTCTGCATCTTTCCAGGGCTGATAAAAGAACTGTTGGCCATTTCTCAGTGGGCATAATGCCACAGAGGCAGCAGTCTTGTCAAGGGAATGAACCCTTGGATGAAGAGAGATGTGCTGGATATTTCTGCCGTGCAGGTTAGTTGCCAAACATTTGGAAAATCATGGCAGGACCAATTCTGAGTGCAGCCCAGTTGTAAAGAAGCAGCCAAGTTGGTTGGCACTGGCAGGTGGAGTGAGCACAGAACATCTCTCCTAGCCTGGCACCTGCCCCCTGTGGTCCTTCCAACATCATGCCTAAAGGACTCCCTGGTCTCCTCATGAGCCATTGGAGCAGCCACACACCTGCACTTGGAAGACCAACTCCCCAGGTTCCAACTGTCTCCTCTTTGGACAATATCAGAAAATAAGGACAACCGGCAAGGCAGGCTGTGATGTTTCCCATATCAAGTAGCACCTAAGTCAGGGGGTTGCACCACATGATCCCCTGGGCTGAGCTGTCAGTGGCCATCATGCCGTGTGGCTGCTAGGACCCTAGTCGTGTTGCCCTGCTTGGCCAAATCCCACCTGTGTCCAGACCAGGAGTTGTTTTCTGGGAGCGCGATGCCGATGGGGACGGTGCTATGCTGAGTGAAGTCATGATCCCCTGTGTCCCTCCGGCACTGCCTGAGCCCCAGACACCTTGGGGGCTCGATGCCCACAGCAGGAGCTACGATTCCTCGCTGTCATAATGCCCGGGCGGCCAAGCCAGAACAGCACCACCTAGCAGACCTGCACATTGTGGGAGCGAACTGTCGGTTCAGCGGGGGGTACCCTGTCCTTCTGGGACTGGAGCCATTCCCGGCTCACTAGCCGTCGCACCACAAAACTCCTTAGGTCCACTTCAAGTGGGAATTCAAAGTAGGATACCATTTCTTGAATATTCAAGCTCCTGTCCCTGACACCTTTCTTCTATCCTCTTAGCATCACCGTGCAGCTGGGCCTCTTTTCAATCTTGGTCTGAAGCCGCCACAATCAGAAGCATCTCGGGTTGCCATGGGAACCATGACCCCGCCCAGCTCTCATGCTGCACCTAGGTGATCTCAGGCGCTGTGTGAGGTGCCGGTACCTGGTCACAGAAGCCACTCATCAACTTCCAGGTAGCCCAATGCCCAGAGAAAGCCTCTGGCAAAAGAGAGAAAGAGTATGATCCTAGGTCGCCTGGAACCTCTGTGCCCTTCACACCTCCCATGCACGAAGCCAGCCCCTTCCACTGAGAAGAGAGCCACTCTCCCATCTCTTTATTCTCAGGGAATGGAAACACTGGATAACGAAATTGAGGCCATTTGCAGAGGGGAACAGAATGAAGTTGAAGGATTGACAGATACAGGATATGAATTTCAGCCACATATCTCACTCCATCATATCTAGGTCAAGCGAGCTACAAATCAAAGAGTGGCAGGTGGACATTGCAGGTCGCATTTGTGTTTTCTTCCTGCAGGAAACATCGATCCTGGGACCCCAGACCCCGTGACCCATCAACACTTCCCTTTTCCTCTTTCGTTTTTCTGACAGGTTCTGGCTGTGTTCCTAAGGTTCTTGGATGATGTTCTCCCTCTTCCATAAATAAGACGGTATGCAGAATTCTGCACGTCCACTGGGTTTTGCATTGTTCGTAGATATCTCCTGGTTTGAAATTGTCCAAGAAAAGTGTAAGAGGAAAAACAGGAGTGAGGAACTTGTCAGCGGTTTTTGACTCGACTGCCTATTTATCCTGGTGTGAATGATCCTCGATGTGTCCCTTCCTAGTGCCAACCTGAGCATATTCTGATACTCTCTTGTGCCTGCCACTCCTTCTGACAGCACCCACCCGGCCTCCATGCTCATGCTCATCATTCTCTGATCAGGGCTCATCTACCACCTATTTCTCCAGCAAAAGATTTGGATCAACATTTTCCCCCAAGCTGCACGTATTGATTGTGTGTCTGATGTACAGGAAATATTCCTTCCAGGATTTCTGTGGAGAGGAAGATGATGATTTTTTAAGAAATACGGTGGCTTCCTTTGAGGCTGGCTTGTCCGCCATTTGAGGGATTCAAACCACTAGTAAGATCGAGAGTATTCGAAAAAGCACATCCCTCAGGTCTGAAGCCTTGGCTCCTCTTGCAGAGTGCTCGCTCGGTAATCAGGAGGACCCCGGTTCGAGTCCCTTCCCTGTGTGACAGGAGGAAACGATCTTGAATGGACCAAACTTCCTTCCTCTCATCTTTCCCTCTCTTTTGCTCAACTCCATCTGCACAGTTCAAAAAGAACCAGTAGGACACACAAGGCTTTTACAATCACTCTTCCAGGTGACGGACTTCTCATGGCCACCATGCTACTAAGAATGACTGCCTCATGCTTTGCAGGCTCATGAATGCCACAAGAAGCGCTACAGGAGAGAAGTCACACTGAAAGAGAGAAAGCAGAAACAATAGGCACCTGGCAGGGTGGCAGTGGATATACCGGTCCAGCAAATAATAAGCATGCTCCAATATGAAAATGCTTCAGAATACACTCTTCCTGCTCCCTAAGGACTAGCACACTTCTGCTTCTTCTCTACTGTGTTTTCTTTGGATATTCAGGTTTTGCCCAATCCCTTGTGTATCCACTTTTCCTTCTCAACGGGAGGGTTGGCACTCAATGTCTGATATTGAGGTGAGCTCATGATATCCAAAGCCATGCTTCTCTGCTGCATATCACAGTGCGATGTCATTTACATTATGCTCAATGGAGAAGAGAGTGCGGTGAAAGGAAAGACTTTCCTCTGAGTTCTTGTGCTGAAAAACCAAAAAATCAGCATGAACATCATCAGGTGTCCCTTCCAACAAGAGAAAAAACCAGGAATTCGCAAAGGGAATTAGGCTCAGTCATGAGGCTTGCCCACAGAAAGACCTGGCACTGACGACAACCTGTACCTGAATGATATATTCTAACTACAGAAATGTCTGGGAATTGGGACACAGACCTTAAGCAATGCCCATTTATTTAGTGTCCCTTCACTGAAGTTGGTTTTCAACACCAACACCCTTCTACTTCTCATGCCCTTCTAAATACCTTCCACTTCCTTTTCAACTCTTCAGCCTTGAAATTCGGTGCCATTCCTCTTTCAGCACAAGGCCTCTTCAGCTCTTGTATTCTGCCCTCTGAAGGTGAGTTCCTCACGCCAAAGGCAGGCTATTGTTTCATCCCTTGGCTTGGGCTCTGCATCTTCCCAGGGCTGATAAAAGAACTGTTGGCCATTTCTCAGTGGGCATAATGCCACAGAGGCAGCAGTCTTGTCAAGGGAATGAACCCTTGGATGAAGAGAGATGTGCTGGATATTTCTTCCCGTGCAGGTTAGTTGCCACACATTTGGAAAAATCATGGCAGGACCAATTCTGAGTGCATCCCAGTTGTAAAGAAGCAGCCAAGTTGGTTGGCACTGGCAGGTGGAGTGAGCACAGAACATCTCTCCTAGCCTGGCAACTGCCCTCTGTGGTCCTTCCAACATCATGCCTAAAGGACTCCCTGGTCTCCTCATGAGCCATTGGAGCAGCCACACACCTGCACTTGGAAGACCAACTCCCCAGGTTCCAACTGTCTCCTCTTTGGACAATATCAGAAAATAAGGACAACCGGCAAGGCAGGCTGTGATGATTCCCATATCATGTAGCACCTAAGTAAGGGAGTTGCACCACATGATCCCCTGGGCTGAGCTGTCAGTGGCCATCATGCCGAGTGGCTGATATGACCCTAGTCATGTTGCCCTGCTTGGCCAAATCCCACCTGTGCCCAGACCAGGAGTTTTTTTCTGGGAGGGCGAAGCCGATGGGGAAGGTGCTATGGTGAGTGAATTCATGATCCCCTGTGTCCCTCCGGCACTGCCTGAGCCCCAGACACCTTGGGGGCTGATGCCCACAGCAGGAGCTACGATTCCTCACTGTCATAATGCCCGGTGCGGCCAAGCCCGTACAGCGCCACCTAGCAGACCTGCACAATGTGGGAGCGAACTGTCGGTTCAGCGGGGCTTACCCTGTCCTTCTGGGCCTGGAGCCATTCCTGGCTCACTAGACTTCGCACCACAAAACTCCTTAGGTCCACTTCAAGTGGGACTTCAAGTTAGGATACCATTTCTTGAATGTTCAAGCTCCTGTCCCTGACTCCTTTCTTCTATCCTCTTAGCATCACCGTGCAGCTGGGCCTCTTTTCAATCTTGGTCTGAAGCCGCCACAATCAGAAGCATCTCGGGTTGCCATGGGAACCATGACCCCGCCCAGCTCTCATGCTGCACCTAGGTGATCTCAGGCGCTGTGTGAGGTGCTGGTACCTGGTCACGGAAGCCACTCATCAACTTCCAGGGAGCCCAATGCCCAGAGAAAGCCTCTGGCAAAAGAGAGAAAGAGTATGATCCTAGGTCGCCTGGAACCTCTGCGCCCTTCACACCTCCCATGCACAAAGACAGCCCCAATATATCGGGATCAACATTTCCCCTCACAGTGCACTGATTGATTTTGTGTCTTGATGGACAGGAAATGTTCCTTGAAGGATTTCTGTGGAGAGAAATATGATGATTTTCTAAGGAATTTGGTGGCTTTGTTTGAGACTGGGTTGTCCTCCATTTGACGTATTCAGACCACTAGTCAGATCAAAAGGGTTTGAAAAAGCCCTTCCCACAGGTCTGAGTCTTTGACTGCACTTGCTTATTGCTTGCCCAGTAATCAGGAGGTCCCTGGTTTGAGTCTCTCTCCGGTCTGTCAGAAGTTCTTCAGAAGGAAGGACCTTTGCATAGTTCACACTTCCCTCTTCTCATTTTTCCCTCTATTTTCGACAACTCAAGCTGCACAGTTGAAAAAGGACAAGTTGGATACGCAATACTTTTACGATCACACTTCCAGGACATGGTGTTCTCATGGCCACAATGCTCCTAAAATCATTGGCTCATGCTTTGCAGGCACACCAGTGACACAAGAAGTCCTAGAAGGGAGAAGTCACACTAAAACAGAGACACCAGGGAAAGCAGAGACAACAGGCACCTGGTGGGGTGGCAGTGGATAGAGCCAGTCCAGGAAATAATAAACATGCTCCACTTTGAAAATGCTTCAGAAAACACTCTTCCTGCCCCCTAAAAACTATCACACTTCTGCATGTTCTCTAACTTGTTCTCTTCTGATATTCAGGTTTTGCCCAATCCCTTGGGTATTCACTTTGCCTTTCAACGGGAGGGTTGGCACTCAATGTCTGATATCGAGGTGAACTCATGATATCCAAAGCCATGCTTCTCTGCTGCATTTCGCAGTGCGATGTCATTTACATTGATGGTCAACGGAGCAGAGAATGCGGTGAAAGAAATGCCTTTCATCTGAGGTCTTGTGCTGAAAAACTGAAGAATCAGAATGTACATCGTCATTTGTCCCTTCCAAGCAAGAGAAAAAACCAGGAATTGGCAAAGGGAATTAGGTTCAGTCATGATGCTTGCCCAATGAATGACATGGCACTGACTACCTCCTGTACCTGAACGGTATATTCTAACTACAGAAATGTCTGGGAATTGGGACACAGATCTTAAGCAAAGCCCATTTATTTAGTGTCCCTTCACTGAAGTCGGTTTTCAACACCAATACCATTCTACTTCTCATACCCCTCTAAAGACCTTCCACTTACTTTTCGAGTATTCAGCCTTGAAGCTCTGTGCCATTCCTCTTTCAGCACAATGCCTCTTCACCTCTCGTATTCTGCCCTCTGAAAATGAGTTCATCATGCCAAGAGCAGGCTGTTGTTTCATCCCTTGGCTTGGGCTCTGCATCTTTCCAGAGCTGATAAAGGAACTCTTGGCCATTTCTCAGTGGTCATAATGCCACAGAGGCAACAGTCTTTTCAAGGGAATGAATCCTTGCGTGAAGAGAGATGGGCTGGATATTGCTGACCCTGCAGGTGAGTTGCCAGAAATTTGGAAAAATGCCGGCAGGACCAATTCTGAGTGCAGCCCAGTTGTAAAGAAGCAGCCAAGATGGTTGGCACTGGAAGGTGTAGTGAGCACAGATCATCTCTCCTAGCATGGCAGCTGACACTTTGCTCCTTCAAACATGATGCCTAAAGGACTCCCAGGTCTCCTCATGAGTCATCGGAGAAGCCACAGAACTGCACTTGGAAGACAAAATCCCCAGTTTGCAGCTGTCTCCTCTTTTGGCAATCTGAGAAATTAAGGACAACCGACAAGGCAGACTGTCATATTTCCCATATCAAGTGCACCTAAGTCAGGGAGATGCGCTGCATGATCCCCTGGCGTGACCTGTCAGTGGCCATCGTGCCGTTTGGCTACTTGCACCCCAGGCGAGTTTCCCTGCTCCGCCAAGTCGCGGGTTTGCCCAGAGCTGGAATTGTTTTTCTGGGAGGGCGATGCCGATGGAGACCGTGCTATGCTGAGTGAGGTCGTGACAACCGGCGGCCCTCTGGCTCTGCCTGGTCCACCAGATTTCGAGGGGGCTCCCTGCCCACAGCAAGAGCTAGGTTTCCCAGCTGTCTTGATGGCCGGTGCGGCTAACCCAGAACAGTGCCACCTAGAAGACCTGCACCGTAGTGCGAGCAGACGGGTTTCAGCGGGGGGTACCCTGTGCTCCTGGAACTGGAGCCATTCCTGGCACGCTGTCCTTCACACCACAAAGCCCTTTACGTCCACATCAAGTGGGACTTCAGGTTAGGATACTATTTCTTGAAAGTTCAAGCTCCTTGCCCTTCTCCTTTCTTCTAATCTCTTACCATCACCCTGCAGCTGGGGTCTTTTTCAATCTTGGTCTGAAGCCGCCAGGATCAGAAGCATCTCGGGTTGATATGGGAACCATGACCACTCCCCCTGAGCTCTCATGCCGCCCCTCTGTGATCTGAGGCGCTTGGTGAGGTGCCGGCACCAGGTCACAGAAGGCACTCATCAACATCAAGGAGGCCCAATGCCCAGAGAAAGCCTCTGGCAAAAGAGAGAAAGAGTGTGATCCAGGGCGCCTGGAACCTCTGCCCTCTTCACACCTCCCAAGCCAGAAGCAAGCCCCTTTTCCTGAGAAGAGAGGCGCACTGCCATCTATTTTTCTCAGGGAATGGAAACACTGGAAACTGAAATAGAAGCCATTGGCAGAGGGGAACAGAATGAAGTTGAAGGATTGACAGAGCCAGTATATGAATTTCAGCCACTTATCTCACTCCATTGTATCTTGGTAGAGCGAGCTACAAACCAAAGGATCGGCAGGTGGAGATTGCATGACGAATTTGTGTTTTCTTCCTGCCGGCAAACATTGATCCTGGGACCCCCGACCCCGTGACCCATCAGCACTTCCCTTTTCCTCTTTAGATTTACTGACAGGCTCTGACTTTGTTCCTGAGGTTCTTGGTTGATGTTCTCCCTCATCCTTCAATAAGATGGTATGCAGAGTCCAGCACGTCCACTGGGTTTTGCCTTGTGCCAAAATATCTCCTGGTTAGAAATTGTCCAAGGAAAGTGGAAGAAGGAGAAGGAGTATGAGGAAGTTGTCAGCGGTTTGTGACTCGATTGCCTAGTTATCCAGGTGAGAATGATCTCCGATGTCTCCCTTCATACTGCCAAACCGAGCATATTGTGATATTCACATATGCCTGCTACTCCTTCTGCCTCCCTCACCTGGCCTCCAGGGTCACGCACGATATTCCCTGCTCACTGCTCAGCTACACACCTATTCCTCAACCAATTGATTCGGATCAACATTTCCACTCAAGCTGCACTAATTGATTGTGTGTCTTGATGCACAGGTAACGTTCCTTACAGGATTTCTGTGGAGAGAAAGATGATGATTTTCTAAGAAATTTGGTGGCTTTGTTTGAGGCTGGGTTGTCCTCCATTTGACGGATTCAGACAACTAGTCAGATGAAGAGCATTCGAAAAAGCACTTCCTGCAGGCCTGAGGATTTGGTTCCACTTGGAGAGCGCTCGCCTAGTCATATGGAGGACCCCGGTTCGAGTCTCTCCCCGGTCCTTCAGAAATTTTTCTGAAGAAAGGGATTTTGAAAAGGCCACACTTCCCTCTTCTCATCTTTCCATCGTTTTTCGTCAACTCAAACTGCACAGTTGAAAAAGGACCAGTTGTACACGCAAGCCTTTTACGATCACACTTCCTGGACACGGTGTTCTCATGGCCACCATGCTCCTCACAATGATTGGCTCATGCTTTGCAGTCACACGAATGACACAAGAAGCCCTAGAGGAGAGAAGTCACACTGAAACAGGAAAAGCAGAGACCGAAGGCACCTGGCGGTGTGGCAGTGGATAGAGGCAGTCCAGGAAATAATAAACATGCTCCACTTTGAAAATGCTTCAGAAAACACTCTTCCTGCTCCCTAAGGACTATCACACTTCTGCATGTTCTCTAACTTGTTCTCTTCTGATATTCCGGTTTTGTCCAATGCCTTGGTTATTCACTTTTGCCTTTCAACGGGAGGGTTGACACTCAATGTCTGATATTCAGGTGAACTCATGATATCCAATGCCATGCTTCTCTGCTGCATATCGCAGTGCAATGTCATTTACATTGATGGTCAATGGAGCAGAGAGTGTGGTGAAAGGAATGCCTTTCATCTTAGATATTGTGCTGAAAAACCGAAGAATCAGAATGTACATCATCATTTGTCCCTTCCAAGCAAGAGAAAAAGCCAGAAATTGGTAAAGGGAATTAGGCTCAGTCATGACGCTTGCCCAAAGAATGACCTGGCACTGACTACCTCCTGGACCTGAATGGTATATTCTAACTACAGAAATGTCTGGGAATTGGGACACAGACCTTAAGCAATGCCCATTTATTTAGTGTCCCTTCACTGAAGTCGGTTTTCAACACCAACAACTTTCTACTTCTCAAGCCCCTCTAACGAACTTCCACTTCCTTTTCGAGTATTCAGCCTTGAAACTCTGTGGCATTCCTCTTTCAGCACAATACCTCTTCACCCCTTGTATTCTGCCCTCTGAAAATGAGTTCATCATGCCAAGAGCAGGCTGTTGTTTCATCCCTTGGCTTGGGCTCTGCATCTTTCCAGAGCTGATAAAAGATCTCTTAGCCATTGCTCAGTGGTCATAATGCCACAGAGGCAGCAGTCTTGTCAAGGGAATGAATCTATGGGTGAAGAGAGATAGACTGGATATTTCTGACCCTGCAGGTGAGTTTGCCAGACATTTGGAACAATCCCAGCAGGACAAATTCTGAGTGCAGCCCAGTTGTAAAGAAGTAGCCAAGGTGGTTGGCACTGGAAGGTGGAGTGAGCACAGAACATCTCTCCTAGCATGGCAACTGACCCTGTGCTCCTTCCAACATGATGCCTAAAGGACTCCCTGGTCTCCTCAGGAGCCATTGGAGCAGCCACACACCTGCACTTGGAAGAACAACTTCCCAGGTTCCAGCTGTCTCCTGTTTGGGCAATCTCAGAAAATAAGAACAAGCGGCAAGGCTGGCTGTGATGTTTCCCATATCAAGTTGCACCAAAGTCAGCGAGTTGCGCCGCATGAAACCCTGGGCTGAGCTGTCAGTGGCCATCATGCCGTGTGCCTGCTAGGACCCTAGTCAAGTTGCCCTGCTCGGCCAAACCCCACTTGTGCCCAGACCTGGAGTTGTTTTCTGGGAGGGCCATTCCGATGGGGACGGGGTTATGCTGAGTGAATTCGTGATCCCCTGCGTCCCTCCGGTACTGCCTGGCCCCCAGACTCCTTGACGGCTCGCTGCCCATAGCTCGAGCTAGCATTCGACACTGTAATAATGCCTGTTGCGGCCAAGCCTGAACAGTGCCACCGAGCAGACCTGCAGCGTAGTGTCAGCGAACTGTCGGTTCATCGGGGCGTACCCTGTCCTGCTGGACCTGGAGCCATTCCCGGCTCGCGAGCCCTCGCAACACAAACGTCCTTAGGTCCACTTCAAGTGGGTCTTCAGGATAGGATACCATTTCTTGAAAGTTCAAGCTCCTGGCCCTGTCTCCTTTCTTCTATCCTCTTAGCATCACGGTGGAGCTGGTCCTCTTTTCAATCTTGGTCTGAAGCCGTCACAATCAGAAGCATCTCTGGTTGCCATGGGAACCATGACCCCGCCCAGCTATCAGTCAGCACCTCTGTGACCTCAGGCATTGTGTGAGGTGCTGGTACCAGGTCACAGAAGCCACTCATCAACTTCTAGGGAGCCCAATGCCCAGAGAAAGCCTCTGGCAAAAGAGAGAAAGAGTATGATCCTAGGGCGCCTGGAACCTCTGCGCCCTTCACACCTCCCATGCCCGAAGCCAGCACCTTCCACTGAGAAGCGAGGCGCTCTCCCATCTTTTTCTCTCAGGGAATGGAATCACTGGAAAACGAAATTGAGGCCATTTGCAGAGGGGAACACAATGAAGTTGAAGGATTGACAGATACAGGATATGAATTTCAGCCACTTATCTCACTCCATCCTATTTAGGTCGAGCGAGCTACAAACCAAAGAGCGGCAGGTGGAGATTGCAGGACGAATTTGTGTTTTCTTCCTGCCAGCAAACATCGATCCTGACCCCAGACCCAGTGACCAATCAGCACTTCCCTTTTCCTCTTTTGTTTTACTGACAAGTTCTGGCTGTGTTCCTAAGGTTCTTGGATGATGTTCTCCCTCATCAATAAATAAATCGGTATACAGAGTCCAGTACGTCCACTGGGTTTGGCATTGTTCCTAGATATCTCCTGGTTTGAAATTGTCCAAGAAAAGTGTAAGAGGAAAAACAGGAGTGAGGAAATTGTCAGCGGTTTTTGACTCGACTGCCTTATCCGGGGGTGAATGATCCCCGATGTGTCCCTTCATACTGCCAACCTGAGCATATTCTGACACTCACATGTGCCTGCCACTCCTTCTGACTGCCACCACCCGCCCTCCACGCTCATGCTCATCATTCTCTGCTCAGGGCTCAGCTACAAACTAATTCCTCCAGCAATAGTTTAGGATCAACATTTTCCCTCAAGCTGCACTTATTGATTGTGTGTCTTGATGTACAGGAAATGTTCCTTCCAGGATTTCTGTGGAGAGGAAGATGATGATTTTCTAAGGAATTTGGTCGCTTTGTTTGATGCTGGGTTTTCCGCCATTCGATGGATTCAAACCACTTGTCAGATCAAGAGGGTTCGAAAAAGGCACACCCACAGTTCTGAAGCCTTGGATCCTCTGGGAGAGCGCTCGCCTAGTAATCATGAAGTCCCTGGTTCGAGTCGTCTCTCCTTGGTGCCTCAGGAGGAAACGACTTTGAAACGGCCAAACTTCCCTCGTCTCATCTTTCCTCTCTCTTTTTGTCAGCTCAGTCTGCACACATGAAAAATAACCTTGTAGGACAAGGAAAACTTTTCCAATCACTCTTCCAGGTGAAGGTCTTCTCATGGCCACCATGCTTCTTAGAATGATTGGCTCATGATTTGCAGGCTCACGAATGACACAAGAAGCCCTCCAGGAGAGATGTCACACTGAAAGAGAGAAAGCAGAGACACCGGGCACCTGGCGGGGTGGCCTTGGATACAGCCGGTCCAGGAAATAATAAACATGCTCCACTTTGAAAATGCTTCAGAAAACACTCTCCCTGCTCCCTAAGGACTATCACACTTCTGCTTGTTCTCTAATGTGATCTCTTTGGATATTCAGGTTTTGCCCAATCCCTTGGGTATTCACTTTTGCTTTTCAACGGGAGGGTTGGCACTAAATGTCTGATATTCAGGTGAACTCATGATATCCAAGCCATGCTTCTGTGCTGCATATCGCAGAGGGATATCATTTACATTGATGCTCAATGGAGAAGAGAGTGCGGTGAAAGGAAAGCCTTTCTTCTGAGGTCTTGTTCTGGAAAACTGAAAAATCAGCATGTACATCATAAGGTGTCCCTTCCAAGCAACAGGAAAAGGCAGGAATAGGCAAAGGGAATTAAGGTCAGTCATGATACTTTCCCAGAGAATGACCTGGCACTGACTACCTCCTGTACCTGAGCGGTATATTCAAACTACAGAAATGTCCGGGAATTGGGACACAGACCTTAAGCACTGACCAGTTATTTAGTGTCCCTTCACTGAAGTTGCTTTTCAACAACAACTCCCTTCTACCTCTCATGCCCCTCTAAAACCTTACACCACCTTTTCGAGTATTCAGCCTTGAAGTTCTGTGCCATTCACCTCTCAAGGCAATGCCTCTTCACCACTCATATTCTGCCTACTGAAAATGTATTCATCATGCCAAGAGCATATTGTTGTTTCATCCATTGGCTTGTGCTTTGCTTCTTACAGGGGTGATCACAGAACTTTCCGCCATTTGTCAGTGTGCATAATGCCACAGAGGCAGCAGTCTGGTGAAAGGTATGAACCCTTGGGTGAACAGAGATGTGCTGCATATTTCTGGACCTGCAGGTTAGTTGCCAGACATTAGGAAAAATCATTGCAGGACAAATTTGAGTGCAGCCCAGTTGTAAAGCAGCAGCCAAGGTGGTTGGCCTTAGCAGGTGGAGTAAACACATGTAATTTCTCCTTGCCTGGCAGCTCTCCCCTGTGCTCCTTCCAACATGATGCCTGAAGCACTCCCCAGACTTCTCATGAGCCATGGGTGTAGCCACAAACCTGCACTTGGAAGACCAACTCCCCGGTTCCAGCTGTCTTCTTTTTGGGCTATCTCGGGAATTGGGGGCAACCGACAAGGCAGGCTGTGATGTTTCCCATATCAAGTAGCACCTAAGTCAGGGAGTTGTGCCGCATGATCCCCTGCCCTGAGCTATCAGTGTCCAATATGACTTGTGGCTGCTGGGACCCCAGTGGAGTTTCCCTGCACGGCCAAATCGCGGGTGTGCAAGACCTAGAGTTGCTTTTCTCGGAGTGCGATGCCGATGGGGATGGTGCTATGCTGAGTGAACTCGTGACCCCCTGTGGACCTCCGTCACTACCTGGTGCCCCAGCACTGTGGGGGCTCCCTTCCCACAGCAGGAGCGAGGTGTCCTAGCTGTCATGATGCCCAGTGCAGCCAAACCAGAACAGCTCCACCTGGCAGACCTGCAGTGTAGTGCAAGTTGTCAGGTTTCAGCAGGGAGTATCCTGTACTGCTGGAAATGGAGCCATTCCCGGCCCGTTCACCTTCTCACCACAAAACCCATAGGTCCATTTCAACTGGGTCTTCAGGTTAGGATAACATTTCTTGAAAGTTCAGGCTCCTGGCCTTGGCTCCCTTCCTCTTACAATCGCCGTGCAGCTGGAGTTTTTTTTCAATCTTGGTCTGAAGCCTCCAGGATCAGAAGCATCTCCAGTTGCCATGGGAACCATGACGCCCCCGAATCTTTGTCACCACTTTGTGACCTCAGACGATGTGTGAGTTGCAGGCAGGTGGTCACAGAAGCCACTCATCAACACCCAGGAGGCCCAATGCCCGGAGAAAGCCTCTGGCAAAAGAGAAAAAGAGCGTGATCCTATACCGCCTGGAACCTCTGCTCCCTTCACACCTGCCATGCCCGAAGCCAGCAATTTCCACTGACAATAGATGCACTCTCACATCTTTCCTTCTCAGGGAACAGAAACAGTATACAACGAAACTCAGGCCATTTGCAGGGGGGAACAGAATGAAGTTGAAAGATTGAGAGTTCCAGGATATGAATTTCAGCCACATATCTCACTCCATTTTGTCTTGCTAGAGCGAGCTACTAACCTAAGGAGAGGCAGGTGGAGATTGCATGATGAATGTGGGTGGTCTTCCTGCCAGCAAATATCGATCCTGGGAACCGAGACCCCGGGACCCATCAGCACTTCCCTATTCCTCTTTCGTTTTACTCACAGGCTCTGACTGTGTTTATGAGGTTCCTGGTTGATGTTCTCCCTCATCCATAAATAAGATGGTATGCAAAGTCCAGCACTTCCACAGGTTTTTCCTTGTGCCTAGATATCTCCTGGTTAGAAATTTTCCAAGGAAAGTGAAGAAGGAAAAAGAGGAGGGAGGAAGGTGTCAACGGTTTGTGACTCGAATGCCTAGTTATCCAGGTGCAAATGACCCCCGATGTACCCCTTCATACTGACCACCTAAGCATATTCTGATACACACATGTGCCTACCACTCCTTCTGCTTCCCGCCACCTGGCCTCCAGGCTCACTCACTTCATTCTCTGCTCAGTGCCGAGCTTCATACCTATTCCTCCATCAATAGATAGGGATCAACATTTCCCCTCAAGATGCACCAATTGATTGCGTGTCTTGATGGACAGGAAAGGTTCCTTGCAGGATTCTTGTGGAGAGGAAGATGATGGTTTCCTAAGGCATTTGGTGGCTTTGTTTGGGGCTGGGTTGTCCGCCATTTGCCGGAGTCAGACAACTAGTCAGATCAAGAGGGTTAGAAAAAGCACTTCCTCCAAAACTGAAGCTTTGGCTCCTCTTGGAGAGCGCTCACATAGCAATCAGGAGGACCCCGTTTCGTGTCCCTCCCCGGAGCAGACGGGAAGAGTTTCCAAAAGACCAAACCTCCCTCCTCTCATCTTTTCCTCTCTTTTCCTCAACTCAATCTGCTCAGGTGAAAAAGAATCAGTTGGACACGCAAGTCTTCTCCAATCAGACTTCCTGGTCACGGTGTTCTCATGTGCACCATGCATCTCAAAATCAGTTGCTCATGTTTTGCAGGCTTACGAATGACACAAGAAGTCCTATAGGGGAGAAATCACACTGAAAGTGGGAAAGCAGGGACACTAGGCTCCTGGCGGGGTGGCAGTGGATATAGACAGTCCAGGAAATAATAAGGATGCTCCAAATTGACAATGCTTCAGAACTCACTCTTCCTGCTCTGCAAGGACGATCACACTTCTGCATGTTCTGTAAAGTCTTCTCTTTTGATAGTCAGGATTAGCTTAATCCCTGGGTTATTCATTTTGGTTTTTCAATGGGAGGGTTGGCACTAAGTGTCTGATATTGGGGTGAACTCATGATTTCCAAAGCCATGCTTCTCGGCTGCATATCACAGTGTGATGTCATTTACATTCATGATCAATGGAGAAGAGAGTGCGGTGAAAGGAAAGCCTTTCCTCAGTCGTGTTGTGCTGAAATATCTAAAAATCAGTATGAACATCATCAATTGTCCCTTCCAAGCAACAGGAAAAGCAGCAATAGGCAAAGGGATTTAAGGTCAGTCATGATGTTTGCCCACAATATGACCTGGCACTGAGTACCTCTTGTACCTGAGCGGTACATTCATACTACAAAAATGAACAGGAATTGGGACAGAGATTTCAGCAATGCCCACCTATTTAGTGTCCCTTCACTGAATTTGCTTTTCAACACCAAATCCCTTCTACTACTCATGCCCCTCTAAAGACCTTACACCACCTTTTCGAGTATTCATTCTTGAAGCTCTGTGCCATTTCGCTTTCAACGCAATGCCTCCTCACCACTCAAATTCTGCACTCTGAAAATGTGTTCATCGTGCCAAGAGCAGATTGTTGTTTCATCCATTAGCTTGTGCTCTGCTTCTTAACAGGGCTGACCATAGAAATGTTGGCCATTTGTCAGTGGGCATAATGCCACAGAGGCAGCAGTCTGGTCAAGGGAATGAACCGTTGGGTGAACAGAGTTGGGCTGCATATTTCTGGACCTGCAGGTTAGTTGCCAGACATTTGGAAAAATCATTGCAGGACAAATTCTTAGTGCAGCCCAGTTGTAAAGCAGCAGCCAAGGTGGTTGGCCTTGGCAGGTGGAGTAAGCACATGTAATTTCTCCTTGCCTGGCAATTCTCCCCTGTGCTCCTTCCAACGTGATGCCTGAAGGACTCCCCTGACTCCTCATGACCATGGGAGCAGCCACAAACCTTCACATGGAAGACCAACTTCCCAGGTTCCAGCTGTCTCCTGTTTGGTCTATCTCGGAAATTGGGGGCAACCGACAAGGCAGGCTGTGATGTTTCCCATATCAAGTAGCACCTAAGTCAGGGTGTTGCACTGCATGATCCCCAGGCCTGAGCTGTCAGTGGCCAACAGGCCTTGTGGAAGATGGGACCCTAGTGGAGTTTCCCTGCTTAGCCAAATCGCGTGTGTGCCCAGGCCTGGAGTTGCTTTTCATGCCAATGGAGATGGTGCTATGCTGAGTGAACTCGTGACCCCCTGTGGACCTCCGTCACTACCTGGTCCCCCAGACACCGTGGGGGCTCCCTGCCCACAGCAGGAGCGAGGTGTCCTCGCTGTCATGATGCCCACTGCAGCCAAACCAGAACAGCGCCACCTGGAACTCCTGCGGTGTAGTGCCAGCTGTGAGGTTTCAGCAGGGTGTACCCTGTCCTGCTGGAACTGGAGCATTCCCGGCCCGTTCCCCTTTTCAGCACAAAACCCACAGGTCAATTTGAAATGGTTCTTCAGGTTAGGATACCATTTCTTGAAAGTTCAAGCTCCTGGCCCTGGCTCCCTTCCTTTTACCATCACCGTGCACCTGGGGCTTTTTTTACAATCTTGGTCTGAAACCTCCAGGATCAGAAGCATCTCCGGTCGCCATGGGAACCATGACGCCCCTGAGCTCTCATGCCGCCCCTTTGTGACCTCAGGCGCTGTGTGAGTTGCAGGCAGGAGGTCACAGAAGCCACTCATCAACACCCAGGAGCCCCCATGCCCAGAGAAAACCTCTGGCGAAAGAGAGATATAGCGGGATCATAGGCCGCTTGGAACCTCTGCACCATTCACACCTGCCATGCCCGAAGCCAGCCCCTTCCACTGAGAATAGAGGCGCTCTTCCATCTTTCCTTCTCAGGGAACAGAAACACTATAAAACAAAACTCAGGCCATTTGCAGGGGGGAACAGAATGAAGTTGAAAGATTGAGAGATCCAGGATATGAATTTCAGCCACTTATCTCACTCCATTGTGTCTTGCTACAGCGATCTACTAACCTAAGGAGAGGCAGGTGGAGATTGCATGACCTATTTGGGTTTTCTTCCTGCGAGCAAATATTGATCCTGGGACCCCAGAGCCCGGGACCCATGAGCACTTCCCTATTCCTCTTTCATTATACTAACAGGTTCTGGCTGTGTTCCTGAGGTTCCTGGATGATGTTCTCCCTCATCCATAAATAAGATGGTATGCAAAGTCCAGCACCTCCACAGGTTTTTCCTTTTGCCTAGATATGTACTGGTTAGAAATTATCCAAGGAAAGTGGAAGAAGGAAAAAGAGGAGAGAGGAAGGTGTCAATGGTTTGTGACTCGAATGCCTAGTTATCCAGGTGCGAATGAACCCTGATGTCCCCCTTCATACTGACCACCTAAGCATATTCTGATACACACATGTGCCTGCCAATCCTTCTGCCTCCACCCACCTCGCCTCCAGGCTAACGCACCTCATTCCCTTCTCCGTGCCCAGCTACAAATCTAATTTTCCACCAATAGATAGGGATCAACATTTCCCCTCTAGATACACCAAGTGATTGCGTGTCTTGATGGACAGGAAAGGTTCCTTGTAGAATTGTTGTGGAGAGGAAGATGATGTTATCCTAAGGCATTTGGTGGCTTTGTTTGGGGCTGGGTTGTCCGCCATTTGACGGAGTCAGACCACTAGTCAGATCAAGAGGGTTAGAAAAACCACTTCCTGCAAAACTGAAGCGTTGGCTCCTATTGGAGAGCGCTCATCTAGGAATCACGAGGACCCCGGTTCCAATCCCTCCTCCGGCCCTCAGACGGGAATAGTTGCCAATAGGACAAACCTCCCTCCTCTCATCTTTTCCTCTTTTCCTAAACTCAATCTGCACAGGTGAAAAAGAATCAGTCGGACACGCAAGCCTTCTCCAATCAGACTTCCAGGTCACGGTGTTCTCATGGGTACCATGCTTCTCAAAATCAGTTGCTCATGTTTTGCAGGCTCACGAATGACACAAGAAGCCCTACAGGGGAGAAATCACACTGAAAGTGGTAAAGCAGGGACACTAGGCACCTGGCGGGGTGGCAGTGGATATAGCCAGTCCAGGAAATAATAAGGATGCTCCAATTTGAAAATGCTTCAGAACACAATCTTCCTGCTCCCCAAGGACAATCACACTTCAGCATGTTCTGAAACGTCTTCTCTTTTCATAGTCAGAACTTGCCTAATCCCTGGGGTATTCACTTTGGTTTTTCAACGGGAGGGTTGGAACTAAATGTCTGATAATGGGGTGAATTCATGATTTCCAAAGCCATGCTTCTCGGCTGCATATCGCAGTGTGATGTCATTTACGTTCATGATCAATGGAGAAGAGAGTGCGGTGAAAGGAAAGCCTTTCCTCAGTCGTGTTGTGCTGAAAAAACTAAAAATCAGTATGTACATCATCAATTGTCCCTTCCAAGCAACAGGAAAAGGCAGGAATAGGCAAAGGGAATTAAGGTCAGTCATGATGCTTTCCCAGAGAATGACCTGGCACTGAGTACCTTCTGTACCTCAGCAGTATATTCAAACTACAGAAATGTACGGGAGTTGGAAAACAGACCTTAAGCAATGCCCAGTTATTTAGTGTCCCTTCACTGAAGTTGCTTTTCAACACCACCTCCCTTCTACCTCTCATGCCCCTCTAAAGACCTTACACCACCTTTTCGAGTATTCAGCCTTGAAGCTCTGTGCCATTCCTCTTGCAATGCAATGCCTCTTCACCACTCATATTCTGCCCTCTGAAAATATATTCATCATGCCAAGAGCATATTGTTGTTTCATCCATTGGCTTGTGCTTTGCTTCTTACCAGGGGTGATCATAGAACTGTTGGCCAATGTCAGTGGGCATAATGACAAAGAGGCAGCAGTCTGGTGAAAGGAATGAACCCTTGCGTGAACAGAGATGGGCTGCATATTTCTGGACCTGCAGGTTAGTTGCCAGACATTAGGAAAAATCGTGGCTGGACAAATTTTGATTGCAGCCCAGTTGTAAAGCAGCAGCCAAGGTGGTTGGCCTTGGCAGGTGCAGTAAGCACATGTAATTTCTCCTTGCCTGGCAGCTCTCCCCTGTGCTCCTTCCAACATGATGCCTGAAGCACTCCCCAGACTTCTCATGAGCCATGGGTGTAGCCACAAACCTGCACTTGGAAGACCAACTCTCCAGGTTCCAGCTGTCTCCTGTTTGGGCTATCTTGGGAATTGGGGGCATGCGACAAGGCAGGCTGTGATGTTTCCCATATCAAGTAGCACCTAAGTCAGGGAGTTGTGCCGCATGATCCACTGGCCTGAGCTGTCAGTGGACAACATGACTTGTGGCTGCTTGGACACCAGTGGAGTTTCCCTGCACGGCCAAATCGCGGGTGTGCAAGACCTAGAGTTGCTTTTCTCGGAGTGTGATGCTGATGGAGATGGTGCTATGCTGAGTGAACTCGTGACCCCCTGTGGACCTCCGTCACTACCTGGTACCCCAACACTCTGGGGACTCCCTGCCCACAGCAGGAATGAGGTGTCCTCGCTGTCCTGATGCCCACTGCAGCCAAACCAGAACAGCTCCACCTGGCAGACCTGCAGTGTAGTGCGAGTGGTCAGGTTTCAGCAGGGGATATCCGGTCCTGCTGGAAATGGAGCCATTCCCGGCCTCTTCCCCTTCTTAAAACAAAACCCATAGATCCATTTCAACTGGGTATTCAGGTTAGGATACTATTTCTTGTAACTTCAGGATCCTGGCCCTGGCTCCCTTCCTCTTACCATCACCTTGCAGCTGGGACTTTTTTTTCAATCTTGGTCTGAAGTCTCCAAGATCAGAAGCATCTCCGGTTGCCATGGGAACCATAATGCCCCCAAGCTCTTTGCCGCCACGTTTTGACCTCAGATGCTGTGTGAGTTGCAGGCAGGTGGTCACAGAAGCCAATCATCAACACCCAGGAGGCCCAATGCCCGGAGAAAGACTCTGGCGAAAGAGAGTAATAGCGTGATCCTAGGCCGCCTGGAACCTCTGCTCCCTTCACACCTGCCATGCTCGAAGCCAGCACCTTCCACTGACAATAGATGCACTCTCACATCTTTTCTTCTCAGGGAACAGAAACAGTATACAATGAAATTCAGGCCATTTGCAGGGGGGAACAGAATGAAGTTGAAGGATTGAGAGATCCAGGATATGAATTTCAGCCACATATCTCACTCCATTTTGTCTTGCTAGAGCGAGCTACTAACCTAAGGGGAGGCAGGTGGAGATTGCATGATGAATGTGGGTGTTCTTCCTGCCAGCAAATATTGATCCTGGGAACCGAGACCCCGGGACCCATCAGCACTTCCCTATTCCTCTTTCGTTTTACTCACAGGCTCTGAGTGTTCCTGAGGTTCCTGGTTGATGTTCTCCCTCATCCATAAATAAGATGGTATGCAAAGTCCAGCACCTCCAAAGGTTTTTCCTTGTGCCTAGATATCTCCTGGTTAGAAATTTTCCAAGGAAAGTGAAGAAGGAAAAAGAGGAGGGAGGAAGGTGTCAACGGTTTGTGACTCGAATACCTAGTTATCTAGGTGGGAATGACACCCGATGTCCCTCTTCATACTGACCACCTAAGCATATTCTGATACACACATGTGCCTACCACTCCTTCTGCTTCCCGCCACCTGGCCTCCAGGCTCACGCAACTCATTCTCCACTCAGTGCCCAGCTACAAACCTATTCCTCCACCAATAGATAGGGATCAATATTTCCCCTCAAGATGCACCAATTGATTGCGTGTCTTGATGGACAGGAAAGGTTCCTTGCAGGATTCTTGAGGAGAGGAAGATGATGGTTTCCTAAGGCATTTGGTGTCTTTGTTTGGGGCTGGGTTGTCCGCCATTTGACGGTTTCAGACCACTAGTCAGATCAACGGGTTAGAAAATGCACTTCCTCCAAAACTGAAGCGTTGGCTCCTCTTGGAGAGCGCTCACATAGCAATCCAGAGGACCCCGTTTCGCGTCCCTCCCTGGAGCAGATGGGAAGTTTCCAAAACACCAAACCTCCCTCCTCTCATCTTTTCCTCTCTTTTCCTAAACTCAACCTGCACAGGTGAAAAAGAATCAGTTGGACACGCAAGCCTTCTCCAATCAGACTTCCAGGTCACGGTGTTCTCATGTGCACCATTTTTCTTAAAATCAGTTGCTCATGTTTTGTAGACTCACGAATGACACAAGAAGCCCTATAGGGGTGAAATCACACTGAAAGTGCAAAAACAGGGACGCTAGGAACCTTGCAGGGTGGCAGTGGATATAGCCAGTCCAGGAAATAATAAGGATGCTCCAATTTGACAATGCTTCAGAACACACTCTTCCTGCTCCCCAAGGATGATCACTCTTTGTCATGTTCTCTAACGTCTTCTCTTTTCATAGTCAGGATTTGCCTAATCCCTGGGGTAATCACTTTGGTTTTCAATGGGAGGGTTGGCACTAAATGTCTGATATTGTGTTGAACTCATGATATCCAAAGCCATGCTTCTCGGCTGCATATCGCAGTGTGATGTCACTTACCTTGATGATCAATGGAGAAGAGAATGTGGTGAAAGGAAAGCCTTTCCTTAGAAGTATTGTGCTGAAAAAACTAAAAATCAGGATGTATATCATCAATTGTCCCTTCCAAGCAACAGGAAAAGGCAGGAATAGGCAAAGGGAATTAAGGTCAGTCATGATGCTTTCCCACAGAATGACCTGGCACTGAGTACCTCTTGTACCTGAGCGGTATATTCAAACTACAGAAATGTCCGGAAATGGGACACAGACCTTAAGCAATGCCCAGTTATTTAGTGTCCCTTCACTGAAGTTGCTTTTCAACACCAACTCCTTTCTACCTCTCATACCCCTCTAAAATCCTTACACAACGTTTTCGAGTATTCAGCCTTTAAGTCCGTGCCATTCCTCTTTAAACGCAATGCCATCTCACCACTCATATTCTGCCCTCTGAAAATGTGTTCATCATGCCAAGAACAGATTGTTGTTTCATCCATTGGCTTGTGCTCTGCTTCTTATCAGGGTTCATCATAGAACTGTTGGCCATTTCTCAGTTGGCATAATGCCACAAAGGCAGCAGTCTGGTCAAGGGAATGAAACCTTGGGTGAAAAGAGATGGGCTGGATATTTCTGGCACTGCAAGTTAGTTGACAGACCTTTGGAAAAATAATGGCAGCACACATTCTTAGTCCAGCCCAGTTGTAAACAGCAGCCATGGAATTTGGCCTTGGCAGGTGGAGTAAACACATGAAATTTCTTCTTGCCTGGCAGATCTCCCCTGTACTCTTTCAAACATGATGCTTGAAGGACTCCCCGGACTCCTCATGAGCTATGGGAGCACCCACAAACCTGCACTTGGAAGACCAACTCCCCAGGTTCCAGCTGTCTCCTGTTTGGGCTATCTCAGAAATTGGGGGCAACCGACAAGGCAGGCAGTGATGTTTCCCATATCAAGTAGCACCTAAGTCAGGGAGTTGTACCGCATGATACCATGGCCTGAGCTGTCAGTGACCAACATGACTTGTGGCTGCTGGGACCCCAGTCGTTATTCCCTGCACGGCCAAATCGCAGGTGTGCAAGACCTAGTGTTGCTTTTCTCGGAGGGCGATGCCGATGGGGATGGTGCTATGCTGAGTGAACTCGAGACCCCCTGTGGACCTCCGTCACTACCTGGTCCCCCAACATTGTGGGGGCTCCCTGCCCACAGCAGGAGCGAGGTGTCTTCGCTGTCATGATGCCCAGTGCAGCCAAACCAGAAAGCTGCACCTGGCAGACCTAAATTGTAGTGCGAGCGGTCTGTTTTCAGCAGGGCGTATCCTGTCCTGCTGGAAATGGAGCCATTCCCGGCCCATTCCCCTTCTCACCACAAAACCCATAGGTCCATTTCAACTGGGACTTCAGATTAGGATACCATTTCTTGAAAGTTCAGGCTCCTGGCCCTGGCTCCCTTCCTCTTACCATCGCCGTGCACCTGGGGCTTTTTTTTTCAATCTTGGTCTGAAGCCGCCAGGATCAGAAGCATCTCAGGTTGCCATGGGAACCATGACGCCCCTGAGCCCTCATGCCTCCTCTTTGTGACCTTTGGCTCTGTGTGAGTTGCAGGCAGGAGCTCACAGAAGCCACTCATCAACATCCAGGAGACCCAATGCCCGGAGAAAGCCTCTGGCGAAAGAGAGAAATAGCATGATCCTAGGCCACCTGGAACCACTGCTACCTTCACACCTGCCATGCCCGAAGCCAGCCCCTTCCACTGAGAATAGAGGCGCTCTCCCATCTTTTCTTCTCAGGGAACAGAAACACTGGACAACAAAATTCAGGCCATTTGCAGGGGGGAACAGAATGAAGTTGAAAGTTTGAGAGATCCAGGATATGAATTTCAGCCACCTATCTCACTCCATTGTGTCTTGGTAGAGCGAGATACTAACCTAAGGAGAGGCAGGTGGAGAATGCATGATGAATTTTCGTATTTTCCTGCGAGTAAATATTGATCCTGGGACCCGAGACTCCGGGACCCATCCGCACTTCCTTGTTCCTCTTTCGTTTTACTCACAGGCTTTGACTGTGTTCCTGAGGTTCCTGGATGATTTTCTCCCTCATCCATAAGTAAGATGGTATGCAAAATCCAGCACCTCCACAGGTTTTTCCTTGTGCCTAGATATCTCCTGGTTAGAAATTGTCCAAGGAAAGTGGAAGAAGGAAAAAAGGAGGGAGGACGGTGTCAGCGGTTTGTGACTGGAATGCCTAGTTATCCAGGTGCGAATGACCCCCGATGTCCCCCTTCATACTGACCACCTAAGCGTATTCTGATACACACATGTGCTTGCCACTCCTTCTGCTTCCCCCACCTGGCCTCCAGGCTCACGCACCTCATTCTCTACTCAGTTCCCAGCTACAAACCTATCCCTCCACCAATAAATAGGGATCAACATTTCCCCTCAAGATACACCAATTGATTGCATGTCTTGATGGACAGGAAAGGTTCCTACAGTATAGTTGTGGAGAGGAAGATGATGGTTTCCTAAGGCATTTGGTGGCTTTGTTTAGGGTTGTGTTGTCCACCATTTGACGGAGTCAGACCACTAGTCAGATCAAGAGGGTTATTAAAAGCACTCCTCCAAAACTGAAGCATTGACTCCTCTTGGAGAGTGCTCACCTAGCAATCAGGCAGACCCCGGATCGAGTCCCTCCCTGCAACGTCAGACGGGAACACTTTCCAACAGGCCAAACCTCCCTCCTCTCATCTTTTCCTCTCTTTTCCTCAACTCAATCTGCACAGGTGAAAAAGACTCTTTGGACACGCAAGCCTTCTCCAATGAGACTTCCAGGTCACGATATTCTCATGGGCACCATGCTTCTCAAAATCACTGGCTCATGCTTTGCTGGCTCATGAATGACACAAGAAGCCCTATAGGGTAGAAATCACACTGAAAGTGGGAAAACAGGGACACTAGGCACCTGGCGGGGTGGCAGTGGATATAGCCAGTCCAGAAAATAATAAGGATGCTCCAATTTGAAAATTCTTCAGAATACACTCTTCCTGCTCCCCAAGCATTATCACATTCTGCATGATCTGTAACGTATCTATTTTGAGAGTCAGGGTTTGCCTAATCTCTGAGGTATTCACTTTGGTTTTTCAATGGGCGGGTTGGCACTAAATGTCTGATATTCGGGTGAACACATGATTTCCAAAGCCATGCTTCTCGGCTGCATATCGCAGTGTGATGTCATTTACATTGATGATCAATGGAGAAGAGAGTGCGGTGAAAGGAAAGCCTTTCCTCAGTCGTGTTGTGCTGAAAAAACTAAAAGTCAGTATGTACATCATCACTTGTCCCTTCCAAGCAACAGGAAAAGGCAGGAATAGGCAACGGGAATTAAGGTCAGTCATGATGCTTTCCCACAGAATGACCTGGCACTGAGTACCTCCTGTACCTGAGTGGTATGTTCAAACTACAGAAATGTCCAGGAATTGGGACACAGACCTTAAGAAATGCCAAATTATTTTGTGTCCTTTCACTGAAGTTTGTTTTCAACACCAACTCCCTTGTACTTCTCATGCTCCTCTAAATACCTTACACCACCTTTTCGAGTATTCAGCCTTGAAGCTCTGTGCCATTCTTCTTTCAATGGAATGCCTCCTCACCACTCATATTCTGCACTCTGAAAATGTGTTCATCATGCTAAGAGCAGATTGTTGTTTCATACATTGTCTTGTGCTCTGCTTCTTACCAGGGCTCATCATAGAACTGTTGGCCATTTGTCAGTGTTCATAATGCCACAGAGGCAGCAGTCTGGTCACGGAATGAACCCTTGGGTGAACAGAGATGGGCTGGATATTTCTGGCCCTGCAGGTTAGTTGCCAGACATTTGGAAATATCATGGCAGCAGAAATTCTGAGTGCAGCCCAGTTGTAAAGCAGCAGCCAAGGAGGTTGGCCTTGGCAGGTGGAGTAAACACATGAAATTTCTTCTTGCCTGGCAGATCTCCCTTCTGCTCCTTCCAACATGATGCCTGAAGGACTCCCCAGACTCCTCATGAGCCATGGGAGCAGCCACAAACCTGCACTTGGAAGACCAACTCCCCAGGTTCCAGGTGTCTCCTGTTTGGGCTATCTCGGAAATTGGGGGCAACCGACAAGGCAGGCTGTGATGTTTCCCATATCAATTATCACCTAAGTCAGGGATTTGAGCTGCATAATACCATGGCCTGAGCTGTCAGTGGACAACATGACTTGTGGCTGCTGGAACCCCAGTCGTGATTCCCTGCACAGCCAAATCGCGGGTGTGCAAGACCTAGAGTTGTTTTTCTCGGAGGGCGTAGCCGATGGGGATGGTGCTATGCTTAGTGAACTCGTGACCCCCTGTGGACCTCCATCACTACTTGGTATCCCAACAGTCTGGGGGCTCCCTGCCGAAGGCAGGAGCGAGGAGTCCTCGCTGTCATGATGCCCACTGCAGCCAAACCAGAGTAGCGCCACCTGGTAGATCTGCAGTGTAGTGCTAGCTGTCAAGATTCAGCAGCGGGCACCCTGTCCTGCTGGAGCTGGAGCCATTCCTGGCCCGTTCCTCTTCTCACCACAAAACGCATAGGTCTATTTCAACTGGGTCTGAAGGTTAGGATACCATGTCATGAAAGTCAGGTTACTGACCCTGGCTCCCTTCCTCTTACCGTCACAGTGCAACTGGGTCTTTTTTTTCAATCTGTTCTAAAGTCACCAGGATCAGAAGCATCTCAGGTTGCCTTGGGAAACTTGACGCCTCCGAGCTCTGATGCCACCTCTCTGTGACCTCAGGCGCTGTGTGAGTTGCAGGAACGAGGTCACAGAAGTCACTCATCAATACAAAGGAGGCCAATGCTCAGAGAAAGTCTCTGGAAAAGAGAGAAATAGCGTGATCCTAGGCCGCCTGAAACCTCTGCTCCCTTCACACCTGCCATGCCTGAACCCAGCCCCTTCCACTGAGAAAAGAGACGCTCTCCCATCTTTTCTTCTCAGGGAATAGAAACACTGGACAACAAAATTCAGGCCATTTAAAGGGGTGAACAGAATGAAGTTGAAGGATTGACAGTTCCAATATATGAATTTCAGCCACTTATCTCACTCCATCCTATCTAGGTCAAGCGAGCTACAAAACAAAGGAGGGGCAGGTGGAGATTGCATGACAAATTTGAGTTTTCTTCCTGCCAGCAAACATCGATCCTGGGACCCCAGACCCAGTGACACATCAGCACTTCCCTTTTCCTCTTTAGGTTTACTGACAGGCTCTGGCTTTGTTCCTGAGGTTCTTGGTTGATGTTCTCCCTCATCCTTCAATAAGATGGTATGCAGAGTCCAGCACGTCCACTGGGTTTTGCCTTGTGTCTAGATATCTCCTTCTTAGAAATTGTCCAAGGAAAGTGGAAGAAGGAAAAGGAGGAGTGAGGAAATTGTCAGCGGTTTCTGACTCGATTGCATAGTTGTCAAGTTGTGAATGATTTCCAATGTCTCCCTTCATACTGCCACCTGAGCATATTCTGAAACACACATGTGCCTGCCACTCCTTCTGCCTCCCCCCATCTGGCCTCTACGTTCACGAAAATCATTCTGTGCTCAGTGCTCACCTACACACCTATTCTTCCACCAATAGATTCAGATCAAATTTTCCCTTCAAGCTGCACTAATTAATTGTGTGTCTTGATGTACAGGAAATGTTCCTTTCAGCATTTATGTGGAGACAAACATGATGATTTTGTAAGAAATTTGGTGGCTTTGTTTGACGCTGGGTTGTTCTCCATTTGACGGATTCAGATCACTAGTCAGATCACGAGGGTTCAAAAAAGCCCTTCCAACGTTGCTGAGGCTGTGGTTCCTCTTGAAGAGCGCTTTCCTAGTAATCAAGAGGACCCCCATTCGAGTCTCTCCCCGTTCCGTTAGAGGTACTTCAGAAGGAAGGACTTTTGAATAGTCCACACTTCCCTCTTCTCATCTTTCCCTCTCTTTTTGTCAACTCAAACTGCACAGTTGAAAAAGGACCAGTTGGATACGCAAGCCTTTAGCGAACACACTTCCAGGATGTGGCGTTCTCATGGCCACCATGCTCCCCAGAATGATTGGCTCATGCTTTGCAGGGTCATGAAATACACAAGAAGCCCTAGGGGAGAGAAGTCACACTGAAACAGAGAAAGAAGAGACACCAGGCACCTGGCGGGGCGGCAGTGGATAGAGCCAGTCAAGGAAATATGGTCCACTTTGAAAATGCTTCAGAAAACACTCTTTCTGCTCCCTAAGGACTATCACACTTCTGCATGTTCTCTAATTTCTTCTTTTTTGATATTCAGGTTTTGCATAGTCCCGTGGGTATTCATTTTTGCCTTTCAAAGTGAGGGTTGTCGCACAAAGTCTGCTATGGTGGTGAACTCATGACATCCAATGCCATGCATCTCTGCTGCATATCGCAGTGCGATGTCATTTAAATTGATGGTCAATGGAGAAGAGAGTGCGGTGAAAGAAATGCCTTTCATCTGAGGTCTTGTGCTGAAAAACCGAAAAATCAGAATGTACATCATCAATTATCCATTCCAAGCAAGAAAAAAAGCAAGGAATCGACAAAGGGAATTAGGCTCAGTCATGATGCTTGCCGAACGAATGACCTGGCACTGACTACCTCCTGTACCTGAATGATATATTCTAACTACATAAACGTCTGGGAATTGGGACACAGACCTTAAGAAATGCCCATTTATTTAGTGTCCCTTCACTGATGTTGGTTTTCAACACCAACACCGTTCAACTTCTCATGCCCCTCTAAAGAACTTCCACTTCCTTTTCGAGTATTCAGCCTTCAAGCTCTGTGCCATTCCTCTTTCAGCACAATGCCTCTTCACCTCTCGTATTCTGCCCTCTGAAAATGAGTTCCTCATGCCAAGAGCAGGCTGTTGTTTCATCCCTTGGCTTGGGCTCTGCATCTTTCCAGGGCTGATAAAAGAACTGTTGGCCATTTCTCAGTGGCTATAATGCCACAGGGACAGCAGTCCTGTCAAGGGAAGGAATCCATGGGTAAGGAGAGATGGGCTGGATATTTCTGACCCTGCAGGTGAGTTGCCAGACATTTGGAACAATCCCAGCAGGACAAATTCTGAGTGCAGCCCAGTTGTAAAGAAGCAGCCAAGGTGGTTGGCACTGGAAGGGGTAGTGAGCACAGAACATCTCTCCTGGCCTGGCAGCTGACCCTGTGCTCCTTCCAATATGATGCCTAAAGGACTCCCAGGTCTCCTCATGAGCCATCTGAATAGCCACACACCTGCACTTGGAAGACCAACTCCCCAGGTTCCTGCTGTCTCCTGTTTGGGCAATCTCAGAAATTAAGGACAATCGGCAAGGCAGGCTGTGATATTTCCCATATCAAGTAGAACCTAAGTCAGGGAGTTGCACCGCATGATCCCCTGGCGTGAGCTGTCAGTGGCCATCGTGTCGTTTGGCTACTAGCACACCTGGCGAGATTCCCTGCTCCAGCAAGTCCTGTGTTTTCCGAGAGCATGAATAGATATTTGGTAGGGCGATGCCGATGGGGACGGTGCTATGCTGAGTGAAGTCTTGACCACCTGCGGCCCTCTGGCACTGCCTGGTCCCCCAGATATCGAAGGGGCTCCCTGCCCACAGAAAGAGCTAGGTTTCCTCGCTGTCTTGATGCCTGGTACGGACAAGCCAGAAGAGCACCACCCAGCATAGCTGAAGCGTAGTGGGAGTTGATGGGTTTCAGCTGGGTGTACCCTATGCTGCTGGAACTGGAGCCATCCCCGGCATGCTGGCCTTCGCACCACAAAGTCCCTTAGACCCACTTCAAGTGAGACTTCAGGTTAGGATGTCATTTCTTCAAAGTTCAAGCTCCTGGCCTTCTCCTATCTTCTATGTTCTTACCATCACCCTGCAGCTGGGCCTTTTTTCAATCTTGGTCTGAAACCGCCAGGATCAGAAGCATCTCGGGTTGCCATGGGAACCATGACCCCCCCCCCGAGCTCTCATGCCACCCCTCTGTGACCTCAGGTGATGTGTAAGGTGCAGGCACCAGGTCACAGAAGCCACTCATCAAAATCCAGGGGGACCAATGACAAGAGAAAGCCTCTGGCAAAAGAGAGAAAGAGCGTGATCCTAGGGTGACTGGAACCTCTGCCCCCTTCACAACTCCCATGCCCGAAGAAAGACCCTACGACTGAGAAGAGAGGTGCACTACCACCTTTTTTTATCAGGGAATGGAAACACTGGAAACCGAATTTGAGACCATTGGCAGAGGGGAACAGAATGAAGTTGAAGGATTGACAGATCCAGGATATGAATTTCAGCCACTTATCTCACTCCATTGTATCTTGGTAGAGCGAGCTTCAAACCAAAGGAGTGGCAGGTGGAGATTGCATGACGAATTTGTGTTTTCTTCCTTCCAGCAAACATCAATCCTGGGGCCCCAGACCCCATGACCCATCAGCACTTCCCGTTTCCTCTTTAGATTTATTTACAGGCTCTGGCTTTGTTCCTGATGTTCTTGGATGATGTTCTCCCTCATCCTTCAATAAGATGGTATGCATAGTCCAGCATGTCCACTGGGTTTTGCCTTGTGCCTAGATATCTCCTGGTTAGAAATTGTCCAAGGAAAGTGGAAGAAGGAAAAGGAGGAGTGAGGAAATTGTCAGCGGTTTGTGACTCCATTGCCTAGTTATCCATGAGTGAATGATCTCCGATGTCTCCCTTCATACTGCCAACCTTTGCATATTCTGATACACACTTGTGCCTGCTACTCCTTCTGCCTCCCTCGCCCTGGCCTCCACGGTCACGCATATCATTCTGTGCTCAGTGCTCAGCTACACAGCTATTCATCCACCAATTGATTCGGATCAACATTTCCCCTCAAGCTGCACTCTTTGATTGTGTGTCTTGATGTACAGCAAATGTTACTTGCAGGTTTTCTGTAGAGACAAAGATGATGATTTTCTAAGGAATATGGTGGCCTTCTTTGAGGCTGGGTTGTCCTACATTTGACGGATTCAGATCACTAGTCAGATCAAGAGGGTTCGAAAAAGCCCTTCTCGCAGGACTGAGGCTTTGGATCCTGTTGGAAAGTGCTTGCCTAATAATCAGGAGGACCCCGGTTGGGGTCACTCCCCGGTCCATGAGAAGGGCTTTTGAATAGTCCACACTTCCCTTTTCTAATCTTTCCCTCTCTTTCGTCAACTGAAACTGCACAGTTGAAAAAGGACCACTTGGACACACAAGCCTATTACGATCACACTTCCATGACCTGGTGTTCTCATGGACACCATGTTCCTCAGAATGATTGGCTCATGCTTTGCAGGCTCACGAATGACACAAGAAGCCCTAGAGGAGAGAAGTCACACTGAAACATGGAACAGAGAGACACCAGGCACCTGTCGGGGTGGCAGTGGATTGAGCCAGTCAGGAAATATGCTTCACTTTGAAAATGCTTCAGAAAACACTCTTTCTGCTCCCTAAGGACTATCACACATCTGCATGTTCTCTAACTTGTTCTCTTTAGATATTCAGGTTTTGCCCAATCCCTTGGGTATTCACTTTTGCCTTTCAATAGGAGAGTTCACACTAAATGTCTGATATGGAGGTGAACTCATGATATCTATTGCCATGCTTCTCTGCTGCATATCGCAGTGTGATGTCATTTACATTGATGGTCAATGGAGAAGAGAGTGCGGTGAAAGATATGCCTTTCATCTGAGGTCTTGTGCTGAAAATCCGAAAATCTCCCTCATCTGAAAATCTGAAAATCTCCCTCATCCATAAATAAATTGGTATTCAGAGTCGAGCGCATCCACTGGGTTTTGCATTGTTCCTAGATATCTCCTGGTTAGAAATTGTGCAAGAAAAGTGGAAGAAGGAAAAAGAGGCTTGAGGAACTTGTCAGCGGTTTTTGACTCGACTGCCTGGTTATCCGGGTGTGAATGATCCCCGATGTGTCCCTTCATACTGCCAACCTGAGCATATTCTGATACTCACATGTGCCTGCCCCTCCTTCTGACTGCCCCCACACGGCCTCAACGCTCATGCTCATCATTCTCTGCTCAGGGCTCAGCTACAAACTAATTCCCTCAGCAATAGTTTCGGATCAACATTTTCCCTCAAGCTGCGCCAATTGATTGTGTGTCTTGATGTACAGGAAATGTTCCTTCCAGGATTTCTGTGGAGAGGAAGATGATGATTTTCTAAGGAATTTGGTGGTTTTGTTTGAGGCTGGGTTGTCCGCCATTTGACAGATTCAAACCACTACTCAGATCAACAGGTTTCAAAAAACCCCTCCTGCAGGTCTGAAGTCTTGGCTCCTCTTGGAGAGCGCTCGCCTAGTAATGAAGAGGTCCCCGGTTCGAGTCTCTCTCCAGTGCATCAGGAGGAAATGATTTTGAAAGGGCCAAACTTCCCTCCTCTCATCTTTCCCTCTCTTTTCGTCCACTCAGTATGCACACTTGAAAAACAACCGGTAGGACAAGGAAAACTTTTCCAATCACTCTTCCAGGTGAAGGTCTTCTCATGGCCACCATGCTTCTGAGAATGATTGTCTCATGCTTTGCAGGCTCCCGAATGACACAAGAAGCCCTCCAGGAGAGATGTCACACTGAAAGAGAGAAAGCAGGGACACCGGGCACCTGGCGGGGTGGACTTGGATACAGCCGGTCCAGGAAATAATAAGCATGCTCCAATATGAAAATGGTTCAGAATACACTCTTCTCCTCCCTAAGGCTATCACACTTCTGCTTGTTCTCTAATATGATCTCTTTGGATATTCAGGTTTTGCCCAATCCCTTGGGTATTCACTTTTGCTTTTCAACGGGAGGGTTGGCACTAAATGTCTGATATTCAGGTGAACTCATGATATCCAAGAGATGCTTCTCTGCTGCATATCGCAGTGCGATGTTATTTACATTGATGCTCAATGGAGAAGAGAGTGCGGTGAAAGGAAAGCCTTTCCTCTGAGGTCTTGTGCTGGAAATCCGAAAAATCAGCATGTACATCATCAGGTGTCCCTTCCAAGCAACAGAAAAAGCCAGTAATCGGCAAAGGGAATTAAGGTCAGTCATGATGCTTGCCCACAGAATGACCTGGCACTGACTATCACCTGTAACTGAACGGTATATTCTAACTAGAGAAATGTCTGAGAATTGGGACACAGAACTTAAGCAATGCCCACTGATTTAGTGTCCCTCCACTGAAGTTGGTTTTCAACACCAACACCCTTCTACTTCTCATGCCCTTCTAAAGTGCTTCCACATCCTATTCAAGTATTCAACCTTGTACCTCTGTGCCATTCCTCTTTCAGCACAATGCCTCTTCACTTCTGGTATTCTGCCATCTGAAAATGAGTTCATCATGCCAAAGGCAGGCTGTTGTTTCATCCCTTGGCTTGGGCTCTGCATCCTTCCATTGCTGATCAAAGAACTGTTGGCCATTTCTCATTGGCCTAATGCCACAGAGGCAGCAGTCTTGTCAAGGGAATGAGGCCTTAGATGAAGAGAGATCGGCTGGATATTTCTGCCCGTGAAGGTTAGTTGCCACACATTTGGAAATATCATGGCAGGTCAAATTCTGAGTTCAGCCCAGTTGTAAAGAAACAGCCAAGGGGGTTGGCACTGGCATGTGGAGTGAGCACAGAACATCTCTCCTAGCCTGGCAGCTGCCCCCTGTGGTCCTTCCAACATGATGCTTAAAGGACTCCCTGGTCTCCTAAGGAGCCATTGGAGCAGCAACACACCTGCACTTGGGAGACCAACTCACCAGGTTGCAGCTGTCTCCTGTTTGGGCAATCTCAGAAAATAAGGACAACCGGCAAGGCAGGCTGTGATATTTCCCATATCAAGTAGCACCTAAGTCAGCAAGTTGCGCAGCATGAAACCGTGGGCTGAGCTGCCAGTGGCCATCATGCCGTGTGGGTGGTAGGACCCTAGTCGAGTTGCCCTGCTCGGCCAAACCCCACTTGTGCCCAGACCTGGAGTTGTTTTCTGGGAGGGCGATTCTGATGGGGATGGTGGTATGCTGAGGGAAGTCGTGATCCTCTGCGTCCCTCCGGCACTGCCTGGCCCCCAGACAACTTGGGGGCTCAGTGCCCACAGCACGAGCTAGGTTTCCACACTGTCATAATGCCCGGTTTGGCAAAGCCTGAACAGCGCCACAGAGCAGACCTGCAGCGAAGTGTGAGCAAACTGTCGGGTCATTGGGGGGTACCCTGTCATGCTGGACCTGGAGCCATTCCCGGCTCGCTAGCCTTCGCAACACAAAAGTCCTTAGGTCCACTTCAAGTGGGTCTTCAGGTTAGGATACCATTTCTTGAATGTTCAAGCTCCTGTCCCTGGCTCCTTTCTTCTATCCTCTTAGCATCACCGTGCAGCTGGTCCTCCTTTCAATCTTGGTCTGTAGCCGCCACAATCAGAAGCATTCGGGATGCCACGGTAACCATGACCCCACCCAGCTCTCAGGCGGCACCTCTGTGACCTCAGGCGCTGTGTGAGGTGCTGGCACCAGGTCACAGAAGCCACTCGTCAACTTCCAGGGAGCCCAATGCCCAGAGAAAGCCTTTGGCAAAAGAGAGGAAGAGTATGATACTAGGGCGCCTGGAAACTCTGCGCCCTTCACACCTCCCATGCCCGAAGCCAGCACCTTCCACTGAGAAGAAAGGCGCTCTCCCATCTTTTTCTCTCAGGGAATGGAATCATTGGAAAACGAAATTGAGGCCATTTGCAGATGGGAACACAATGAAGTTGAAGGATTGACAGATACAGGATATGAATTTCAGCCACTTATCTCACTCCTTCCTACCTAGGTCGAGCGAGCTACAAACCAATGAGTGCCAGGTGATTGCAGGACGAATTTGTGTTTTCTTCCTGCCAGCAAACATCGATCCTGGACCCCAGACCCAGTGACCAATCAGCACTTCCCTTTTCCTCTTTCGTTTTACTGACAGGTTCTGACTGTCTTCCTAAGGTTCTTGGATGATGTTCTCCCTCATCCATAAATAAATCGGTATTCAGAGTCCAGCACGTCCACTGGGTTTTGCATTGTTCCTAGATATCTCCTGGTTAGAAATTGTGGAAGAAAAGTCGAAGAAGGAAAAAGAGGCGTGAGGAACTCGTCAGCGGTTTTTCACTGGACTGCCTGGTTAGCCGGGTGTGAATGATCCCCGATGTGTCCCTTCATACTGCCAACCTGAGCATATTCTGATACTCACATGTGCCTGCCACTCCTTCTGACTGCCCCCACCCGCCCTCCATGCTCATGCTCATCATTCTCTGCTCAGGGCTCAGCTACAAACTAATTCCTCCAGCAATAGATTCGGATCAACATTTTCCCTCAAGGTGCACTAATTGATTTTGTGTCTTGATGTACAGGAAATGTTCCTTCCAGGCTTTCTGTGGAGAGGAAGATGATTCTTTTCAAAGGAATTTGGTGGCTATGTTTGAGGCTGGGTTGTCCGCCATTCAACGGATTCAAACCACTAGTCAGATCATGAGGGTTCGAAAAAGCCCCTCTTGCAGGTCTGAATCCTTGGCTCCTCTTGAAGAGCGCTCCCCTAGTAATCACGAGGTCCCTGGTTCGAGTCTCACCCCGGTTCCCCAGAAGGAAATGATTTTGAAAGGGCCAAACTTCCCTCCTCTCATCTTTCCCTCTCTTTTCGTCCACTCAGTCTGCACCCTTGAAAAACAACCGGTAGGACAAGGAAAACTTTTCCAATTACTGTTCCAGGTGAAGGTCTTCTCATGGCCACCATGCTTCTGAGAATGATTGTCTCATGCTTTGCAGGCTCCTGAATGACACAAGAAGCCCTCCAGAAGAGGTGTCACACTGAAAGAGACAAAGCAGAGACACTGGGCACCTGGTGGAGTGGCCTTGGATACAGACCGTCCAGGAAATAATAAGCATGCTACAATATGAAAAGGCTTCAGAATACCCTCTTCCTGCTCCCTATGGACTATCACACTTCTGCTTGTTCTCTAATGTGATCTCTTTGGATATTCAGGTTTTGCCCAATCCCTTGGGTATTCACTTTTGCTTTTCAACGGGAGGGTTGGCACTAAATGTCTGATATTCAGGTCAACTCATGATATCCAAGCCATGCTTCTGTGCTGCATATCCCAGTGTGATGTCATTTACATTCATGATCAATGGAGAAGAGGGTGCGGTGAAAGGAAAGCCTTTCCTCAGTCGTGTTGTACTGAAAAAATTAAAAATCCGTATGTATATCATCAATTGTCCCTTCCAAGCAACAGGAAAAGGCAGGAATAGGCAACGGGAATTAAGGTCAGTCATGATGCTTTCCCAGAGAATGACCTGGCACTGACTACCTCCTGTACCTGAGCGGTATATTCAAACTACAGAAATGTCCGGGAATTGGGACACAGACCTTCAGCAATGCCCAGTTATTTAGTGTCCCTTCACTGAAGTTGCTATTCCACACCAACTCCCTTCTACCTCTCATGCCCCTCTAAAACTTACACCACCGTTTCGAGTATTCAGCCTTGAAGATCTGTGCCATTCCCCTCTCAAGGCAATGCCACTTCAGCACTCATATTCTGCCCTCTGAAAATGTATTCATCATGCCAAGAGCAGATTGTTGTTTCATCCATTGGCTTGTGCTTTGCTTCTTACCAGGGGTGATCATAGAACTGTTCGCCATTTGTCAGTGGGTATAATGCCACAGAGGCAGCAGTCTGGTGAAAGGAATGAACCCTTGGGTGAACAGAGATGGGCTACATATTTCTGGACCTGCAGGTTAGTTGCCAGACATTAGGAAAAATCATTGCAGGACAAATTTTGAGTGCAGCCCCGTTGTAAAGCAGCAGCCAAGGTGGTTGACCTTGGCAGGTGGAGTAAGCACATGTAATTTCTCCTTGCCTGGCAGTTCTCCCCTGTGCTCCTTCCAACATGATGCCTGAAGCACTCCCCAAACTCCTCATGAGCCATGGGAGCAGCCACAAAACTGCACTTGGAAGACCAACTCCCCAGGTTCCAGCTGTCTTCTTTTTGGGCTATTTCGGGATTTGGGGGCAACCGAACAGGCAGGCTGTGATGTTTCCCATATCAAGTAGCACCTAAGTCAGGGAGTTGCGCCGCATGATCCCCTGGACTGAGCTATCAGTGTCCAACATGACTTGTGGCTGCTGGGACGCCAGTGGAGTTTCCCGGCATGGCAAAGACGCGGGTGTGCAAGACCTAGTGTTGCTTTTCTCGGAGTGCGATGCCGATGGGGATGGTGCTATGCTGAGTGAACTCGTGACACCCTGTGGACCTCCTTCACTACCTGTTCCCCCAACACTGTGGGGGCTCCCTGCCCACAGCAGGAGCAGGTTGTCCTCGCTGTCATGATGCCCACTGCAGCCAAACCTGAACAGCTCCACCTGGGAGACCTGCAGTGTAGTGCGAGGGGTCAGATTTCAGCAGGGGGTATCATGTACTGCTGGAAATGGAGCCATTCCCGGCCCGTTACCCGTCTCACCACAAAACCCATAGGTCCATTTCAACTGGGACTTCAGGTTAGGATACCATTTCTTGAAAGTTCAGGATCCTGGCCCTGGCTCCCTTCCTCTTACCATCGCCATGCAGCTGGGGTTTTTTTTTCAATCTTGGTCTGAAGCCTCCAGGATCAGAAGCATCTCCGGTTGCCATGGGAACCATGACGCCCCCGAGCTCTTTGCCGCCACTTTGTGACCTCAGACGCTGTGTGAGTTGCAGGCAGGTGGTCACAGAAGCCCCTCATCAACACCCAGGAGGCCCAATGCCCGGAGAAAGCCTCTGGCGAAAGAGAGAAATAGCGGGATCCTAGGCCGCCTGGAACCTCTGCTCCCTTCACACCTGCCATGCCCGAAGCCAGCACCTTCCACTGACAATAGAGGCACTATCACATCTTTTCTTCTCAGGGAACAGAAACACTATACAAGGAAACTCAGGCCATTTGCAGGGGGGAACAGAATGAAGTTGAAGGATTGAGAGATCCAGGATATGTATTTCAGCCATATATCTCACTCCATTGTGTCTTGCTAGAGCGAGATACGAATCTAAGTAGAGGCAGGTGGAGATTGCATGATGAATGTGGGTGTTCTTCCTGCCAGCAAATATCGATCCCGGGACCCGAGACCCCGGGACCCATCAGCACTTCCCTATTCCTCTTTCGTTTTACTCACAGGCTCTGACTGTGTTCCTGAGGTTCCTGGTTGATGTTCTTCCTCATCCATAAATAAGATGGTATGCAAAGTCCAGCACCTCCACAGTTTTTTCCTTGTGCCTAGATATCTCCTGGTTAGAAATTTTCCAAGGAAAGTGAAGAAGGAAAAACAGGAGGGAAGAAGGTGTCAATGGTTTGTGACTCGAATGCCTAGTTATCCAGGTGCGAATGACCTCCGATGTCCCCCTTCATACTGACCACCTAAGCATATTCTGATACACACATGTGCCTACCACTCCTTCTGCTTCCCACCACCTGGCCTCCAGGCTCACACACCTCATTCTCTGCTCAGTGCCCAGCTACAAACCTATTCCTCCACCAATAGATAGGGATCAACTTTTCCCCTCAATTTGCACCAATTGATTGCGTGTCTTGATGGACAGGAAAGGTTCCTTGTAGGAATCTTGTGGAGAGGAAGATGATGGTTTCCTAAGGTATTTGGTAGCTTTGTTTGGGGCTGTGTTGTCCGCCATTTGATGGAGTCAGACCACTAGTCAGTTCAAGAGGGTTAGAAAAAGCACTTCCTCCAAAAGAGAAGCGTTGGCTCCTTTTGGAGAGCGCTCACCTAGGAATCAGGAGGACACCGTTTCGCGTCCCTCCCCGGAGCAGACGGGAAGATTTTCCAAAAGACCAAACCTCCCTCCTCTCATCTTTTCTTCTCTTCTTAGTCAACTCAATCTGCTCAGGTTAAAAAGAATCAGTTGGACATGCAAGCCTTCTCCAATCAGACTTCCAGGTCACGGTGTTCTCATGAGCACTATGCTTCTCAAAATCAGTTGCTCATGTTTAGCAGGCTCACGAATGACACAAGAAGCCCTATAGGGGAGCAATCAAACTGAAAGTGGGAAAGCATGGACACTAGGCACCTGGCGGGGTGGCAGTGGATATAGCCAGTCCAGGAAGTAATAAGGATGCTCCAATTCGACAATGCTTCAGAACTCACTCTTCCTGCTCTGCAAGGACGATCACACTTCTGCATGTTCTGTAAAGTCTTCTCTTTTGATAGTCAGGATTATCTTAATCCCTGGGGTATTCATTTTGGTTTTTCAATGGGAGGGTTGGCACTAAAAGTCTGATATTGGGGTGAACTCATGATTTCCAAAGCCATGCTTCTCGGCTGCATATCACAGTGTGATGTCATTTACATTCATGATCAATGGAGAAGAGAGTGCAGTGAAAGGAAAGCCTTTCCTCAGTCGTGTTGTGCTGAAAAATCTAAAAATCAGTATGAACATCATCAATTGTCCCTTCCAAGCAACAGGAAAAGCAGGTATAGGCAAAAGTATTTAAGGTCAGTCATGATGCTTGCCCACACAGTTACCTGGCACTGAGTACCTCCTGTACCTGAGTGGTACATTCATACTACAGAAATGAACAGGAATTGGGACAGATTTCAGCAATGCCCACTTATTTAGTGTCCCTTCACTGAAGTTGCTTTTCAACACCAACTCCCTTCTACTACTCATGCCCCTCTAAAGACCTTACACGACCTTTTCGAGTATTCATTCTTGAAGCTCTGTGCCATACCGCTTTCAACGCAATGCCTCTTCTCCACTCATATTCTGCCCTCTGAAAATGTATTCATCATGCCAAGAGCAGATTGTTGTTTCATCCATTGGCTTGTGCTTTGCTTCTTACCAGGGGTGATCATAGAACGGTTGGCCATTTGTCAGTTGGCATAATGCCACGGAGGCAGCAGTCTGGTGAAAGGAATGAACCCTTGGACGAACAGAGATGGGCTACATATTTCTGGACCTGCAGGTTAGTTGCCAGACATTAGGAAAAATCATTGCAGGACAAATTTTGAGTGCAGCCCAGTTGTAAAGCAGCAGCCAAGGTGGTTGGCCTTGGCAGGTGGAGTAAGCACATGTAATTTCCCCTTGCCTGGCAGTTCTCCCCTGTGCTCCTTACAACATGATGCCTGAATGACTCCCTGGACTCCTCATGAGCCATGGGAGCAGCCACAAACCTGCACTTGGAAGACCAACTCCCCAGGTTCCATCTGTCTCCTTTTTGGGCTATCTCGGGATTTGGGGGCAACCGACAAGGCAGGCTGTGATGTTTCCCATATCAAGTAGCACTTAAGTCAGGGAGTTGCGCCGCATGATTCCCTGGCCTGAGCTATCAGTGTCCAACATGACGTGTGGCTGCTGGGACTCCAGTAGAGTTTCCCTGCACCGCCAAATCACTGGTGTGCAAGACCTAGTGTTGCTTTACTCAGAGTGCGATGCCGATGGGGATGGTGTTATGCTGAGTGAACTCGTGACCCCCTGTGGACCACTGTCACTACCTGGTCCCCCAACATTGTGGGGGCTCCCTGCCCACAGCTGGAACGAGGTGTCCTCACTGTCATGATGCCCACTGCAGCCAAACCAGAACAGCTCCACCTGGCAGACCTGCAGTGTAGTGCGAGTGGTCAGGTTTCAGCAGGGGGTATCCGGTCCTGCTGGAATTGGAGCCATTCTCGGCCTGTTCCCCTTCTCACCACAAAACCCATAGGTCCATTTCAACTAGGTCTTCAGGTTAGGATACCATTTCTTGTAAGTTCAGGCTCCTGGCCCTGGCTTGCTTACTCTTACCATTGCCTTGCAGCTGGGACTTTTTTTTCAATCTTGGTCTGAAGCCACCAGGATCAGAGCATCTCCGGTTGCCATGGGAATCATGACGCCCCCAAGCTCTTTGCCGCCACTTTGTGACCTCAGACACTGTGTGAGTTGCAGGCAGGTGGTCACAGAATCCAATCATCAACACCCAGGAGGCCCAATGCCCGGAGAAAGCCTCTGGTGAAAGAGAGAAATAGCGGGATCCTAGGCCGCCTGGAACCTCTGCTCCCTTCACACCTGCCATGCTCGAAGCCAGCACCTTCCACTGACAATAGAGGCACTATCACATCTTTTCTTCTCAGGGAACAGAAACACTATAAAACGAAACTCAGGCCATTTGCAGGGGGGAACAGAATGAAGTTGAAGGATTGAGAGATCCAGGATATGAATTTCAGCCACATATCTCACTCCATTTTGTCTTGCTAGAGCGAGCTACTAACCTAAGGAGAGGCAGGTGGAGATTGCATGATGAATGTGGGTGTTCTTCCTGCCAGCAAATATCGATCCTGGGGCCGAGACCCCGGGACCCATCAGCAGTTCCCTATTCCTATTTCATTTTACTCACAGGCTCTGACTGTGTTCCTGAGGTTCCTGATTGATGTTCTCCCTCATTCAAAAATAAGATGGTATGCAAAGTCCAGCACCTCCACAGGTTTTTCCTTGTGCCTAGATATCTCCTGGTTAAAAATTTTCCAAGGAAAGTGAAGAAGGAAAAGCAGGAGGGAGGAAGGTGTCAATGGTTTGTGACTCGAATGCCTAGTTATCCAGAAGCGAAAGACCCCTGATGTCTCCCTTCATACTGACCACCTAAGCATATTCTGATACACACATGTGCCTACCTCTCCTTCGGCTTCCCGCCACCTGGCCTCCAGGCTCACGCACCTCATTCTCTGCTCAATGCCCAGCTACAAACCTATTCCTCCACCAATAGATAGGGATCAAACTTTCCCCTCAAGATGCACCAATTGATTGCGTGTCTTGATGGACAGGAAAGTTTCCTTGCAGGATTCTTGTGGAAAGGAAGATGATGGTTTCCTAAGGTATTTGGTAGCTTTGTTTGGGGCTGGGTTGACCACCATTTGACGGAGTCAGACCACTAGTCAGTTCAAAGGGTTAGAAAAAGCACTTCCTCCAAAACTGAAGCATTGGCTCCTCTTGGAGAGCGCTCACCTAGCAATCAAGAGGACCCCGTTTCGCGTCCCTTTCCGGAGCAGAGGGGAACAGTTTCCAAAGACCATACCTCCCTCCTCTCATCTTTTCCTCTCTTTTCCTCATCTCAATCTACACAGGTGAAAAAGAATCAGTTGGACACGCAAGCCTTCTCCAATCAGACTTCCAGGTCACGGTGTTCTCATGTGCACCATGCTTCTAAAAATCAGTTGCTCATGGGTTGCAGGCCTACGAATGACACAAGAAGCCCTATAGGGGAGAAATCACACTGAAAGTGGGAAAGCAGGGACACTAGGCACCTGGTGGGGTGGCAGTGGATATAGCCAGTCCAGGAAATAATAAGGATTCTCCAATTTGACAATGCTTCAGAAAACACTCTTCCTGCTCCCCAAGGACGATCACTCTTCGGCATGTTCTGTAACGTCTTTTTTCATAGTCAGGATTTGCCTAATCCCTGGGCTAATCACTTTGGTTTTTCAACGGGAGGGTTGTCACTAAATGTCTGATATTGGGGTGAACTCATGTTTTCCAAAGCCATGCTTCTCGGCTGCATATCGCAGTGTGATGTCATTTACATTCATGATCAATGGAGAAGAGAGCGGTGAAAGGAAAGCCTTTCCTCAGACGTGTTGTGATGAAAAAACTAAAAATCAGTATGTATATCATCAATTGTCCCTTCCAAGCAACAGGAAAAGGCAGGAATAGGCAAAGGGAAATAAGGTCAGTCATGATGCTTTCCCACAGAATGACCTAGCTCTGAGTACCTCCTGTACCTGAGCGTTATATTCAAACTACAGAAATGTCCGGAAATGGGACACAGACCTTAAGCAATGCCCAGTTATTTAGTGTCCCTTCACTGAAGTTGCTTTTCAACACCAACTCCCTTCTACCTCTCATGCCCCTCTAAAAACCTTACACCACGTTTTCGAGTATTCAGCCTTGAAGTCCGTGCCATTCCTCTTTCAACGCAATGCCACCTCACTACTCATATTCTGCCCTCTGAAAATGTGTTCATCATGCCAAGAGAAGATTGTTGTTTCATCCATTGGCTTGTGCTCTGCTTCTTACCAGGGCTGATCATAGAACTGTTGGCCATTTGTCAGTGGGCATAATGCCACAGAGGCAGCAGTCTGGTCAAGGGAATGAAACCTTGGATGAAAAGAGATGGGCTGGATATTTCTGGCCCTGCAGGATAGTTGCCAGACCTTTGAAAAAATTATGGCAGCACACATTCGGAGTGCAGCCCAGTTGTAAACAGCAGCCATGGAGTTTGGCCTTGGCAGGTGGAGTAAACACATGAAATTTCTTCTTGCCTGGCAGCTCTCCCCTGTGCTCTTTCCAACATGATGCTTGAAGGACTCCCCGGACTCCTCATGAGCTATGGGAGCAGCCACAAACCTGCACTTGGAAGACCAACTCCCCAGGTTCCAGCTATCTCCTGTTTGGGCTATCTCGGAAATTGGCGCAACCGACAAGGCAGGCTGTGATGTTTCCCATATCAAGTAGCACCTAAGTCAGGGATTTGCGCTGCATGATACCATGGCCTGAGCTGTCAGTGACCAACATGACTTGTGGCTGCTGGGACTCCAGTGGAGTTTCCCTGCACCGCCAAATCGCGGGTGTGCAAGACCTAGAGTTGCTTTTCTCTGAGTGCGATGCCGATGGGGATGGTGCCCTGCTGAGTGAACTCGTGACCCCATGTGGACCTCCGTCACTATCTGGTCCCCCAACATTGTGGGGGCTCCCTGCCCACAGCAGGAGCGAGGTGTCTTCGCTGTCATGATGCCCAGTGCAGCCAAACCAGAACAGCTCCACCTGGCAGACCTAAAGTGTTGTGCGAGCGGTCTGTTTTCAGCATGGCATATCCTGTCTTGCTGGAAATGGAGCCATTCCCGGCCCATTCCCCTTCTCACCACAAAACCCATAGGTCCATTTCAACTGGGTCTTCAGGTTAGGATACCATTTCTTGAAAGTTCAGGCTCCTGGCCCTGGCTCCCTTCCTCTTACCATCGCCGTGCAGCTGGGGCTTCTTTTTTCAATCTTGGTCTGAAGCCACCAGATCAGAAGCATCTCCGGTTGCCATGGGAACCGTGATGCCCCCGAACTCTCATGCCCCTCTTTGTGACCTCAGGCGCTGTGTGAGTTGCAGCAGGAGGTCACAGAAGTCACTCATCAACACCCAGGAGGCCCAATGCCCGGAGAAAGCCTCTGGCGAAAGAGAGAAATAGCGGGATCGTAGGCCGCCTGGAACCACTGCTACCTTCACACCTGCCATGCCTGAAGCCAGCCCCTTCCACTGAGAATAGAGGCGCTCTCCCATCTTTTCTTCTCAGGGAACAGAAACACTATAAAACGAAATTCAGGCCATTTTCAGGGGGGAACAGAATGAAGTTGAAATTTGAGATATCCAGGATTTGAATTTCAGCCACATATCTCACTCCATTGTGTCTTGCTAGAGCGAGATACTAACCTAAGGAGAGGCAGGTGGAGATTGCATGACGAATTTGCGTATTTTCCTGCGAGCAAATATTGATCCTGGGACCTGAGACCCCGGTACCCATCCGCACTTCCTTATTCCTCTTTCGTTTTTCTCACAGGCTCTGACTGTGTTCCTGAGGTTCCTGGATGATGTTCTCCCTCATTCATAAGTAAGATGGTATGCAAAATCCAGCACCTCCACAGGTTTTTCCTTGTGCCTAGATATCTCCTGGTTAGAAATTGTCCAAGGAAAGTGGAAGAAGGAAAAAGAGGAGGGAGGACAGTGTCAGCGGTTTGTGACTGGAATACCTAGTTATCCAGGTGCGAATGACCCCCGATGTCCCCCTTCATACTGACCACCTAAGCGTATTCTGATACACACATGTGCCTGCCACTCCTTCTGCTTCCCCCACCTGGCCTCCAGGCTCACGCACCTCATTCTCTGCTCAGTGCCCAGCTACAAACCTATTCCTCCACCAATAAATAGGGATCAACATTTCCCCTCAAGTTGCACCAATTGATTGCGTGTCTTGATGGACAGGAAAGGTTCCTTGCAGGATTCTTGTGCAGAAAAAGATGATGGTTTCCTAAGGAATTTAGTGGCTTTGTTTGGGGTTGGGTTGTACGCCATTTGATGGAGTCAGACCACTAGTCAGATCAAGAGGGTTATTAAAAGCACTTCCTCCAAAACTGAAGCATTGACTCCTCTTGGAGAGTGCTCACCTAGCAATCAGGCGGACCCCGGATCGAGTCCCTCCCTGGAATGTCAGACGGGAACACTTTCCAACAGGCCAAACCTCCCTCCTTTCATCTTTTCCTCTCTGTTCCTCAACTCAATCTACACAGGTGAAAAAGACTCTTTGGACACGCAAGCCTTCTCCAATGAGACTTCCAGGTCACGATATTCTCATGGGCACCATGCTTCTCAAAATCACTGGCTCATGATTTGCTGGTTCATGAATGACACAAGAAGCCTTAGAGGGGAGAAATCACACTGAAAGTAAGAAAGCAGGGACACTAGGCACCTAGCGGGGTGGCAGTGGATATAGCCAGTACAGGAAATAATAAGGATGCTCCAATTTGAAAATTCTTCAGAATACACTCTTCCTGCTCCCCAAGGATTATCACATTCTGCATGATCTGTAACGTATCTTTTTGATAGTCAGGATTTCCCTAATCTCTGAGGTATTCACTTTGGTTTTTCAATGGGAGGGTTGGCACTAAATGTCTGATATTCGGGTGAACTCATGATTTCCAAAGCCATGCTTCTCGGCTGCATATTGCAGTGTGATGTCATTTACATTGATGATCAATGGAGAAGAGAGTGCGGTGAAAGGAAAGCCTTTCCTCAGTCGTGTTGTGCTGAAAAAACTAAAAGTCAGTGTGTACATCATCACTTGTCCCTTCCATGCAACAGGAAAAGGCAGGAATAGGCAAAGGGAATTAAGGTCAGTCATGATGCTTGCCCACAGAATGACCTGGCACTGAGTACCACCTGTACCTGAGCGGTATATTCAAACTACAGAAATGTCCAGGAATTGGGACACAGACCTTAAGAAATGCCAAGTTATTTTGTGTCCTTTCACTGTAGTTGGTTTTCAACACCAACTCCCTTGTACTTCTCATGCTCCTCTAAAGACCTTTTCGAGTATTCAGCCTTGAAGCTCTGTGCCATTCCTCGATCAATGGAATGCCTCCTCACCACTCATATTCTGCACTCTGAAAATGTGTTCATCATGCCAAGAGCAGATTGTTGTTTCATCCATTGGCTTGTGCTCTACTTCTTACCAGGGCTGATCAAAGAACTGTTGGCAATTTGTCAGTGGGCATATTGCCACAGAGGCAGCATCTGGTCAAGGGAATGAATCCTAGGGTGAACAGAGATGGGCTGGATATTTCTGGCCCTGCAGGTTAGTTGCCAGACATTTGGAAAAATCATGGCAGCACAAATTGTGAGTGCAGCCCAGTTGTAAAGCAGCAGCCAAGCTGGTTGGCCTTGGCAGGTGGAGTAAACACATGAAATTTCTTCTTGCCTGGCAGATCTCCCCTGTGCTCTTTCCAACATGATGCCTGAAGGACTCCCCGGACTCCTCATGAGCCATGGGAGAAGCCACAAAACTGCACTTGGAAGACCAACTCCCCAGGTTCCAGGTGTCTCCTGTTGGGGCTATCTCGGAAATTGGGGGCAACCGACAAGGCAGATTGTGATGTTTCCCATATCAATTAGCACCTAAGTCAGGGAGTTGTACCGCATGATACCATGGCCTGAGCTGTCAGTGACCACCATGACTTGTGGCTGCTGGGATCCCAGTCGTCATTCCCTGCACGGCCAAATCGGGGGTGTGCAAGACCTAGAGTTGCTTTTCTCGGAGGGCGATGACGATGGGGATGGTGCTATGCTGAGTGATCTCGTGACCCCCTGTGGACCTCCATCACTACCTGGTACCCCAACAGTCTGGGGGCTCCCTGCCCAAGTCAGGAGCGAGGTGTCCTCGCTGTCATGATGCCCACTGCAGCCAAACCAGAGTAGCGCCACCTGGTAGATCTGCAGTGTAGTTCTAGCTGTCAGGTTTCAGCGGTGGGCACCCTGTCCTGCTGGAGCTGGAGCCATTCCTGGCCCGTTCCTCTTCTCACCACAAAACGCATAGGTCTATTTCAACTGGGTCTGAAGGTTAGGATACCATTTCATGAAAGTTCAGGTTACTGACCCTGGGTCCCTTCCTCTTACCATCACTGTGCAACTGGGTCTTTTTTTTCAATCTGGTCTGAAGTCGCCAGGATCAGAAGCATCTCAGGTTGCCATGGGAAACTTGATGCCTCCAAGCTCTGATGCCACCTCTCTGTGACCTCAGGCACTGTCTGAGTTGCAGGCACGAGGTCACAGAAGTCACTCATCAACACCAAGGAGGCCAATGCTCAGAGAAAGTCTATGGCAAAAGAGAGAAATAGCGTGATCCTAGGCTGCCTGAAACCTCTGCTCCCTTCACACCAGCCATGTCCGAACCCAGCCCCTTCCACTGAGAATAGAGACGCTCTCCCATCTTTTCTTCTCAGGGAATAGAAACACTGGACAACAAAATTCAGGCCATTTAAAGGGGTGAACAGAATGAAGTTGAAGGATTGAGAGATCCAGGATACGAATTTCAGCCACTTATCTCACTCCATTGTATCTTGGTAGAGCAAGCTACAAACCTAAGGAGTGGCAGGTGGAGATTGCATGACGAATTTGTGTTTTCTTCCTGCCAGCAAACATCGATCCTGGGACCCCAGACCCTGTGACACATCAGCACTTCCCTTTTCCTCTTTAGATTTACTGACAGGCTCTGGCTTTGTTCCTGAGGTTCTTGGATGACGTTCTCCCTCATCCATAAATAAAACGGTATTCAGAGTCCAGCAAGTCCACTCGGTTTTGCCTTGTGTCTAGAAATCTACTGGTTAGAAATTGTCCACGGAAAGTGGAAGAAGGAAACGGAGGAGTGAGGAAATTGTCAGCGGTTTCTGACTCGATTGCGTAGTTATCAAGGTGTGAATGATCTCCTCTGTCTCCCATCATACTACCACCTGAGCATATTCTGATACACACATGTGCCTGCCACTCCTTCTGCCTCCCCTCACCTGGCCTCCACGTTCACGAAAATCATTCTGTGCTCAGTGCTCACCTACACACCTATTCTTCCACCAATAGATTCAGATCAAAATTTCCCTTCAAGCTGCACTAATTAATTGTGTGTCTTGATGTACAGGAAATGTTTCTTTCAGGATTTATGTGGAGACAAAGATGATGATTTTCTTAGGAATTTGGTGGCTTTGTTTGAGGCTGGGTTCTTCTCCATTTGATGGATTCCGACCACTAGTCATATCAAGAGGGTTTGAAAAAGCCCTTCCAGCAGGGCTGAAGCTGTGGCTTCTTTGGAGAGCGCTTGCCTAGTAATCAGGAGGACTCCCATTCGAGTCTCTCCCCGGTCCTTTAGACGTTCTTCAGAAGGAAGGACTTTTGAAAAGTCCACACTTACCTCTGCTCATCTTTCCCTCTCTTTCGTCAACTCAAACTGCACAATTGAACAAGGACTAGTTGGACACACAAGCCTCTTATGATCACACTTCTAGGACATGGCGTTCTCATGGCCACCATGCTCTTCAGAATGATTGGCTCATGCTTTGCAGGGTCATGAATGACACAAGAAGCCCTAGAGGACAGAAGTCACACTGAAACAGGGAAAGCAGAGACACCAGGCAACTGGCGGGGTGGCAGTGGATAGAGCCAGTCGAGGAAATGTGGTCCACATTGAAAATGCTACAGAAAACACTCTTTCTGCTCCCTAAGGACTAACACACTTCTGCATGTTCTCTAATTTCTTCTCTTTTGATATTCAGGTTTTGCCCAATTCCTTGGGTATTCAATTTGCTTTCAATGCAAGGGTTGTCGCTCAAAGTTTGATATTGTGGTAAACTCATGATATCCAATGTCATGATTCTCTGCTGCATATCGCAGTGCGATGTCATTTACATTGATGGTCAATGGAGAAGAGAGTGCGGTGAAAGGAATGCCTTTCATCTGAGGTCTTGTGCTGAAAAACCGAAAAATCGGAATATACATCATCAAGTATCCCTTCCAAGCAAGAAAAAAAGCCATGAACCGACAAAGGGAATTAGGCTCAGTCATGACGCTTGCCCAAAGAATGACCTGGCACTGACTACCTCCTGGACCTGAGTGGTATATTCTAACTACAGAAATGTCTGGGAATTGGGACAAAGACCTTAAGCAATGCTCATTTATTTAGTGTCCCTTCACTGAAGTTGGTTTTAAACACCAACACTGTCAACTTCTCATGCCCCTCTAAAGACCTTCCGATTCCTTTTCGAGTATTCACCCTCAAGCTCTGTGGCATTTCTCTTTCAGCACAATGCCTCTTAAGTCTCGTACTCTGCCCTCTGAAAATGAGTTCCTCATGCCAAGAGCAGGCTGTTGTTTCATCCCTTGGCTTGGGCTCTGCATCTTTCCAGAGCTGATAAAAGAACTGTTGGCCATTTCTCAGTGGCTATAATGCCACAGGGACAGCAGTCCTGTCAAGGGAAGGAATCCATGGGTAAGGAGAGATGGGCTGGATATTTCTGACCCTACACGTGAGTTGCCAGACATTTGGAAAAATTCCGTTAGGACAAATTCTGAGTGCAGCCTAGTTGTAAAGAATAGGCAAGGTGGTTGGCACTGGAAGGTGGAGTGAGCACAGAACATCTCTCCTAGCCTGGCAGCTGACCATGTGCTCCTTCCAACATGATGCCTAAAGGACTCCCAGGTCTCCTCATGAGCCATCAGAGCAGCCACACACCTGCACTTGGAAGACCAACTCCCCAGGTTCCAGCTGTCTCCTGTTTGGGCAATCTCAGAAATGAAGTACAACCGGCAAGGCAGGCTGTGATATTTCCCATATCAAGTAGCACCTAAGTCAGGGAGTTGCGCCGCATGATCCCCTGGTGTGAGCTGTCAGTGGCCATCATGCCGTTTGGCTACTAGCATCCCAGGCGAGGTTCCCTGCTCCGCCAAGTCCCGGGTTTGCCCAGAGCTGGAATTGTGTTTCTGGAAGGGCGATGCCGATGGGGACGGTGCTTTGCTGAGTGAAGTCGTGACCCCCTGCGGCCCTCTGGCACTGCCTGGACCCCAGACTTCGAGGGGGCTCCCTGCCCACAGCAAGAGCTAGGTTTCCTAGCTGTCTTGATGCCCGGTGCGGGTAAGCCAGAACAGCGCCACCTAGCAGACCTGCAGCGTAGTGCGAGCTGACGGGTTTCAGCGGGGGGTACCCTGTGCTGCTGGAACTGGTGCCATTTCCGGCACGCTGGCCTTCGCACCACAAAGCCCCTTAGGTCCACTTCAAGTGGGACTTCAGGTTAGGATATCATTTCTTGAAAGTTCAAGCTCCTTGCCCTTCCTCTTTCTTCTATCCTCTTACAATCACCATGCAGCTTGGCCTTTTTTTAATCTTAGTCTGAAGCCGCGAGGATCAGAAGCATCTCAGGTTGCCATGGGAACCATAACCAGTCCTCCCGGGCTCTCATGCCGCCCCTCTGTGACCTCAGGCCCTGTGTGAGATGCCGGCACCAGGTCACAGAAGCCACTCATCAACATCCAGGAGGCCCAATGCCCAGAGAAATCCTCTGGCAAAAGAGAGAAAGAGTGTGATCCTAGGGCGCCTGGAACCTCTGCCCCCTACACACCTCCCATGCCCGAAGCAAGCCCCTTCCACTGAGAAGAGAGTTGCACTGCCATCTATTTATCGTAGGGAATGGAAACACTGGAAACCAAAATATAGGCCATTGGTTCAGGGGTACAGAATGAAGTTGAAGCATTGACAGATCCAGGATATGAATTTCAGCCACTTATCTCACTCCATTGTATCTTGGTAGAGGGAGCTACAAACCAAAGAAGCGGCAGGTGGAGATTGCGTGACGAATTTGTGTTTTCTTCCTGCCAGCAAACATCGATCCTGGGACCCCCGACCCCGTGACCCATCAACACTTCCCTTTTCCTCTTTAGATTTACTGACAGGCTCTGGCTTTGTTCCTGAAGTTCTTGGTTGATGTTCTCCCTCATCCTTCAATAAGATGGTATGCAGAGTCCAGCACGTCCACTGGGATTTGCCTTGTGCCTAGATAGCTCCTTGTTAGAAATTGTCCAAGGAAAGTGGAAGAAGGAAAAGGAGGAGTGAGGAAGTGGTCAGCGGTTTGTGACTCGATTGCCTAGTTATCCAGGTGTGAATGATCTCCGAAGTCTCCCTTCACACTGCCAACCTGAGCATATTCTGATATTCACATGTGCCTGCCATTCCTTCTTCCTCTCCCCACCTGGCCTCCATGGTCACACAAATCTTTCTGTCCTCAGTGCTCAGCCACACACCTATTCCTCCACCAAAAGATTTGGATCAACCTTTCCCCTCAAGCTGCATTAATTGATTGTGTGTCTTGATGTACAGGAAATGTTCCTTGCAGGAATTCTGTGGAGAGAAAGATGATGATTTTCTAAAGAATTTGGTGGCTTTGTTTGAGGCTGGGTTGTCCTCCATTTGACGGATTCAGACCACAAGTCAGATCAAGAGGGCTCGAAAAAGCCCTTCCCGCAGGGTTGAGGCTTTGGCTCATCTTGGAGAGCGCTCGCATAGTAATCATGAGGACCCCACTTCGAGTCTCTCCCCGACCCGTCAGCAGTTCTTCAGAAGGAAGGACTTTTGAATATTCCACACTTCCCTCTTCTCATCTTTCCCTCGTTTTTCGTCAACTCAAACTGCACAGTTGAAAAAGGACCAGTTGGACACGCAACACTTTTATGATCACACTTCCAGGACATGGTGTTCTCATGGCCACAATGTTCCTCAAAACATTGGCTCATGCTTTGCAGGCTCACGAATGACACAAGAAGCCCTACAGGAGAGAAGTCACACTGAAACAGAGACACAAGTGAAAGCAGAGGCAGCAGGCACCTGGCGGGGTGGCAGTGGATAGAGCCAGTCCAGGAAATAGTAAACATGCTCCACTTTCAAAATGCTTCAGAAAGCACTCTTCCTGCTCCCTAAGGACTATCTCACTTCTGCATGTTCTCTAACTTGTTCTCTTCTCATATTCAGGTTTTAACCAATCCCTTGGGTATTCACTTTTGCCTTTGAACGGGAGGGTTGACACTCAATGTCTGATATTGAGTTGAACTCATGATATGCAATGCCATGCTTCTCTGCTGCATATCGCAGTGCGATGTCATTTACATTGATGGTCAATGGAGCAGAGAGTGGGGTGAAAGGAATGCCTATCATCTGAGGTCTTGTGCTGAAAAACCGAAGAATCAGAATGTACAACATCAGGTGTCCCTTCCAAGCAAGAGAAAAAGCCAGGAATCGGCAAAGGGAATTAGGCTCAGTCATGATGCTTGCCCAATGAATGACATGGCACTGATTACCTCCTGGACCTGAACGGTATATCTAACTACAGAAATGTCTGGGAATTGGGACACAGAACTTAAGCAATGCCCATTTACTAAGTGTCCCTTCGCTGAAGTCGGTTGTCAACACCAACACCATTCTACTTCTCATGCCCCTCTAAAGACCTTCCACTTCCTTTTCGAGTATTCAGCCTTGAAGCTCTGTGCCATTCCTCTTTCAGTGCAATGCCTCTTCACCTCTCACATTCTGCCCTCTGAAAATGAGTTCATCATGCCAAGAGCAGGCTGTTGTTTCATCCATGGGCTTGGGATCTGCACCTTTCCATAGCTCATAAAAGAACTCTTGGCCATTTCACAGTTGATAATGCCACAGAGGCAACAGTCTTGTCAAGGGAATGAATCCATGGGTGAAGAGACATGGGCTGGATATTTCTGACCCTGCAGATGAGTTGCCAGACATTTGGAAAAGTCCCAGCAGGACCAATTCTGAGTGCAGCCCAGTTGTAAAGAATAGGCAAGGTGGTTGGCACTGGAAGGTGGAGTGAGCACAGAACATCTCTCCTAGCCTGGCAGCTGACACTGTGCTCCTTCCAACATGATGCCTAAAGGACTCCCAGGTCTCCTCATGAGCCATCGGAGCAGCCACACACCTGCACTTGGAAGACCAACTCCCCATGTTCCAGCTGTCTCCTGTTTGGGCAATCTCAGAAATGAAGGACAACCGGCAAGGCAGGCTGTGATATTTCCCATATCAAGTAGCACCTAAGTCAGGGAGTTGCGCCGCATGATCCCCTGGTGTGAGCTGTCAGTGGCCATCGTGCTGTTTGGCTACTAGCATCCCAGGCAAGGTTCCCTGCTCCGCCAATTCCCGGGATTGCCCAGAGCTGGAATTGTGTTTCTGGGAGGGCGATGCCGATGGGGACGGTGCTTTTCTGAGTGAAGTCATGACCCCCTGCAGCCCTCTGACACTGCCTGAACCCCAGACTTCGAGGGGACTCCCTGCCCACAGCAAGAGCTAGGTTTCTTCGCTGTCTTGATGCCCGGTGCGGGTAAGCCAGAACAGCGCCACCTAGCAGACCTGCAGCGTAGTGCGAGCTGACAGGTTTCAGCGGGGGGTACCCTGTGCTGCTGGAACTGGAGCCATTCCCGGCACGCTGGCCTTCGCACCACAAAGCCCCTTAGGTGTACTTGAAGGTGGACTTCAGGTTAGGATACCATTTCTTGATAGTTCAAGCTTCTGGCCCTTCTCATTTCTTCTATCCTCTTCCTCTTACAATTACCCTGCAGCTGGGCCGTTTTTCAATCGTGGTCTGAAGCCGCCAGGATCAGAAGCATCTCAGGTTGCCATGGGAACCATGACCAGTTCTCCCGGGCTCTCATGCCGCCCCTCTGTGACCTCAGGCCCTGTGTGAGGTGCCGGCACCAGGTCACAGAAGCCACTCATCAACATCCAGGAGGCCCAATGCCAAGAGAAAGCCTCTGGCAAAAGAGAGAAAGAGTGTGATCCTAGGGCGCGTGGAACCTCTGCACCCTTCACACCTCCCATGCACGAAGCCAGCCCTTCCACTGAGAAGAGAGGTGCACTGCCATCTATTTATCTTAGGGAATGGAAACACTGGAAACCAAAATAGAGGCCATTGGCAGAGGGGAACAGAATGAAGTTGAAGGATTGACAGATCCAGGATATGAATTTCAGCCACTTATCTCACTCTAATGTATCTTGGTAGAGCGAGCTACAAACCAAAGGAGCTGCAGGTGGAGATTGCGTGACGAATTTGTGTTTTCTTCCTGCCAGCAAACATCGATCCTGGGACCCCCGACCCCGTGACCCATCAGCACTTCCCTTTTCCTCTTTAGATTTACTGACAGGCTCTGGCTTTGTTCCTGAGGTTCTTGGTTGATGTTCTCCCTCATCCTTCAATAAGATGGTATGCAGAGTCCAGCACGTCCACTGGGATTTGCCCTGTGCCTAGATAGCTCCTGGTTAGAAATTTTCCAAGGAAAGTGGAAGAAGGAAATGGAGGAGTGAGGAAGTGGTCGGCGGTTTGTGACTCTATTGCCTAGTTATCCAGGTGTGAATGATCTCCAAAGTCTCCCTTCATACTGCCACCCTGAGCATATTCTGATATTCACATGTGCCTGCCATTACTTCTGCCTCCCCCCACCTGGACTCCACGGTCACACAACTCGTTCTGTCCACAGTGCTCAGCCACACACCTATTCCGCCACCAATAGATTCGGATCAACCTTTCCCCTCAAGCTGCACTAATTGATTGTGTGTCTTGATGTACAGGAAATGTTCCTTGCAGGAATTCTGTGGAGAGAAAGATGATGATTTTCTAAGGAATTTGGTGGCTTTGTTTGAGGCAGGATTGTCCTCCATTTGACGGATTCAGACCACAAGTCAGAAAAGCCCTTCCTGCAGGATTGAGGCTTTGGCTCCTCTTGGAGAACGCTCGCCTAGTAATCAGGAGGACCCTGGTTCGAGTCTGTCCCGGGTCCGTCAGCAGTTCTTCAGAAGGAAGGACATTTGAATAGTCCACCCTTCCCTCTTCTCATCTTTCCCTCGTTTTTCGTCAGCCCAAACTGCACAGTTGAAAAAGGAACAGTTGGACACGCAAGACTTTTACGATCACACTTCCACGACATGGTGTTCTCATGGACACCATGCTCCTCACAATGATTGGCTCATGCATTGCAGGCTCACGAATGACACAAGAAGCCCTACAGGAGAGAAGTCACACTGAAACAGGGAAAGCAGAGACACCAGGCACCTGGCGGGGTGGCAGTGGATAGAGCCAGTCCAGGAAATAATAAACATGCTCCACTTTGAAAATGCTTCAGAAAACACTCTTCCTTCTCCCTAAGGACTATCACACTTCTGCATGTTTTCTAACTTGTTCTCTTCTCATATTCAGCTTTTGCCCAATCCCTTGGGTATTCACATTTGCCTTTCAACGGGAGGGTTGACACTCAATGTCTGATATTGAGGTGAACTCATGATATCCAATGCCATGCTTCTCTGCTGCATATCGCAGTGCGATGTCATTTACATTGATGGTCATTGAAGCAGAGAGTGCGGTGAAAGGAATGCCTTTCATCTGAGGTCTTGTGCTGAAAAACCGAAGAATCAGAATGTACAACATCAGGTGTCCCTTCCAAGCAAGAGAAAAAGCCAGGAATCGGCAAAGGGAATTAGGCTCAGTCATGACGCTTGCCCAATGAATGACCTGGCCCTGACTACCTCCTGGACCTGAACTGTATATCTAACTACAGAAATGTCTGGGAATTGGGTCACAGAACTTAAGCAATGCCCATTTATTTAGTGTCCCTTCGCTGAAGTTGGTTTTCAACACCAACACCATTCTACTTCTCTTGCCCCTCTAAAGACCTTCCACTTCCTTTTCGAGTATTCAACCTTGAAGCTCTGTGCCATTCCTCTTTCAACGCAATGCCTCTTCACCTCTCGTATTCTGCCCTCTGAAAATGAGTTCATCGTGCCAAGAGCAGGCTGTTGTTTCTTCCCTGGGCTTGGGCTCTGCATCTTTCCACAGCTGATAAAAGAACTCTTGGCCATTTCTCAGTTGATAATGCCACAAGGCAGCAGTGTTGTCAAGGGTATGAATCCATGGGTGAAGAGAGATGGGCTGGATATTTCTGACCCTGCAGGTGAGTTGCCAGACATTTGGAAAAATGCCGGCAGGACCAATTCTGAGTGCAGCCCATTTGTAAAGAAGCAGCCAAGGTGGTTGGCACTGGAAGGTGGAGTGAGCACAGAACCTCTCCCCTAGCCTGGCAGCTGACCCTGTGCTCCTTCCAACATGATGCCTAAATGACTCCCAGTTCTCCTCATGAGCCAACGGAGCAGCCACACACCTGCAATTGGAAGACCAACTCCCCAGGTTCCAGCTGTCTCCTGTTTGGGCAATCTCAGAAATTAAGGACAACCGGCAAGGCAGGCTGTGATATTTCCCATATCAAGTAGCACCTAAGTCAGGGAGTTGCGCCGCATGATCCCCTGTTGTCAACTGTCAGTGGCCATCGTGCCGTTTGGCTACTAGCATCCCAGGCGAGGTTCCCTGCTCCGCCAAGTCCCGGGTTTGCCCAGAGCTGGAATTGTGTTTCTGGGAGGGCGATGCCGATGGGGACGGTGCTATGCTGAGTGAAGTCGTGATCCCCTGCGGCCCTCAGGCACTGCCTGGACCCCATACTTCGAGGGGGCTCCCTGCCCAAAACAAGAGCTAGGTTTCCTCGCTGTCTTGATGCCCGGGGCGGGCAAGCCAGAACAGCGCCACCTAGCAGACCTGCAGCGTAGTGCGAGCTGACGGGTTTCAGCGGGGGGTACCCTGTGCTGCTGGAACTGGAGCCATTACCTGCACGCTGGCCTTCGCACCACAAAGCCTATTAGGTGCCCTTGAAGGGGGACTTCAGGTTAGGATACCATTTCTTGATAGTTCAAGCTTCTGGCCCTTCTCCTTTCTACTATCCTCTTCCTCTTACCATCACCCTGCAGCTGGGCAGATTTTCAATCTTGGTCTGAAGCCGCGAGGATCAGAAGCATCTCAGGTTGCCATGGGAACCATGACCAGTTCTCCCGGGATCTCATGCCGCCCCTCTGTGACCTCAGGCCCTGTGTGAGGTGCCGGCACCAGGTCACAGAAGCCACTCATCAACATCCAGGAGGCCCAATGCCCAGATAAAGCCTCTGGCAAAAGGGAGAAGCAGTGTGATCCTAGATCGCCTGGAACCTCTGCCCCCTTCACACCTCCCATGCCCGAAGCAAGCCCCTTCCACTGAGAAGAAAGGTGCACTGCCATCTATTTATCTTAGGGAATGGAAACACTGGAAACCGAAATAGAGGCCATTGGCCCAGTGGAACAGAATGAAGTTGAAGGATTGACAAATCCAGGATATGAATTTCAGCCACTTATCTCACTCCATTGTATCTTGGTAGAGCAAGCTACAAACCAAAGGAGCGGCAGGAGGAGACTGCGTGACGAATTTGTGTTTTCTTCCTGCCAGCAAACATCGATCCTGGGACCCCCGACCCCGTGACCCATCAGCACTTCCCTTTTCCTCTTTAGATTTACTGACAGGCTCTGGTTTTGTTCCTGAGGTTCTAGGTTGATGTTCTCCCTCATCCTTCAATGAGATGGTATGCAGAGTCCAGACGTCCACTGGGATTTGCCTTGTGCCTAGATAGCTCCTGGTTAGAAATTGTCCAAGGAAAGTGGAAGAAGGAAAAGGAGGAGTGAGGAAGTGGTCAGCGGTTTGTGACTCGATTACCTAGATATCCAGGTGTGAATGCTCCCCGATGTCTCCCTTCATCTGCAACCTGAGCATATTCTGATATTCACATGTGCCTGCCATTCCTTCTGCCTCCCCCCACCTGGCCTTCACGGTCACGCAAATCATTCTGTCTTCAGTGCTCAGCCACACACCTATTCCTCCACCAATAGATTCGGATCAACCTTTCCCCTCAAGCTGCACTAATTGATTGTGTGTCTTGATGTACAGGAAATGTTCCTTGCAGGAATTCTATGGAGAGAAAGATGATGATTTTCTAAGAAATTTGGTGGCTTTGTTTGTGGCTGGATTGTCCTCCATTTGATGGATTCAGACCACTAGTCAGATCAAAAGGGTTCGAAAAAGCCGTTCCCGCAGGGTTGAGGCTTTGGCTCCTCTTGGATAGCGCTCGCCTAGTAATCAGGAGGACACCGGTTCGTGTCTGTCCCTGGTCCGTCAGCAGTTCTTCAGAAGGAAGGACATTTGAATAGTTCACACTTCCTTCTTCTCATCTTTCCCTCGTTTTTTGTCAACTCAAACTGCACGGTTGAAAAAGGTCCAGTTGGACACGCAAGACTTTTATGATCACACATCCACGACATGGTGTTCTCATGGCCACCATGCAACTCACAATGATTTGCTCATGCTTTGCAGGCACACGAATGACACAAGAAGCCCTACAGGAGAGAAGTCACACTGAAAAAGGGAAAGCAGAGACACCAGGCACCTGGCGGGGAGGCAGTGGATAGAGCCAGTCCAGGAAATAATGAACATGCTCCACTGTGAAAATGCTTCAGAAAACACTCTTCCTGCTCCCTAAGGACTATCACACTTCTGCATGTTCTCTAACTTGTTCTCTTCTCATATGCAGCTTTTGCCCAATCCCTTGGGTATTCACATTTGCCTTTCAACGGGAGGGTTGACACTCAATGTCTGATATTGAGGTGAACTCATGATATCCAATGCCATGCTTCTCTGCTGCATATCGCAGTGCGATGTCATTTACATTGATGGTCAGTGGAGCAGAGAGTGCAGTGAAAGGAATGCCTTTCATCTGAGTTCTTGTGCTGAAAAACCGAAGAATCAGAATGTACAACATCAGGTGCCCATTCCAAGCAAGAGAAAAAGCCAGGAATCGGCAAAGGGAATTAGGCTCAGTCATGACGCTTGCCCAATGAGTGACCTGGCACTGACTACCTCCTGGACCTGAACGGTATATCTAACTACAGAAAAGTCTAGGAATTGGGACACAGAACTTAAGCAATGCCCATTCATTTAATGTCCCTTCGCTGAAGTCGGTTTTCAACACCAACACCATTCTACTTCTCATGCCCCTCTAAAGACTTTCCACTTCCTTTTCGAGTATTCAGCCTTGAAGCTCTGTGCCATTCCTCTTTCAGCGCAATGCCTCTTCACCTCTCGTATTCTGCCCTCTGAAAATGAGTTCATCGTGCCAAGAGCAGGCTGTTGTTTCATCCCTGGGCTTGGGCTCTGCACCTTTCCACAGCTGATAAAAGAACTCTTGGCCATTTCTCAGTGGAAAATGCCACAAGGCAGCAGTCTTGTCAAGGGAATGAATCCATGGGTGAAGAGACATGGGCTGGATATTTTTAACCCTGCAGGTGAGTTGCCAGACATTTGGAAAAATCCCGGCAGGACCAATTCTGAGTGCAGCCCAGTTGTAAAGAAGCAGCCAAGGTGGTTGGCACTGGAAGGTGAAGTGAGCACAGAACCTCTCCCCTAGCCTGGCATCTGACCCTGTGCTACTTCGAACATGATGCCTAAAGGACTCCCAGGTCTCCTCATGAGCCATCAGAGCAGCCACACACCTGCACTTGGAAGACCAACTCCCCAGGTTCCAGCTGTCTCCTGTTTGGGCAATCTCAGAAATTAAGGACAACCGGCAAGGCAGGCTGTGATATTTCCCATATCAAGTAGCACCTAAGTCAGGGAGTTGCGCCGCATGATCCCCTGGTGTGAGCTGTCAGTGGCCATCGTGCCGTTTGGCTACTAGCATGCCAGGCGAGGTTCCCTGCTCCGCCAAGTCCCGGGTTTGCCCAGAAGTGGAATTGTGTTTTTGGGAGGGCAATGCCGATGGGGACGGTGCTATGCTGAGTGAAGTCGTGACCCCCTGCGTCCCTCTGGCACTGCCTGGACCCCAGACTTCGAGGGGGCTCCCTGCCCACAGCAAGAGCTAGGTTTCCTCGCTGTCTTAATGCCCGGTGCGGGTAAGCCAGAACAGCGCCACCTAGCAGACCTGCAGCGTAGTGTGAGCTGACGGGTTTCAGCGGGGGGTAACCTGTTCTGCTGCAACTGGAGCCATTACCGGCACGCTGGCCTTCGCACCACAAAGCACCTTAGGTGCACTTGAAGGGGGACTTCACGTTAGGATACCATTTCTTGATAGTTCAAGCTTCTGGCCCTTCTCCTTTCTTCTATCCTCTTCCTCTTACCATCACCCTGCAGCTTGGCCGTTTTTCAATCTAAGTCTGAAGCCGCCAGGATCAGAAGCATCTCAGGATGCCATGGGAACCATGACCAGTCCTCCCGGGCTCTCATGCCGCCGCTCTGTGACCTCAGGCCCTGTGTGAGGTGCCGGCACCAGGTCACAGAAGCCACTCATCAACATCCAGGAGGCCCAATGCCCAGAGAAAGCCTCTGGCAAAAGAGAGAAAGAGTGTGATCCTAGGGCGCCTGGATCCTCTGCCCCCTTCACACCTCCCATGCCCGAAGCAAGCCCCTTCCACTGAGAAGAGAGGTGCACTGCCATCTATTTATCTTAGGGAATGGAAACACTGGTAACCGAAATAGAGGCCATTGGCAGAGGGGAACAGAATGAAGTTGAAGGATTGACAGATCCAGGATATGAATTTCAGCCACTTATCTCACTCCATTGTATCTTGGTAGAGCGAGCTACAACCAAAGGAGTGGCAGGTGGGGACTGCGTGACGAATTTGTGTTTTCTTCCTGCCAGCAAACATCGATCCTGGGACCCCCGACCACCTGACCCATCAGCACTTCCCTTTTCCTCTTTAGATTTACTGACAGGCTCTGGTTTTGTTCCTCAGGTTCTTGGTTGATGTTCTCCCTCATCCTTCAATGAGATGGTATGCAGAGTCCAGCACGTCCACTGGGATTTGCCTTGTGCCTAAATAGCTCTTGGGTAGAAATTGTCCAAGGAAAGTGAAAGAAGGAAAAGGAGGAGTGAGGAAGTGGTCGGCGGTTTGTGACTCGATTGCCTAGTTATCCAGGTGTGAATGCTCTCCGATGTCTCCCTTCATCTGCAACCTGAGCATATTCTGATATTCACATGTGCCTGCCATTCCTTCTGCCTCCCCACACCTGGCCTCCCCGGTCACGCAAATCATTCTGTCCTCAGTGCTCAGCCACACAACTATTCCTCCACCAATAGATTCGGATCAACCTTTCCCCTCAAGCTGCACTAATTGATTGTGTGTCTTTATGTACAGGAAATGTTCCATGCAGGAATTCTATGGAGAGAAAGATGATGATTTTCTAAGGAATTTGGTGGCTTTGTTTGAGGCTGGATTGTCCTCCATTTGACGGATTCAGACCACTAGTCAGAAGAACCCTTCCCGCAGGGTTGAGGCTTTGGCTCCTCTTGGAGAGCGCTCGCCTAGTAATGAGGAGGACCCCGGTTCGAGACTGTCCACGGTGCGTCAGCATTTCTTCAGAAGAAAGGACATTTCAATAGTCCACACTTCCCTCTTCTCTTCTTTCCCTCGTTTTTCGTCAGCTCAAACTTCACAGTTGAAAAAGGACCAGTTGGACACGCAAGATTTTACGATCACACTTCCACGACATGGTGATCTCATGGCCACCATGCTCCTCACAATGATTGGCTCATGCTTTGCAGGCTCACGAATGACACAAGAAGCCCTACAGGAGAGAAGACACAGAAACAGGGAAAGCAGAGACACCAGGCACCTGGCGGGGTGGCAGTGGATAGAGCCAGTCCAGGAAATAATAAACATGTTCCACTTTGAAAATGCTTCAGAAAACACTCTTCCTGCTCCCTAAGGACTATCACACTTCTGCATGTTCTCTAACTTGTTCTCTTCTCATATTCAGGTTTTGCCCATTCCCTTGGGTATTCACTTTTGACTTTCAACGGGAGGGTTGATACTCAATGTCTGATATTGAGGTGAACTCATGATATCCAATGCCATGCTTCTCTGCTGCATATCGCAGTGCGATGTCATTTACATTGATGGTCAATGGCGCAGAGAGTGCGGTGAAAGGAATGCCTTTCATCTGAGGTCTTGTGCTGAAAAACCGAAGAATCAGAATGTACAACATCAGGTGCCCATTCCAAGCAAGTGAAAAAGCCATGAATCGGCAAAGGGAATTAGGCTCAGTCATGACGCTTGCCCAATGAATGACCTGGCACTGACTACCTCCTGCACCTGAACGGTATATCTAACTACAGAAATGTCTGGGATTTGGAACACAAAACTTAAGCAATGCCCATTTATTTAGTGTCCCTTCGCTGAAGTCGGTTTTCAACACCAACACCATTCTACTTCTCATGCCCCTCTAAAGACCTTCCACTACCTTTTCGAGTATTCAGCCTTGAAGCTCTGTGCCATTCCTCTTTCAGCGCAATGCCTCTTCACCTCTCGTATTCTGCCCTCTGAAAATGAGTTCATCATGCCAAGAGCAGGCTGTGTTTCATCACTGGACTTGGTCTCTGCACCTTTACACAGCTGATAAAAGAACTCTTGGCCAGTACTCAGGGACATAATGCCACAGAGGCAGCAGTCTTGTCAAGGGAATGAATCCATCGGTGAAGAGAGATGGGCTGGATATTTCTGACCCTGCAGGTGAGTTGCCAGACATTTGGAAAAATCCCGGCAGGATCAATTCTGAGTGCAGCCCAGTTGTAAAGAAGCAGCCAAGGTGGTTGGCACTGGAAGGTGGATTGAGCACAGAACATCTCTCCTAGCCTGGCAGCTGACCCTCTGCTACTTCCAACATGATGCCTAAATGACTCCCAGGTCTCCTCATGAGCCATCTGAGCAGCCACACACCTGCACTTGGAAGACCAACTCCCCAGGTTCCAGCTGTCTCCTGTTTGGGAAATCTCAGAAATTAAGGACAACCGGCAAGGCAGGCTGTGATATTTCCCATATCAAGTAGCACCTAAGTCAGAGAGTTGCACCGCATGATCCCCTGGTGTGAGCTGTCAGTGGCCATCGTGCCGTTTGGCTACTAGCATCCCAGGCGAGGTTCCCCGCTCCGCCAAGTCCCGGGTTTGCCCATTCCTGGAATTGTGTTTTGGGAGGGCGATGCCGATGGGGAAGGTGCTATGCTTAGTGAAGTCGTGACCCCCTGCGGCTCTCTGGCACTGCCTGGACCCCAGACTTCGAGGGGGCTCCCTGCCCACAGCAAGAGCTAGGTTTCCTCGCTGTCTTGATGACTGGTGCGGGAAAGCCAGAACAGCGCCACCTAGCAGACCTGCAGCGTAGTGCGAGATGACGGGTTTCAGCGGGGGATACCCTGTGCTGCTGGAAATGGAGCCATTCCCGGCACGCTGGCCTTCGCACCACAAAGCCCCTTAGGTGCACTTGAAGGGGGACTTCAGGTTAGGATACCATTTCTTGATAGTTCAAGCTTCTGGCCATTCTCCTTTCTTCTATCCTCTTCCACTTACCATCACCCTGCAGCTGGGCCGTTTTTCAATCTTGCTCTGAAGCCGCCAGTATCAGAAGCATCTCAGGTTGCCATGGGAACCATGACCAGTCGTCCCGGGCTCTCATGCCGTCCCTATGTGACCTCAGGCCCTGTGTGAGGTGCCGGCACCAGGTCACAGAAGCCACTCATGAATATCCAGGACGCCCAGTGCCCAGAGAAAGTCCCTGGCAAAAGAGAGAAAAAGTGTGATTCTAGGGTGCCTGGAACCTCTTCCCCCTTCACACCTCCCATGCCCAAAGCAAGCCCCTTCCACTGAGAAGAGAGGTGCACTGCCATCTATTTATCTTAGGGAATGGAAACACTGGAAACCGAAATAGAGGCCATTGGCAGAGGGGAACAGAATGAAGTTGAAGGATTGACAGATCCAGGATATGAATTTCAGCCACTTATCTCATTCAATTGTATCTTGGTAGAGCGAGCTACAAACCAAAGGAGCGGCAGGTGGAGATTGCGTGACGAATTTTTGTTTTCTTCCTGCCAGCAAACATCGATCCTGGGACCCCCGACCCCGTGACCCATCAGCACTTCCCTTTTCCTCTTTAGATTTACTGACAGGCTCTGGCTTTGTTCCTGAGGTTCTTGTTTGATGTTCTCCCTCATCCTTTAATAAGATGGTATGCAGAGTCCAGCACGTCTATTGGGATTTGCCTTGTGCCTAGATAGCTCCTGGTTAGAAACTGTCCAAGGAAAGTGGAAGAAGGAAAAGGAAGAGTGAGGAAGTGGTCAGCGGTTTGTGACTCATTTGCCTAGTTATCCAGGTGTGAATGATCTCCGATGTCTCCCTTCATCTGCAACCTGAGCATATTCTGATATTCACATGTGCCTGCCATTCCTTCTGCCTCCTCCCACCTGGCCTCCACGGTCACGCAAATCATTCTGTCCTCAGTGCTCAGCCACACACCTATTCCTCCACCAATAGATTCGGATCAACCTTTCCCCTCAAGCTGCATTAATTGATTGTGTGTCTTGATGTACAGGAAATATTCATTGCGGGAATTCTGTGGAGAGAAATGATGATTTTCTAAGGAATTTGGTGGCTTTGTTTGGAGCTGGATTGTCCTCCATTTGACGGATTCAGACCACTAGTCAGATCAAGAGGGTTCGAAAAAGCCCTTCCCGCATGGTTGAGGTTTGGCTCCTCTTGGAGAGCGTTCGCCTAGTAATCACGAGGACCCAGGTTCGAGTCTGTCCCTGTTCCGTCAGCAGTTCTTCAGAAGGAAGGTCTTTTGAATAGTCCACACTTCCCTCTTCTCATCTTTCCCTCGTTTTTCATCAACTCAAACTGCACAGTTGAAAAAGGACCAGTTGGACACGCAACACTTTTATGATCACACTTCCACAACATGGTGTTCTCATGGCCACCATGCTCCTCACAATGATTGGCTCATGCTTTGCAGGCACACGAATGACACAAGAAGCCCTACAGGAGAGAAGTCACACTGAAACAGGGAAAGCAGAGACACCAGGCACCTGGCGGGGTGGCAGTGGATAGAGCCAGTCCAGGAAATAATTTACATGCTCCACTTTGAAAATGCTTCAGAAAACACTCTTCCTGCTCCCTAAGGACTATCACACTTCTGCATGTTCTCTAACTTGTTCTCTCTCATATTCAGGTTTTGCACAATCCCTTGGGTATTCACTTTTGCCTTTCAACGGGAGGGTTGACACTCAATGTCTGATATTGAGGTGAACTCATGATATCCAATGCCATGCTTCTCTGCTGCATATCGCAGTGCGATGTCATTTACATTGATGGTCAGTGGAGCAGAGAGTGTGGTGAAAGGAATGCCTTTCATCTGAGTTCTTGTGCTGAAAAACCGAAGAATCAGAATGTACAACATCAGGTGTCCCTTCCAAGCAAGAGAAAAAGCCAGGAATCGGCAAAGGGAATTAGGCTCAGTCATGACGCTTGCCCAATGAATGACCTGGCACTGACTACCTCCTGGACTTGAACGGTATATCTAACTACAGAAATGTCTAGGAATTGGGACACAGAACTTAAGCAATGCCCATTTATTTAATGTCCCTTCGCTGAAGTCGGTTTTCAACACCAACACCATTCTACTTCTCATGCCCCTCTAAAGACCTTCCACTTCCTTTTCGAGTATTCAGCCTTGAAGCTCTGTGCCATTCCTCTTTCAGTGCAATGCCTCTTCACCTCTCGTATTCTGCCCTCTGAAAATGAGTTCATCGTGCCAAGAGCAGGCTGTTGTTTCATCCCTGGGCTTGGGCTCTGCACCTTTCCACAGCTGATAAAAGAACTCTTGGCCATTTCTCAGTGGAAAATGCCACAAGACAGCAGTCTTGTCAAGGGAATGAATCCATGGGTGAAGAGACATGGGCTGGATATTTTTAACCCTGCAGGTGAGTTGCCAGACATTTGGAAAAATCCCGGCAGGACCAATTCTGAGTGCAGCCCAGTTGTAAAGAAGCAGCCAAGGTGGTTGGCACTGGAAGGTGAAGTGAGCACAGAACCTCTCCCCTAGCCTGGCATCTGACCCTGTGCTCCTTCGAACATGATGCCTAAAGGACTCCCAGGTCTCCTCATGAGTCATCGGAGCAGCCACACACCTGCACTTGGAAGACCAACTCCCCAGGTTCCAGCTGTCTCCTGTTTGGGCAATCTCAGAAATGAAGGACAACCGGCAAGGCAGGCTGTGATATTTCCCATATCAAGTAGCACCTAAGTCAGGGAGTTGCGCCGCATGATCCCCTGGTGTGAGCTGTCAGTGGCCATCGTGCCGTTTGGCTACTAGCTTCCCAGGCGAGGTTCCCTGCTCCGCCAAGTCCCGGGTTTGCCCAGAGCTGGAATTGTGTTTTTGGGAGGGCAATGCCGATGGGGACGGTGCTATGCTGAGTGAAGTCGTGACCCCCTGTGGCCCTCTGGCACTGCCTGGACACCAGACTTCGAGGGGGCTCCCTGCCCACAGCAAGAGCTAGGTTTCCTCGCTGTCTTAATGCCCGGTGCGGGTAAGCCAGAACAGCGCCACCTAGCAGACCTGCAGCGTAGTGTGAGCTGACGGGTTTCAGCGGGGGGTAACCTGTTCTGCTGCAACTGGAGCCATTACCGGCACGCTGGCCTTCGCACCACAAAGCACCTTAGGTGCACTTGAAGGGGGACTTCACGTTAGGATACCATTTCTTGATAGTTCAAGCTTCTGGCCCTTCTCCTTTCTTCTATCCTCTTCCTCTTACCATCACCCTGCAGCTTGGCCGTTTTTCAATCTTGGTCTGAAGCCGCCAGGATCAGTAGCATCTCAGGATGCCATGGGAACCATGACCAGTCCTCCCGGGCTCTCATGCCGCCGCTCTGTGACCTCAGGCCCTGTGTGAGGTGCCGGAACCAGGTCACAGAAGCCACTCATCAACATCCAGGAGGCCCATGCCCAGACAAAGCCTCTGGCAAAAGAGAGAAAGAGTGTGATCCTAGGGCGCCTGGATCCTCTGCCCTCTTCACACCTCCCATGCCCGAAAGAAGCCCCTTCCACTGAGAAGAGAGGTGCACTGCTATCTATTTATCCTAGGGAATGGAAACACTGGAAACCGAAATAGAGGCCATTGGCAGAGGGGAACAGAATGAAGTTGAAGGATTGACAGATCCAGGATATGAATTTCAGCCACTTATCTCACTCCATTGTATCTTGCTAGAGCGAGCTACAAACCAAAGGAGCGGCAGGTGGAGACTGCGTGACGAATTTGTGTTTTCTTCCTGCCAGCAAACATCGATCCTGGGACCCCTGACCACCTGACCCATCAGCACTTCCCTTTTCCTCTTTAGATTTACTGACAGGCTCTGGTTTTGTTCCTGAGGTTCTTGTTTGATGTTCTCCCTCATCCTTCAATGAGATGGTATGCAGAGTCCAGCACATCCACTGGGATTTGCCTTGTGCATAGATAGCACTTGGTTAGAAATTGTCCAAGGAAAGTGGAAGAAGGAAAAGGAGGAGTGAGGAAGTGGTCGGCGGTTTGTGACTCGATTGCCTAGTTATCCAGGTGTGAATGTTCTCCGATGTCTCCCTTCATCTGCAACCTGAGCATATTCTGATATTCACATGTGCCTGCCATTCCTTCTGCCTCCCCACACCTGGCCTCCACGGTCACGCAAATCATTCTGTCCTCAGTGCTCAGCCACACACCTATTCCTCCACCAATAGATTCGGATCAACCTTTCCCCTCAAGCTGCACTAATTGATTGTGTGTCTTGATGCACAGGAAATGTTCCTTACAGGAAATCTGTGTAGAGAAAGATGATGATTTTCTAAGGAATTTGGTGGCTTTGTTTGAGGCTGGATTGTCCTCCATTTGAGGGATTCAGACCACTAGTCAGATCAAGAGAGTTCGCAAAAGCCCTTGCCGGAGGGTTGAGGCTTTGGCTCCTCTTGGAGAGCGCTCGCCTAGTAATCAAGAGGACCCCGGTTCGAGGCTGTCCCCGGTCCGTCAGCAGTTCTTCTGAAGGAAGGACTTTTGAATAGTCCACACTTCCCTCTTCTCATCTTTCCCTCGTTTTTCGTCAACTCAAACTGCACAGTTGAAAAAGGACCAGTTGGACACGCAACAATTTTATGATCACACTTCCAGGACATGGTGTTCTCATGGCCACCATGCTTCTCACAATGATTGGCTCATGCTTTGAGGATCACAAATGACACAAGAAGCCCTACAGGAGAGAAGTCACACTGAAACAGGGAAAGCAGAGACACCAGGCAACTGGCGGGGTGGCAGTGGATAGAGCCAGTCCAGGAAATAATAAACATGCTCCACTTTGAAAATGCTTCAGAAAACACTCTTCCTGCTCCCTAAGGACTATCACACTTCTGCATGTTCTCTAACTTGTTCGCTTCTCATATTCAGGTTTTGCCCAATCCCTAGGGTATTCACTTTTGCCTTTCAACGGGAGGGTTGACGCTCAATGTCTGATATTGAGGTGAACTCATGATATCCATCGCCATGCTTCTCTGCTGCATTTCGCAGTGTGATGTCATTTACATTGATGGTCAATGGAGCAGAGAATGCGGTGAAAGGAATGCCTTTCATCTGAGGTCTTGTGCTGAAAAACCGAAGAATCAGAATGTACAACATCAGGTGTCCCTTCCAAGCAAGAGAAAAAGCCAGGAATCGGCAAACGGAATTAGGCTCAGTCATGACGCTTGCCCAATGAGTGACCTGGCACTGACTACCTCCTGGACCTGAACGGTATATCTAACTACAGAAATGTTTGGGAAATGGGACACAGAACTTAAGCAATGCCCATGTATTTAGTGTCCCTTCACTGAATTCGGTTTCAACACCAACACCATTCTACTTCTCATGCCCCTCTAAAGACATTCCACTTCCTTTTTGAGTATTCAGCCTTGAAGCTCTGTGCCATTCCTCTTTCAGCACAATGCCTCTTCACATCTCGAATTCTGCCCTCTGAAAATGAGTTCATCATGCCAAGAGCAGGCTGTTGTTTCATCTCTGGGCTTGGGCTCTGTATCTTTCCACAGCTGATAAAAGAACTCTTGGCCATTTCTCAGTGGGCATAATGCAGCAGTCTTGTCAAGGGAATGAATCCATGGGTGAAGAGAGATGGGCTGAATATTTCTGACCCTGCAGGTGATTTGCCAGACTTTTGGAAAAATCCCGGCAGGACCAATTCTGAGTGCAGCCCAGTTGTAAGGAAGCAGCCCAGGTGGTTGGCACTGGAAGGTGCAGTGAGCACAGAACATCTCTCCTAGCCTGGCAGCTGACCCTGTGCTCCTTCCAATATGAAGCCTAAAGGACTCCCAGGTCTCCTCATGAGACATCGGAGCAGCCACACACCTGCACATGGAAGACCAACTCCCCAGGTTCCAGCTGTCTCCTGTTTGGGCAATCTCAGAAATTAAGGACAACCGGCAAGGCAGGCTGTGATATTTCCCATATCAAGTAGCACCTAAGTCAGGGAGTTGCGCCGCATGATCCCCTGGTGTGAGCTGTCAGTGGCCATCGTGCCGTTTGGCTACTAGCATCCCAGGCGAGTTTCCCTGCTCCGCCAAGACCCGGGTTTGCCCAGAGCTGGAATTGTATTTCTGGGAGGGCGATGCCGATGGGGACGGTGCCTTGCTGAGTGAAGTCGTGACCCCCTGCGGCCCTCTGGCACTGCCTATACCCCAGACTTCGAGGGGGCTCCCTGCCCACAGCAAGAGCTAGGTTTCCTCGCTGACTTGATGCCCTTTGCGGGTAAGCCAGAACAGCGCCACCTAGCAGACCTGCAGCGTAGTGCGAGCTGACGGGTTCAGCGGGGGTACCCTGTGCTGCTGGAACTGGAGCCATTCCCGGCACGCTGGCCTTCGCACCACAAAGCCCCTTAGGTCCACTTCAAGTGGGACTTCAGGTTAGGATACCATTTCTTGAAAGTTCAAGCTCCTGGCCCTTCTCCTTTCTTCTATCCTCTTACCATCACCCTGCAGCTGGGCCGTTTTTCAATCTTGGTCTGAAGCCGCCAGGATCAGAAGCATCTCAGGTTGCCATGGGAACCATGACCCCTCACCCCGAGCTCTCATGCCGCCCCTCTGTGACCTCAGGCGATTGTGAGGTGCCGGCACCAGGTCACAGAAGCCACTCATCAACATCCAGGAGGCCCAGTGCCCAGAGAAAGCCTCTGGCAAAAGAGAGAAAGAGTGTGATCCTAGGGCGCCTGGAACCTCTGCCCCCTTCACACCTCCCATGCCCGAAGCAAGCCCCTTCCACTGAGAAGAGAGGTGCACTGCCATCTATTTATCTTAGGGAATGGAAACACTGGATACCGAAATAGAGGCCATTGGCAGAGGGGAACAGAATGAAGTTGAAGGATTGACAGATCCAGGATATGAATTTCAGCCACTTATCTCACTCCATTGTATCTTGGTAGAGCGAGCTACAAACCAAAGGAGCAGCAGGTGGAGATTGCGTGACGAATTTGTGTTTTCTTCCTGCCAGCAAACATAAATCCTGGGACCCCCGACCCCATGACCCATCAGCACTTCACTTTTCCTCTTTAGATTTAATGACAGGCTCTGGCTTTGTTCCTGAGGTTCTTGTGTGATGTGCTCCCTCATCCTTCAATAAGATGGTATGCAGAGTCCAGCACGTCCACTGGGATTTGCCTCGTGCCTAGATAGCTCCTGGTTAGAAATTGTCCAAGGAAAGTGGAAGAAGGAAAAGGAGGAGTGAGGAAGTGGTCAGCGGTTTGTGACTCGATTGCCTAGTTATCCAGGTGTGAATGATCTCCGATGTCTCCTTTCATCTGCAACCTGAGCATATTCTGATATTCACATGTGCCTGACATTCCTTCTGCCTCCCCCAACCTGGCCTCCACAGTCACGCAAATCATTCTGTCCTCAGTGGTCAGCCACACACCTATTCCTCCACCAATAGATTCGGATCAACCTTTCCCCTCAAGCTGCACGAATTCATTGTGTGTCTTGATGTACAGGAAATGTTCCTTGCAGGAATTCTGTGGAGAGAAAGATGATGATTTTCTAAGGAATTTGGTGACTTTGTTTGAGGCTGGATTGTCCTCCATTTGACGGATTCAGACCACTAGTCAGATCAAGAGGGTTCGAAAAGCCCTTCCCGCAGGGTTGAGGCTTTGGCTCCTCTTGGAGAGCGCTCGCCTAGTAATCAGGAGGACCCCGGTTCCAGTCTCTCCCTGGACCGTCAGCAGTTCTTCAGAAGGAAGGACTTTTGAATAGTCCACACTTCCCTCTTCTCATCTTTCCCTCGTTTTTCGTCAACTCAAACTGCACAGTTGAAAAAGGACCAGTTGGACACGCAACACTTTTATGATCACACTTCCACAACATGGTGTTCTCATGGCCACCATGCTCCTCACAATGATTGGCTCATGCTTTGCAGGCTCCCGAATGACACAAGAAGCCCTACACGAGAGAAGTCACACTGAAACAGGGAAAGCAGTGACACCCGGCACCTGGCGGGGTGGCAGTGGATAGAGCCAGTCCAGGAAATAATAAACATGCTCCACTTTGAAAATGCTTCAGAAAACACTCTTCCTGCTCCCTAAGGACTATCACATTCTGTATGTTCTCTAACTTGTTCTCTTCTCATATTCAGGTTTTGCCCAATCCCTTGGGTATTCACTTTTGCCTTTCAACGGGAGGGTTGACACTCAATGTCTGATATTGAGGTGAACTCATGATATCCAATGCCATGCTTCTCTGCTGCATATCGCAGTGCGATGTCATTTACATTGATGGTCAATGGAGCAGAGAGTGCGGTGAAAGGAATGCCTTTCATCTGAGGTCTTGTACTGAATAACCGAAGAATCAGAATGTACAACATCAGGTGTCCCTTCCAAGCAAGGGAAAAGGCCAGGAATCGGCAAAGGGAATTAGGCTCAGTCATGACGCTTGCCCAATGAGTGACCTGGCACTGACTACCTCCTGGACCTGAACGGTATATCTAACAACAGAAATGTTTGGGAAATGGGACACAGAACTTAAGCAATGCCCATTTATTTAGTGTCCCTTCACTGAAGTCGGTTTCAACACCAACACCATTCTACTTCTCATGCCCCTCTAAAGACCTTCCACTTCCTTTTTGAGTACTCAGCCTTGAAGCTCTGTGCCATTCCTCTTTCAGCACAATGCCTCTTCACCTCTCGTATTCTGCCCTCTGAAAATGAGTTCATCATGCCAAGAGCAGGCTGTTGTTTCATCCCTGGGCTTGGGCTCTGCATCTTTCCACAGCTGATTAAAGAACTCTTGGCCATTTCTCAATGGGCATAATGCAGCAGTCTTGTCAAGGGAATGAATCCATGGGTGAAGAGAGATGGGCTGGATATTTCTGACCCTGCAGGTGAGTTGCCAGACTTTTGGAAAAATCCCAGCAGGACCAATTCTGAGTGTAGCCCAGTTGTAAAGAAGCAGCACAGGTGGTTGCTACTGGAAGGTGGAGTGAGCACAGAACATCTCTCCTAGCCTGGCAGCTGACCCTGTGCTCCTTCCATCATGATGCCTAAAGGACTCCCAGGTCTCCTCATGAGCCATCGAAGCAGCCACACACCTGCACTTGGAAGACCAACTCCCCAGGTTCCAGCTGTCTCCTGTTTGGGCAATCTCAGAAATTAAGGACAACCGGCAAGGCAGGCTGTGATATTTCCCATATCAAGTAGCACCTAAGTCAGGGAGTTGCGCCGCATGATCCCCTGGTGTGAGCTGTCAGTGGCCATCGTGCCGTTTGGCTACTAGCATCCCAGGCGAGGTTCCCTGCTCCGCCAAGACCCGGGTTTGCCCAGAGCTGGAATTGTGTTTCTGGGAGGGCGATGCCGATGGGGACGGTGCCTTGCTGAGTGAAGTCGTGACCCCCTGCGGCCCTCTGGCACTGCCTGGACCCCAGACTTCGAGGGGGCTCCCTGCCCACAGCAAGAGCTAGGTTTCCTCGCTGTCTTGATGCCCGGTGCGGGTAAGCCAGAACAGCGCCACCTAGCAGACCTGCAGCGTAGTGCGAGCTGACGGGTTTCAGGGGGGTACCCTGTGCTGCTGGAACTGGAGCCATTCCCGGCACGCTGGCCTTCGCACCACAAAGCCCCTTAGGTGCACTTGAAGGGGGACTTCAGGTTAGGATACCATTTCTTGATAGTTCAAGCTTCTGGCCCTTCTCCTTTCTTCTATCCTCTTCCTCTTACCATCACCCTGCAGCTGGGCCGTTTTTCAATCTTGGTCTGAAGCCGCCAGGATCAGAAGCATCTCAGGTTGCCATGGGAACCATGACCAGTCGTCCCGGGCTCTCATGCCGCCCCTCTGTGACCTCAGGCCCTGTGTGAGGTGCCGGCACCAGGTCACAGAAGCCACTCATCAACATCCAGGAGGCCCAGTGCCCAGAGAAAGCCTCTGGCAAAAGAGAGAAAGAGTGTGATCCTAGGGCGCCTGGAACCTCTGCCCCCTTCACACCTCCCATGCCCGAAGCAAGCCCCTTCCACTGAGAAGAGAGGTGCACTGCCATCTATTTATCTCAGGGAATGGAAACACTGGAAACCGAATTAGAGGCCTTTGGCAGAGGGGAACAGAATGAAGTTGAAGGACTGACAGATCCAGGATATGAATTTCAGCCACTTATCTCACTCCATTGTATCTTGGTAGAGCGAGCTACAAACCAAAGGAGCGGCAAGTGGAGATTGCGTGACGAATTTGTGTTTTCTTCCTGCCAGCAAACATCGATCCTGGGACCCCCGACCCCGTGACCCATCAGCACTTCCCTTTTCCTCTTTAGATTTACTGACAGGCTCTGGCTTTGTTCCTGAGGTTCTTGTGTGATGTTCTCCCTCATCCTTCAATAAGATGGTATGCAGAGTCCAGCACGTCCACTGGGATTTGCCTTGTGCCTAGATAGCTCCTGGTTAGAAATTGTCCAAGTAAAGTGGAAGAAGGAAAAGGAGGAGTGAGGAAGTGGTCAGCGGTTTGTGACTCGATTGCCTAGTTATCCAGGTGTGAATGATCTCCGATGTCTCCCTTCATCTGCAACCTGAGCATATTCTGATATTCACATGTGCCTGACATTCCTTCTGCCTCCCCCCACCTGGCCTCCACAGTCACGCAAATCATTCTGTCCTCAGTGCTCAGCCACACACCTATTCCTCCACCAATAGATTCGGATCAACCTTTCCCCTCAAGCTGCATTAATTGATTGTGTGTCTTGATGTACAGGAAATGTTCCTTGCAGGAATTCTGTGGAGAGAAAGATGATGATTTTCTAAGGAATTTGGTGGCTTTGTTTGAGGCTGGATTGTCCTCCATTTGACGGATTCAGACCACTAGTCAGATCAAGAGGGTTCAAAAAGCCCTTCCCGCAGGGTTGAGGCTTTGGCTCCTCTTGGAGAGCGCTCGCCTAGTAATCAGGAGGACCCCGGTTCGAGTCTCTCCCCAGTCCGTCAGCAGTTCTTCAGAAGGAAGGACTTTTGAATAGTCCACACTTCCCTCTTCTCATCTTTTCCTCGTTTTTCATCAACTCAAACTGCACAGTTGAAAAAGGACCAGTTGGACACGCAAGACTTTTACGATCACACTTCCTCGACATGGTGTTCTCATGGCCACCATGCTCCTCACAATGATTGGCTCATGCTTTGCAGGCTCACGAATGACACAAGAAGCTTTACACGAGAGAAGTCACACTGAAACAGGGAAAGCAGAGACACCAGGCACCTGGCGGGGTGGCAGTGGATAGAGCCAGTCCAGGAAATAATAAACATGCTCCACTTTGAAAATGCTTCAGAAAACACTCTTCCTGCTCCCTAAGGACTATCACACTTCTGCATGTTCTCTAACTTGTTCTCTTCTCATATTCAGGTTTTGCCCAATCCCGTGGGTATTCACTTTTGACTTTCAACGGGAGGGTTGACACTCAATGTCTGATATTGAGGTGAACTCATGATATCCAATGCCATGCTTCTCTGCTGCATATCGCAGTGCGATGTCATTTACATTGATGGTCAATGGAGCAGAGAATGCGGTGAAAGGAATGCCTTTCATCTGAGGTCTTGTGCTGAAAACCCGAAGAATCAGAATGTACAACATCAGGTGTCCCTTCCAAGCAAGAGAAAAAGCCAGGAATCGGCAAAGGGAATTAGGCTCAGTCATGACCCTTGCCCAATGAGTGACCTGGCACTGACTACCTCCTGGACCTGAACGGTATATCTAACTACAGAAATGTCTGGGAAATGGGACACAGAACTTAAGCAATGCCCATTTATTTAGTGTCCCTTCACTGAAGTCGGTTTTCAACACCAACACCATTCTACTTCTCATGCCCCTCTAAAGACCTTCCACTTCCTTTTTGAGGATTCAGCCTTGAAGCTCTGTGCCAATCCTCTTTCAGCGCAATGCCTCTTCACCTCTCGTATTCTGCCCTCTGAAAATGAGTTCATCATGCCAAGAACAGGCTGTTGTTTCATCCCTGGGATTGGGCTCTGCATCTTTCCACAGCTGATTAAAGAACACTTGGCCATTTCTCAGTGGGCATAATGCCACAGAGGCAGCAGTCTTGTCAAGGGAATGAATCCATGGGTGAAGAAAGATGGGCTGGATATTTCTGACCCTGCAGGTGATTTGCCAGTCTTCTGGAAAAATCCCGGGAGGACCAATTCTGAGTGCAGCCCAGTTGTAAAGAAGCAGCCCAGGTGGTTGGCACTGGAAGGTGGAGTGAGCACAGAACATCTCTCCTAGTCTGGCAGCTGAACCTGTGCTCCTTCCAACATGATGCCTAAAGGACTCCCAGGTCTCCTCATGAGCCATCGGAGCAGCCACACACCTGCACTTGGAAGACCAACTCCCCAGGTTCCAGCTGTCTCCTGTTTGGTCAATCTCAGAAATGAAGGACAACCGGCAAGGCAGGCTGTGATATTTCCCATATCAAGTAGCACCTAAGTCAGGAAGTTGCGCCGCATGATCCCCTCATGTGAGCTGTCAGTGGCCATCGTGCCGTTTGGCTACTAGCATCCCAGGCGAGGTTCCCTGCTCCGCCAAGACCCGGGTTTGCCCAGAGCTGGAATTGTGTTTCTGGGAGGGCGATGCTGATGGGGACGGTGCCTTGCTGAGTGAAGTCGTGACCCCCTGCGGCCCTCTGGCACTGCCTGGACCCCAGACTTCGAGGGGGCTCCCTGCCCACAGCAAGAGCTAGGTTTCCTCGCTGTCTTGATGCCCGGTGCGGGTAAGCCAGAGCAGCGCCACCTAGCAGACCTGCAGCGTAGTGCGAGCTGACGGGTTTCAGCGGGGGGTACCCTGTGCTGCTGGAACTGGAGCCATTCCCGGCATGCTGGCCTTCGCACCACAAAGCCCCTTATGTGCACTTGAAGGGAGACTTCAGGTTAGGATACCATGTCTTGATAGTTCAAGCTTCTGGCCCTTCTCCTTTCTTCTATCCTCTTCCTCTTACCATTACCCTGCAGCTGGGCCGTTTTTCAATCTTGGTCTGAAGCCGCCAGGATCAGAAGCATCTCAGGTTGCCATGGGAACCATGACCAGTCGTCCCGGGCTCTCATGCCGCACCTCTGTGACCTCAGGCCCTGTGTGAGGGGCCGGCACCAGGTCACAGAAGCCACTCATCAACATCCAGGAGGCCCAGTGCCCAGAGAAAGCATCTGGCAAAAGAGAGAAAGAGTGTGATCCTAGGGCGCCTGGAACCTCTGCCCCCTTCACACCTCCCATGCCCGAAGCAAGCCCCTTCCACTGAGAAGAGAGGTGCACTGCCATCTATTTATCTTAGGGAATGGAAACACTGGATACCGAAATTGAGGCCATTGGCAGAGGGGAAAAGAATGAAGTTGAAGGATTGACAGATGCAGGATATGAATTTCAGCCACTTATCTCACTCCATTGTATCTTGGTAGAGCGAGCTACAAACCAAAGGAGTGGCAGGTGGAGATTGCGTGACGAATTTGTGTTTTCTTCCTGCCAGCAAACATCGATCCTGGGACCCCCGACCCCGTGACCCATCAGCACTTCCCTTTTCCTCTTTAGATTTACTGACAGGCTCTGGCATTGTTCCTGAGGTTCTTGGGTGATGTTCTCCCTCATCCTTCAATAAGATGGTATGCAGAGTCCAGCACGTCCACTGGCATTTGCCTTGTGCCTAGATATCTCCTGGTTAGAAATTGTCCAAGGAAAGTGGAAGAAGGAAAAGGAGGAGTGAGGAAGTGGTCAGCGTTTTGTGACTCGATTGCCTAGTTATCCAGGTGTGAATGATCTCCGATGTCTCCCTTCATCTGCAACCTGAGCATATTCTGATATTCACATGTGCCTGACATTCCTTCTGCCTCCCCCCACCTGGCCTCCACAGTCACGCAAATCATTCTGTCCTCAGTGCTCAGCCACACACCTATTCCTCCACCAATAGATTCGGATCAACCTTTCCCCTCAAGCTGCATTAATTGATTGTGTGTCTTGATGTACAGGAAATGTTCCTTGCAGGAATTCTGTGGAGAGAAAGATGATGATTTTCTAAGGAATTTGGTGGCTTTGTTTGAGGCTGGATTGTCCTCCATTTGACGGATTCAGACCACTAGTCAGATCAAGAGGGTTCAAAAAGCCCTTCCCGCAGGGTTGAGGCTTTGGCTCCTCTTGGAGAGGGCTTGCCTAGTAATCAGGAGGACCCCGGTTCGAGTCTCTCCCCAGTCCGTAAGCAGTTCTTCAGAAGGAAGGACTTTTGAATAGTCCACACTTCCCTCTTCTCATCTTTCCCTCGTTTTTCGTCAACTCAAACTGCACAGTTGAAAAAGGACCAGTTGGACACGCAAGACTTTTACGATCACACTTCCTCGACATGGTGTTCTCATGGCCACCATGCTCCTCACAATGATTGGCTCATGCTTTGCAGGCTCACGAATGACACAAGAAGCCCTACACGAGAGAAGTCATACTGAAACAGGGAAAGCAGAGACACCAGGCACCTGGCGGTGTGGCAGTGGATAGAGCCAGTCCAGGAAATAATAAACATGCTCCACTTTGAAAATGCTTCAGAAAACCCTCTTCCTGCTCCCTAAGGACTATCACACTTCTGCATGTTCTCTATCTTGTTCTCTTCTCATATTCAGGTTTTGCCCAATCCTTTGGGTATTCACTTTTGCCTTTCAACGGGAGGGTTGACACTCACTGTCTGATATTGAGGTGAACTCATGATATCCTACGCCATGCTTCTCTGCTGCATTTCGCAGTGCGATGTCATTTACATTGATGGTCAATGGAGCAGAGAATGCGGTGAAAGGAATGCCTTTCATCTGAGGTCTTGTGCTGAAAATCCGAAGAATCTGAATGTACAACATCAGGTGTCCCTTCCAAGCTAGAGAAAAAGCTAGGAATCGGCAAAGGGAATTAGGCTCAGTCATGATGCTTGCCCAAAGAGTGACCTGGCACTGACTACCTCCTGGACCTGAACGGTATATCTAACTACAGAAATGTCTGGGAAATGGGACACAGAACTTAAGCAATGCCCATTTATTTAGTGTCCCTTCACTGAAGTCGGTTTTCAACACCAACACCATTCTACTTCTCATGCCCCTCTAAAGACCTTCCACTTCCTTTTTGAGTATTCAGCCTTGAAGCTCTGTGCCATTCCTATTTCAGCGCAATGCCTCTTCACCGCTCGAATTCTGCCCTCTGAAAATGAGTTCATCATGCCAAGAGCAGGCTGTTGTTTCATCCCTGGGCTTGGGCTCTGCATCTTTCCACAGCTGATAAAAGAACTCTTGGCCATTTCTCTGTGGGCTTAATGCCACAGAGGCAGCAGTCTTGTCAAGGGAATGAATCCATGGGTGAAGAGAGATGGGCTGGATATTTCTGACCCTGCAGGTGATTTGCCAGACTTTTGGAAAAATCCCGCAGGACCAATTCTGAGTGCAGCCCAGTTTTAAAGAAGCAGCCAAGGTGGTTGGCACTGGAAGGTGGAGTGAGCACAGAACATCTCTCCTAGCCTGGCAGCTGACCCTGTGCTCCTTCCAACATGATGCCTAAAGGACCCCCAGGTCTCCTCATGAGCCATCATAGCAACCACACACCTGCACTTGGAAGACCAACTCCCCAGGTTCCAGCTGTCTCCTGTTTGGGCAATCTCAGAAATGAAGGACAACCGGCAAGGCAGGCTGTGATATTTCCCATATCAAGTAGCACCTAAGTCAGGGAGTTGCGCCGCATGATCCCCTGGTGTGAGCTGTCAGTGGTCATCGTGCCGTTTGGCTACTAGCATCCCAGGCGAGGTTCCCTGCTCCGCCAAGACCCGGGTTTGCCCAGAGCTGGACTTGTTTCTGGGAGGGCGATGCCGATGGGGACGGTGTCTTGCTGAGTGAAGTCGTGACCCCCTGCGGACCTCTGGCACTGCCTGGACCCCAGACTTCGAGGGGGCTCCCTGCCCACAGCAAGAGCTAGGTTTCCTCGCTGTCTTGATGCCCGGTGCGGGTAAGCCAGAACAGCGCCACCTAGCAGACCTGCAGCGTAGTGCGAGCTGACGGGTTTCAGCGGGGGGTACCCTGTGCTGCTGGAACTGGAGCCATTCCCGGCATGCTGGCCTTCGCACCACAAAGCCCCTTAGGTGCACTTGAAGGGGGACTTCAGGTTAGGATACCATTTCTTGATAGTTCAAGCTTCTGGCCCTTCTCCTTTCTTCTATCCTCTTCCTCTTACCATCACCCTGCAGCTGGGCCGTTTTTCAATCTTGGTCTGAAGCCGCCAGGATCAGAAGCATCTCAGGTTGCCATGGGAACCATGACCAGTCGTCCCGGGCTCCCATGCCGCCCCTCTGTGACCTCAGGCCCTGTGTGAGGTCCTGGCACCAGGTCACAGAAGCCACTCCTCAACATCCAGGAGGTCCAGTGCCAAGAGAAAGCCTCTGGCAAAAGAGAGAAAGAGTGTGATCCTAGGGCGCCTGGAACCTCTGCCCCCTTCACACCTCCCATGCCCGAAGCAAGCCCCTTCCACTGAAAAGAGAGGTGCAATGCCATCTATTTATCTTAGGGAATGGAAACACTGGATACCGAAATAGAGGCCATTGGCAGAGGGGAAAAGAATGAAGTTGAAGGATTGACAGATCCAGGATATGAATTTCAGCCACTTATCTCACTCCATTGTATCTTGGTAGAGCGAGCTACAAACCAAAGGAGCGGCAGGTGGAGATTGCGTGACGAATTTATGTTTTCTTCCTGCCAGCAAACATCGATCCTGGGACCCCCGACCCCATGACCCATCAGCACTTCCCTTTTCCTCTTTAGATTTACTGACAGGCTCTGGCTTTGTTCCTGAGGTTCTTGGGTGAAGTTCTCCCTCATCCTTCAATAAGATGGTATGCAGAGTCCAGCACGTCCACTGGGATTTGCCTTGAGCCCAGATATCTCCTGGTTAGAAATTGTCCAAGGAAAGTGGAAGAAGCAAAAGGAGGAGTGAGGAAGTGGTCAACGGTTTGTGACTCGATTGCCTAGTTATCCATGTGTGAATGATCTCCGATGTCTCCCTTCATCTGCAACCTGAGCATATTCTGATATTCACATGTGCCTGACATTCCTTCTGCTTCCAGCCACCTGGCCTCCTCAGTCACGCAAATCATTCTGTCCTCAGTGGTCAGCCACACACCTATTCCTCCACCAATATATTCGGATCAACCTTTCCCCTCAAGCTGCACGAATTCATTGTGTGTCTTTATGTACAGGAAATGTTCCTTGCAGGAATTCTGTGGAGAGAAAGATGATGATTTTCTAAGGAATTTGGTGCCTTTGTTTGAGGCTGGATTGTCCTCCATTTGACGGATTCAGACCACTAGTCAGATCAAGAGGGTTCAAAAAGCCCTTCTGGCAGGGTTGAGGCTTTGGCTCCTCTTGGAGAGCGCTCGCCTAGTAATCAGGAGGACCCAGGTTTGGGTCTCTCCCCAGTCCGTAAGCAGTCCTTCAGAAGGAAGGACTTTTGAATAGACCACACTTCCCTCTTCTCATCTTTCCCTCGTTTATCGTCAACTCAAACTGCACAGTTGAAAAAGGACCAGTTGGACACGCGAGACTTTTACGATCACACTTCCTCGACATGGTGTTCTCATGGCCACCATGCTCCTCACAATGATTGGCTCATTCTTTGCAGGCTCACGAATGACACAAGAAGCCCTACACGAGAGAATTCACACTGAAACAGGGAAAGCAGTGACACCAGGCACCTGGCGGGGTGGCAGTGGATAGAGCCTGTCCAGGAAATAATAAACATGCTCCACTTTGAAAATGCTTCAGAAAACACTCTTCCTGCTCCCTAAGGACTATCACACTTCTGCATGTTCTCTAACTTGTTCTCTTCTCATATTCAGGTTTTGCCCAATCCCGTGGGTATTCACTTTTGCCTTTCAACGGGAGGGTTGACACTCAATGTCTGATATTGAGGTGAACTCATGATATCCAATGCCATGCTTCTCTGCTGCATATCGCAGTGCGATGTCATTTACATTGATGGTCAATGGAGCAGAGAGTGCGGTGAAAGGAATGCCTTTCTTCTGAGGTCTTGTGCTGAAAAACCAAAGAATCAGAATGTACAACATCAGGTGTCCCTTCCAAGCAAGAGAAAAAGCCAGGACTCGGCAAAGGGAATTAGGCTCAGTCATGACCCTTGCCCAATGAGTGACCTGGAACTGGCTATCTCCTGGACCTGAACGGTATATCTAACTACAGAAATGTCTGGGAAATGGGACACAGAACTTAAGCAATGCCCATTTATTTAGTGTCCCTTCACTGAAGTCGGTTTTCAACACCAACACCATTCTACTTCTCATGCCCCTCTAAAGACCTTCCACTTCCTTTTTGAGGATTCAGCCTTGAAGCTCTGTGCCATTCCACTTTCAGCGCAATGCCTCTTCACCTCTCGTATTCTGCCCTCTGAAAATGAGTTCATCATGCCAAGAGCAGGCTGTTGTTTCATCCCTGGGCTTGGGCTCTGCATCTTTCCACAGCTGATTAAAGAACTCTTGGCCATTTCTCAGTGGGCATAATGCCACAGAGGCAGCAGTCTTTTCAAGGTAATGAATCCATGGGTGAAGAGACATTGGCTGGATATTTCTGACCCTGCAGGTGATTTGCCAGACATTTGGAAAAATCCCGGCAGGACCAATTCTGAGTGCAGCCCAGTTGTAAAGAAGCAGCCCAGGTGGTTGGCACTGGAAGGTGGAGTGAGCACAGAACATCTCTCCTAGCCTGACAGCTGACCCTGTGCTCCTTCCAACATGATGCCTAAAGGACTCCCAGGTCTCCTCATGAGCCATCGGAGCAGCCACACACCTGCACTTGGAAGACCAACTCCCCAGGTTCCAGCTGTCTCCTGTTTGGTCAATCTCAGAAATTAAGGACAACCGGCAAGGCAGGCTGTGATATTTCCCATATCAAGTAGCACCTAAGTCAGGGAGTTCCACCGCATGATCCCCTGGTGTGAGCTGTCAGTGGCCATCGTGCCGTTTGGCTACTAGCACCCCAGGCGAGGTTCCCTGCTCCGCCAAGTCCCGGGTTTGCCCAGAGCTGGAATTGTTTTTCTGGGAGGGCGATGCCGATGGGGACGGTGCTATGCTGAGTGAAGTCGTGACCCCCTGCGGACCTCTGGCACTGCCTGGTCCCCCAGACTTCGAGGGGGCTCCCTGCCCACAGCAAGAGCTAGGTTTCCTCACTGTCTTGATGCCCGGTGCGGGTAAGCCAGAACAGCGCCACCTAGCAGACCTGCAGTGTAGTGCGAGTTAACGGGTTTCAGTGGGGGGTACCCTGTGCTGCTGGAACTGGAGCCAATCCTGGCATGCTGGCCTTCGCACCACAAAGCCCCTTAGGTGCACTTGAAGGGGGACTTCAGGTTAGGATACCATTTCTTGATAGTTCAAGCTTCTGGCCCTTCTCCTTTCTTCTACCCTCTTCCTCTTACCATCACCCTGCAGCTGGGCCGTTTTTCAATCTTGGTCTGAAGCCGCCAGGATCAGAAGCATCTCAGGTTGCCATGGGAACCATGACCCCTCCCCCCGGGCTCTCATGCCGCCCCTCTGTGACCTCAGGCCCTGTGTGAGGTGCTGGCACCAGGTCACAGAAGCCACTCATCAACATCCAGGAGGCCCAATGCCCAGAGAAAGCCTCTGGCAAAAGAGAGAAAGAGTGTGATCCTAGGGCGCCTGGAACCTCTGCCCCCTTCACACCTCCCATGCCCAAAGCAAGCCCCTTCCACTGAGAAGAGAGGTGCACTGCCATCTATTTATCTCAGGGAATGGAAACACTGGACACCGAATTTGAGGCCATTGGCAGAGGGGAACAGAATGAAGTTGAAGGATTGACAGATCCAGGATATGAATTTCAGCCACTTATCTCACTCCATTGTATCTTGGTAGAGCGAGCTACAAACCAAAGGAGCGGCAGGTGGAGATTGCGTGACGAATTTGTTTTTTCTTCCTGCCAGCCAACATCGATCCTGGGACCCCCGACCCCGTGACCCATCAGCACTTCCCTTTTCCTCTTTAGATTTACTGACAGGCTCTGGCATTGTTCCTGAGGTTCTTGGGTGATATTCTCCCTCATCCTTCAATAAGATGGTATGCAGAGTCCAGCACGTCCACTGGGATTTGCCTTGTGCCTAGATATCTCCTGGTTAGAAATTGTCCAAGGAAAGTGGAAGAAGGAAAAGGAGGAGTGAGGAAGTGGTCAGCGTTTTGTGACTCGATTGCCTAGTTATCCAGGTGTGAATGATCTCCGATGTCTCCCTTCATCTGCAACCTGAGCATATTCTGATATTCACATGTGCCTGCCATTCCTTCTGCCTCCCCCCACCTGGCCTCCACGGTCACGCAAATCATTCTGTGCTCAGTGCTCAGCCACACACCTATTCCTCCACCAATAGATTCAGATCAACCTTTCCCCGCAAGCTGCACTAATTGATTGTGTGTCTTGATGTACAGGAAATGTTCCTTGCAGGAATTCTGTGGAGAGAAAGATGATGATTTTCTAAGGAATTTGGTGGCTTTGTTTGAGGCTGTGTTGTCCTCCATTTGACGGATTCAGACCACTAGTCAGATCAAGAGGGTTTGAAAAAGCCCTTCCCACAGGGTTGAGGCTTTGGCTCCTCTTGGAGAGCGCTCGCCTAGTAATTAGGAGGACCCCGGTTTGAGTCTCTCCCCGGTCCATCAGAAAGTATGTACATTAACATTAAACTGCTGTTTGTACTTAACTGTTAAACAGTTAAGTAAACCAGCTGAAATTTTGCTTTTGCTTTATGGCTCATTAAGAGGGCCTGGGTGCTAGGCCTCCAATGTTTGCAGGTCCCCAGTACAGAGGCCTCCATGGGGATCTGAAAATCTTCTCCTGGTGAAAGGAGAGCTCTTCTCCCTTCTGTTGTGCCCCATGAGCAGAACCTGAGTGGTGCTGCCCCATCAGTCCCTCTTCCCCTAATTGTCCCCTTGGCCTTTGGCCTTGACCTCACAGACACCACCATACCTGTGACTTTTATGAGGTTCATCAACATCACCTGTCTGAGATAAAAAATGTATTACTGCAGCTAAATCGCCAATCTTCACAGCCTCATGGAATCTGTGAATCTTGCCCTCCAAGCGTAAGGCAGCCAATTTCTTCTGGGCTGACTTCATCAGGAAGCGTTGCATACCCCTTCCCCTTGCGGCTTCCTCAGTCTCTGACTTAATGATCCTGAACAGAAGGAATCACTGCCAAGCACCCTAACACGGAAGTTACTGTCAACAATGGAATAGCCATTGCCAAGCAACCCCATAAACACAACTGCCAGCAGTGGAATTTGATGGCCAGCAGTGTTGGGCTCCAGGAGGATTCGTTCGCCACCACATCATGTTATATCACTTTTACATTATCATATATAGTATTTATTAATATTAAAACCCACAGAAGATCTGAAAATCATAGGTTTAAAATACAGATAATACATTAGTATTAATGCCACAGTACAGTTATTTTATCAGTGTTAATGATATATGCAGATATTATATTTTTATTAAAAGATACAAGAAACAATCATATTAGTAATAAATGATATTTTTTAACTTTATCATATTTGAATTAAGGGTCACAATTTATATATGATATTGTTTTGTGATGCTGTGCTATGGATATAATATTAATACTAAAGACCACAGGGCATGTAAAATGCATTTTCATTTTGGTATCACAGGCCACAAGGCAGGCACATTATCATGTTTAAAAGCTACAATGTGGATACCATCTCAGCACTGAAAGTCACAAGGCAGCACCTTGTAGTTCCTGTGTTCTATTATGATAACTATCACTGCCAAAGACTTGGCAGCAGCTGCTCTATCACTTTCCATGCTTTAATATGCTTGTCTTATCATTCTAAAGGCTACAAGGCACCTGTTACATGAATTCTTCATGGGTCCATGGGAATAGCCTACCAGACCTAAAGGACACAGGGAAGCTATTTGGTCATGTTTTGATACTACAACATGGACAACACAGCAATATTAAATGCCAAAATATATCAATTTTATCACTTTTTCATGCTATAATTTGGATCTCTTTTCAGCTGTAAAGTCCAAAAGGCAGCTATTTTATCAGTTATAGATGGTATGAAATGGGTATCTAGTCAGTATTCAAGGCCACAATGCATCTCTGATATTAGTTTAAATGCCATTAGGAGGATAGTTTACTAATTTGGAAAGCCCCAGGGAGCTGTAACAACAATTTCAGTTTTCAAATACAGATGTCCTAGTAGTATTAATGCCACAGGGCAGTTAGAATATGAGAATTGAAGCTGTATGTGAATATTAGATTATTACTAAAGGCCTGCAGGGAATGATTAGTAACAACTGCCACCATATGGTTATCATATTAACATTAAAGACCACACTATATATGATGTTATATTATCTGCATGAATAAAAGTGACATTAATAACTAATGACCACAGGGAATGCCACATGGATTTTCTTTTTCATGCAAAAGGCCACAAGGTTGCCCCATTATCAGTTTTTAACACTATAATATGGATACCATGTCAACAGTGTTTTTTATTGAAGGCCACAAAGCAGTTTATTTATCAGTTTTCAATGCTACAAGGTAGATTTCAAATGAGTACTTAAGTACACAGGTCACCTATTTTATCATTTTTACATGCTACAATATGGAAAACATCTTCGTATGCAAGCCACCAAGCAGCAATTTTATCAAGTTTTGATACTATAATATGGATATCATGTTCCCAATAAGGTCACAGGCATGTAAAATGGATTATCATTTTCTACAAATGCACAAGGCAGCCTTTACATTAGATTTGAAGGTTATAGTATGGATAACAGAACATAAAAGGCCACAGGGAAGCAATGACATTAATTTTATATGGTACACTGTGATATCAAAATAGTATTATAACCAGAATAAGTTATATTAATTTTACTTTCTAAACTATGGATATTTTATTATGTTATTATTAAAGGGCATATGGTAGCTGTTATATTAGTATCAGGTTATGTATTAGCAAATATCAAACTGTGATTTAAAGGCATTAGTTTGGTTAACCAACTGTATGCATGTGATTAAAATGCAACACTGCTATGATTGTAATTCAATCAGAAAATTATTAAACTGCAATCAAAACATAGACAAGTCCTATGTGTTCACCAGGAATCTCCTCAGTTTATTATTTTAACAGGTTCTGTAAACTAGTTTTTATTAAATACACTCTTTCGTATTTCTCAGCTGTCACATTTCATTTTTCACCTTTTATTTGTTAAATGAAAGAGAAAAACCAGGGGGGCATTGTTAAAAAATGTAGTGTCCCTTTCCCAATGCAATTCTTAAAAGTGTACCAGTCACGCGTGATATCTATATTGCTGTATAGAGACTGATATGCTAAAAGGAAAAAATAAAGTAAAAAATCTTTTCATAGGTTTAAATTACAAAGTTTCAGCAACACATTAATGACTGATGAGCTTAACCCTGTTTAAATGATTGATAAATTAGCTTACAAATTAATCTTAAAATCCAACAGTATGTAAATGTGGCTTTCCCTCAATACAAAATTGAATATGATCACATTTTAAAGATATTTTAGGGCAGATGTAGAGATGTTAAAATCATAATATTTCCAAAATGTAACTAGAAAGACAGATATTTTATTTAAAAGCATACATATAAACCAAATCCATAGCAGTCTTTTTTCCTGCCTTTCCTCACATTTTAAAAAACACCTTGGGATTAGGATGTAGCTCAGCAGTAGAGCACCTGCCCACTGTCCTGAAGAGCTAGGCAGAGCACACAATACTGCAAAAACTTAAATAAAATAAATGCCTTGCTGTTTTTCTAGCCATAAATCAAGTAAGAAGGAAATCAAAACTCTAAAATACTTCACCCATCCTATCACAGAAAATGCCTAAAGTAAAACACAGAGTATCTTTACCAACAATATCTGCATTTCTATTTTCATTTAATATTAAAGAGCTTGTTTAATATCAACCATCTTCTTCAGGCATCTTTGGCATCCTGTAATATAGGGTTCAATAAATCTGTGTGCTTCATTATGATAAAACATCCTGTAAGAAAATCTGACTCTAACTGTGGCATGGTAATAGAGGTAGGTCAGCTGACTTCAAAAGATTGAGATACAAAAGGCTATTTCATTGAAGCAAAATGGGAAGCCTTGAATAGTTTTCTTTGACTGGAGTGAGGTCCCACTAGCAATTAGGGTGTTGAGGCTTCACTTCCAGACAGCCAGCTTGAGAGGATGCATCATCTGTCTTCCTTCCTAGAATACCACAGAGTCATCTTCAAACTGGCCTAGTTGTTAAGGAACTTATAGTACCTCCTTTCTATGCTACACCTTCACCCTTAAAATAACAATCTACTAAGTTAAAGAAAAAATAGTGAAGTATGACTTGAAATTTTAACCTTTCAAACACACACAGTTCTTTGCAAAAATCGATGGATAGGGGCTAGGGTTGTGGCTCAGTGGCAGAGTGCTTGCCTAGTATGTGTGAGGCCCTGAGTTTCATTTTCAGCACCATACATTAATAAATCAATAAAAATAAAGATCCACTGGCAACTAAAAATGGATAAATATTATTAGGAGTTTTACTACTGTCATTTTATTTATGCAAAAGATATCATGAGGGCTTAGGGTGTAGGTCAGTGGTAGATTGCTTGCCTAATACACATGAGGCCCTGGGTTTTATTCCCAGCACCACAAAAAAATAAAATAATACAAAAACCATGAATCTACTTTTTTCATATTTGCCTTTTTATTTGTTGTATATGATTCTGATGCTTCCTTATTCATTCTATAACTATTATACACTTGAGCTGTTTCTAGTTGTTAATAATATATTATGCCACTATTTTTATAGAAATGTTTTTTCCACCTTCAGAATAGATAAATAAAATGAATTACTTATGCAACAGATAAAATAAAAAGATTAAAAATCATAATATTAGAATATTAGCTGGGCATGGTGACACACACCTGTAATCCCAGTCACTCAGCAGGCTGAGGCAAAAGAATTGCAAGTTCAAGGTCAGGTTCAGCAATTTAGGAAACTCTGCCTCAAAATAAACAAGTAAAAACAGGTAGAGATGTAGCACAGTGGTACATTGTCCCTGGTTCAATTTCCAGTAGTGTAGCTGGAAAAAGAGAAGAGACCTCATTAAGAAAATATTATGTAGGACCCATGCAGTGGCACATGCCTGTAATCCCAGTCACTTAAGAGGCTGAGGAAGAAGATTGAAAATTTGAAGGCCAGCCTCTTCAACGTAGTGAGATCCTGTCTCAGAATAAAAAATAAAAAGTGTTGGGGATGTAGCTCAGTGGTACAGAACCCTGTGTTTCATCCCCAGTAACAAAAAAAAAATCATAGAACTCAACACTAAAATTGGCACATTATATTCTACATAAGTTTTACTTAGTAAACATGACTTATGAATGTTTCCAGCTGGTCATGGTGGTACGTGGTGGAAATCCCAGTGACTCAGGAAGCTGAGGGAGAAGTATTCCAAGTTCAAGGTCAGACTGGGAAATTTAGAGAGGTCCTATCTAAAACAATAATTAAAAGAGATAAGGGCTGGGGAAGCTGCTCAGTGGTAGAGCACTGACCTAATTGGTGATTCACCAACTACCCACCTCTGTCTTGCTAGAAGCATAAGCTCCATGAAGGGGCTTTATTAGATACTTCCCTGCTCTTTAGAATGCCTCCAACAGAGCCTGATAAATGCCTTCTGAATACATGTGAGCATTCGGCAAGCAGAGTGGATATTGACCAGGCAGAAATTTTATCAAGTTTTGATACTATAATATGGACATCATGTTTCCAATAAGACTACAGGCATGTAAAATGGATTATCATTTTCTACAAATGCACAAGGCAGACTTTATATTAGATTTGGATGTTATAGTATGGATATCATATTAACATAAAAGGCCACAGGGAAGTAATGATATTAATTTTACATGCTACTGATATCAAAATAGTATTATAACCCAAATAAATTATATTAATTTTACTTGCTAAACTATGGTTATTTTACTATGTTATTATTAAAGGGTATGTGGCAGCTGTTATATTAGCTTTAGGTGGTTATTAGCATTAAAAGCCACAGGTCATATATTATATTAGCTTCTTTTCTTATAGTATGGAAATGACATTAATAATTAAGCATAGTACACATGAAACATGGATTATCATTTTAGTGTGAAAGGCTGCCGGGTAGCTATTTCATTAGTTTTGGAGGCTATGTCATGTATATTATATTAACATTAAAGGCTCCAGGGAATCTAGCATATTAATTTTACATGCTATAATATGGATGTCTTGATAATAGTAAAACTACAGGGCAGTTATTAGCTTTACATGCTATGGTGTGGATATTACTTCAATATTAATAGCCACAATTTAGCTCTTATGTCTCTCTTAGATGCTACAGTATGGTAGTTTACTAATAATAAAGTTCACAGGGCAGCTATAGTATTAGTTTCAGAGTTTATAGGATGAATAATATATTAGCATTAAAGACAACAATGCAGTTACTATATTACTTAAGAATATATACATTACATAAGTGTTAATAGCCTGTAGACTGCTATTTTATTAGTTGTAGACGCCATAGTTTGCATATCATGTAAGTATTACTGGTCACAAGGGAACAATTACATTATTTTAGATTGGCTATCATATTAATATGGTCATAGGCAAGCTATTATATTAACTCTAATTGCTATAGAATTGATATACTACATAGTATAGTATTAAAAGATCATAGGGAAGCTACTATTTCATGTTCAGGGAGCAAGTTTTGATACATTTTTAATATTAAAGGCCACAGAACAACTGTAATATTAGTTTTAGAGGTCACATTGTGGATATAATATTAATATTAAATGCCACAGGATAGCAATTATATTAAAGGCTACCTTATGCATATTGCATTAGCCATAAAGGCTACAGGACAGCTATTTTATGAGTTTTAGATGCTACTGTATGGATATTATGTAGCATTAAAAGGCCAGAAGGCAGCTATTTCTTTAGCTTTTAAGGTCACAATATGTATTCATACTAATATTAAATGCCACAGGGCATCTCTTACAGTATTTAAGATGCTATAGTACACATATTTCATTAGTATTATAGTCCTACATTCAGTTATTGTGTTTTTTTAAAATGCTATAATGTGGATATTATATTAGTATTTATGTCCACAGGGCAGCTATTACACTAATATTCAATGATATAGTATTGATATCATGCTAGTATAAGGCCCTGGGTACCTATTATATTAATTGTAGACACTATGGTATGAATATAATATTACTATTAAAGACTATAGGGCAGCTATCATATCACTATTAGATGGTATAGATTGCATATTATATTAGTATTAAAGGTCACAGTGTGACTATGATATTAGTTTTAAAAGCATACAGCAGAGTTGGATGCAGTGGCACAGGTCTGTAACCCCAGTGGCTCAGGAGTCTAAGGTAGGAGGACCACAAGTTCAAAGTCAACCTCAGCAACTTAGCTAAGTACTAAGTAACTTCACAAGACCCTGTCTCAAAAAAAAAAAAGAATAATATACAAAAAAGAGCAAAAAATGTGGTTCAGGGGTTCAATTCCTGGTAACAAAACACAAAAATGAACAAAGGAAAACCATTCTTTATTATAGATGGTTATGTTAATATTACATATCACAGTTCAGTCATGATGATATAGTATAAATGTTACATTAATACTGAAGTCCATATGACAGTTATTACATCAGTTTAAGAAGTATATTACATATTATTTAAGGCCACAGAGCAGATATTGGATCATATGGTTATGCAAGGATTTTATATTAATATTAAAGGCCACAGGACAGCTAATATGTTAGTACAAGATGCAGTAGTATACATGATATATTAATACTAAAGGCCAAAGTTCAACTATTATACGAGCTATGATATTGCATCAATATTACTTTAATGCAAAGGCCAGAAGACAACCATTATGTTAATTTTCAATGTTATTCTCTGTGTAAAATATTAGTATAAAAAGACATATGGCAGCTATAATATTAATTTTTAGATAGCAAAGTATGGGTGTTACATTGATGTTAAAGGTCAAAGGCAGCTATTTCATCAGTTTGAGGTACTAATGTCTGGCTACATATTACTATTAAAGGCCACAGGACATATATTAATGTAAGAAGCTGTAGTATGCATACTGTATCTATATTAAAAGGTACAGGGCAGTTGTTATGTTTATGTTATAGTATGGGCATTATATTAGTATTGAAGGTCACAACACAGCTATTTTATTACTGTTAGATGTGACAATATGCATGTATTAATGTTAAAGGCCACAGAGCAACTATCAATATTCCATGATATAATATGGATATCATAACAAAAATAAGGGCCAGAGGGCAGTTGCTATATTAGATTTAGAGGCCAGAGAATGGATATTTGACTAACATTGAAGTCTAGCAGCAATTATATTAGTTTCAGATGCTATTCTATGAAGATTATATTTATATTAAAAGGCATCGAGACACTATTACATTAGTTTTGCACGCTATAATATGAATATTACATTAGCATTAAAGGCCACAGGGAAGTTATTAGTTTTAGATGCTGAGGTATGGATTTAAATTAATAATGAAATTCAGAGGATAGATAATATGTTACTTTTACACTGTACAGTAAACATGTTATATTAATATTAAAGTTCAAACATCAGCTATTATGCTAGCCTTGGATACAATAATATGGATATCATATTTGGATATAAGGTTACAGGACATATATTACATTAGTTTAAACTGTTTAAGTAGAGATATTACAATAAATAAAGACTACATATCACATTTTATGTTAGGTTTTGATTCTATAGCATGGATAGTACATTAATAACAAAGGCCCAAGGTATCCACTGTATTAATTTAAGATGCTGTAATACAGATATTACATTACTATTAATAGTCATAGGGCAGCTATTCTATTTGCTTGAGATGTTAGGTATGGATATTATTTTTCTACAAAAGGATTCAGGTCAATTATTACAATAGTTTTGGATTTTATAGCATGGATATTGTATGAATATTAATAGTCGCAGGACAGCTATTATATTAATTTTAGATGCTATATTATGGATATTACATAAATATCAGAGGACACAGAACAGGTATTGTATTAATTTTAAAGAATGCAATACATTTATCATATTAACATTACAGGCCACAAGTCAACCCTTATACTAGTTTTAGTTCCTACAGCATGGATATAATATTAGTACTAAGGGCACAGGATATCGATGGTATTAAGATGTCATATTACAGATATTATATTAATGTTTAAGTCCACAGGGCACCTATTATATTAGGTAGACGTGCTATCATATTGGATATTAAGTTAACTTTAAAGAACACATGGCATCTATTATGCTAACATGAGAAGCTGTAGGATATATAATTTCAAGGTCACAGGCAGCTAATATATTAGTATGAGATCCTGTAATCTGGCTATTACAGCAATATCAAGGGTCACTGGTCAGCTATTACATCAGTTTAGTTATAGAGGCTATGTAATGAATATCACATAAGTATTAAGGGCTGCAGGGTAGTTATTATATTCACAATAGACATTTCAGTATGGACATCTTATTAGTATTAGAGGCAAATATATTGGATGTCTGTGTTATCAATGGACATTACATTAGTAGTAAAGGACACAGGGGCATCTATTAGATTAGATGAGATGAGACAGTTTGTATAGTACATTAATTTTAAGGTTCACAGGACCTTAGACTAAAATAGTACATTACGTATATAATACTACTGTAAAAGATAGTAAAGCAGCTATTATATTAGTATTGGATTCTATAGTATGGGTATTTAGTTCATATAAATGCCACAACACAGCTCTTATATTAATCTTTGATACTATGGAATGAATACTATAATACTTTTAAAGTCACAGGACAAATATTACATTAGTTTTAAATGGCACAGGATGGACATCTTTAGTATTAAAGACCAAGGAATATAATACCTATTCTATTAACTTTAGATTTTAGAGAATGGATATCATTAGTATTAAAGATCACGGAGCATCCATTATAGTATTTCGGTACCGCAGTGCATCTCAATTAGTATTGAAGGTCATATGGAAGCTATCATACTAGTTTTAGAGGTCACAATATGCATAATATATTAGTATGAAGGGCCACATAGCAGCTATAACAGCAGTTTTTGATGCTGTAGTATGGATATTATATTACCATTAAAGGTTACAGGACAACTACTATATTATTTTCTGGGAACACATTATTGCTATTAAAGTTAAAGGCCTCAGGGAAGTTATTATACTAGTTTTAGATGCTATGGTATGGATATCATATGCTTATCATAGACTACATGGAAGTTATTTTATTAGTTTTAGATGCTACACTATGGATATTATATTAGCACTAAGCCAAAAGCCAGGTATTATATTGAATTTAGATGCTCTAGTATAGACAGTACATTATTATTAAAGCTCACAGACCAGTTGTTAGAATAGTTTAAGATGCTATTATATTAGTTTTAGATTATATAGTATAGATATTATATTACTCTGAAAGGCCATGGGGCAGCTATTTTATCAAGTATAAATGCTCTACTCTGGAGATTATATTAGTATTAAGTCCACTGGAAAAATATTACATTAGCATTAGCTGCTACACTATGAATATTATATTAGTGTGAAATGCCACAGGCAGCTATTATATCAGTTTTAGATGCCACTTAACAGATACCATATTTATATGAAAGGCCACAGGACAGCAAATAAATGTATAAGATGCTATCATGTAGAGATTAATTCAATATTAAAGGCCATGGGATAGCTATTATATTAGTTTAATGTGCAATAGCACTGATATTTCATTGCCACAGAGATGCCATAAATTAGCTTTAGATGCTACAGTATGGATATTACCTTAGACTTAAGGGTCACTGGGCAGTTATTATAACAAACCCTTCATCCTTTTCATGGGGTGACACAATTCCCTTGACAGATGTGCTCCACTGGACAGGTAACTCCCAAACTCTCTTCTAAGTCCATTCCTGTTTTCTTTTTCATTTCTGTGTGTTTTCCTCCTCTTGTTCTTTTCTATGAGTAACACTTTCGTTTAGATTTTGAAAACATTTTGAGCCAGGTGTGGTGGTACACACCTATAATATGAGCTACTCTAGGAGGTTAAGGCAGGATGGTCACATGCTTGGGAAACCTGCCTGGGCAGCTTCATGACAAGTCTCAAAGTAAAAAGGGTTGGGGATGTTGCTCAGTGGTGGAGGGATCACTGAGAGTGTGAGGGAAGCCCTGGGGTCAAAACCCATCACCATAAAATAAAGTAAAACACTATTTTAAAATAACTACGATCTTCCAGGAAGTTGGTAAAATAATACATTTTGTATACTCTTCACCCAGTTTCCTTAAGTGGCATTGTTTTACATAACTAATACTAAACCTGGATATTGACAGTGCTGTGACTGGTTATGAAAGGGAAATGATCTTGTAAAAGCAAACTGGTTTTACCATATGTGTACTGACAGTGATTGGACGTGGCCTGGAATGAAAAGCAGGTCCTGATCTCACAATCTATAGGTAATTGTAATCCTGTTGATGTTACACTTCAGGTACCCTGAGAACAGAGATCTTAGGAAAGGAATAAATTTAAATATGTAGTTGGTATTTAAGGGAGGTTATGGCAATCACATCTTTTAAGCTAAAATATCAGAGGAATGAGACTAACACCCTCATCTTGCAGGCCTCGTGCTAGTTAATAAAATCAGGAGATGAAACACAGAAGAAAGAAAAACACCAGATGCAATGGGCAGGAGTTGGTGGTGTAGCTCAGTGGCAGAGAACTCACCTAGATCCTGTGATGCAGAGTTTGAGCCTCACCGCCTCATGAAAATAAGAGAATCATGTCCGTCCACAGATAAAAATAAATAAATAAATAAATAAATAAGAAAGTAAAAAATATATATATGTATAAATATATATGTATAAATATATATATAAAACATATATATATGTATAAATATATATATAAAACATCATTCTAAAAAATGCAATGGGCACATTTAATTGCCAGATGAAAGTTTTTTTTATAGAAATTTGTGTATTATTAATTAATTAATTTATTTTGGTACCAGGGATTGAACCCAGTGGTGCTTAACCACTAAGCCACACCCCAGCACTTTTTGCTACTTTATTTAGAGATAGGGTCTAAGTTGCTTAAGGCCTCACTTTGAACTTGTAAGCCTTCTGCCTCAGCCTCCCAAGCCACTGGGATTATAGGTGTGTGCCACCATACCCTGCCAGAAATAAGATTTTGAAATCATTCTCTAATCCAAAGAGTCAGGGCTCTTTGAAGAAGTGGCAGATACTAGAACCAAGAGAGTAAGTATAAAGCCAGGGTAACATTTAAGTATCAGAAAGAACTTTGGAACAAAACAAGAAAATATGCTAAAGAACAACAGGAGATGATGGAAAAAAAGATCCCAGTGGAAAGACCCCAAAGGTTAAACCAAGAATGAATTGAGAAAAGAGGAACTACATAATTGGATAATAAATAACAGCATAAGGTAACAACCCAATGTACACAGTGATACAAATAAGTAACTGAATAGATCAATAAATGGGTTGACTGGAAACCACTTGTGCAGAAGAATTTCAGATAATTGGGGCACACACTCAGCCATCGAGGAGGTGGAGTGAACTCCCTGTTTCTTATGTGCTGGGTGACTTCCTCCCGAAGATCATAATGTGGACACACAGAGACAGAAACTTCCCAATGAGAAACCTGAAAGGTCCTGCCTCACACAGGTGAGCATAGTCAGTACTAACAGGATATTCCCCTTTGGGGCCTGAGATCACAGAGATGCTGTCCACCTCTGTGACAGCATCTAATAGACCCATAGCCCCAGGATAAATATGAAAATAAAAAGTAAACCCCAATAGAGAACAATGTAAAAAGTACCTGAAAGGCTCTTCTCAATGTTATTAAGGTCATCAGAACAAGGAAGGTCTTAGAAACTGTTTGCCACAAAGAGAAGTCTATAGGGACAGGAACTGAATGTCATTTGGGATCCTGGATGGGGTCCTGGAACAGGAAGAGGCAGAACTAAGAAACCAAAGGAAATGCAACTGCACTTAGTGATAGCACATTAGTGTTTGTTCTTCATGACACCTTTTCTAGGACATTACCCATCTGAGACGGTGCACATAAATCATATCAAAAGAAAAACAAGGATGAGGCTACCTGGGAAATCTCTGCACTTTCTTTGCAATTTCTGTATAAAGATAAAAAACTACTCAAAAATAAATCCCTAAGACACAGTTATATGTTTTCAAATGCTTGGTTGTTTACACAATTATAATTGCTGCTAACTGACATTCTAACCAGTTCTATATTTTACTATTAATTCAAAAGTATTTTAACAGAAAATTAAATCATTTCATGTAATATATGATTCAAGATAGCACCACTTTTACAGGTTTTATGTTGAAATAAGAACACACGTACGTCAACTTATATTTTATGCAGTCCCTAGGTACTAGGTGCAGCTTCTAAAAACTTGACCACTTTGCACTAAAATAACATTTTAGAGACTATTTCAACTCATAACTGAACTTCTGCAACAGAGAGACTTTCACTGTGACTAGATCACTTATCCCAAAGAATTCTTGTCCTATTTTTATTTCTATTCATACTCTTTAGTAGTAATAGATTCAAATTGTTCATTTGACTAATAGTCAAAGAGAAGAAAAAGATAAACAGGATTGGCAACCACAGTGGATGATGCCTTGTGAGCAGAAGAGGTTAGATGGAAACCAGAGTCCATTGCCACCACGAAGCTCTGCAGTAAGTGAAGAAACTGAGGAAACATAGTCCACGGATGATCTTATATGCTGCTGTTGTAGAAAATTACTTTTCCCTTTAGAAATCACAAACCATTATTGGAGGCCGAAACACTTGAATGGTTCCAAATTCAGTTGAACTTCTAAGTGATTTTATTATCACTCTATTTGGTCATAAAATTTATGACAACTAAAAGATCTAGGTGCTGGGGATGCAGCTCAACAGAAGAGCATCTGTCTAACATGCAGGAGGCCCTGGGTCCAACCTTCAGCACCACAAAAGAAAAAAAAAAACTATGTCTTTTTTACATAAT
>JAHUXG010029550.1:0-26029 GCA_020740815.1 Sciurus niger
GCAAAGATTCATTGAAATCCATTCGTGAAACTTTCTCAGAAAAGCAACTTCAATTTCAGCCCGTTTCACAGTGCACGTTAGACTACTGCAAGAGAAATACATAAGGGGCTTGTTTGGAAAACCTGAAGAGAGAGAGCTCATATGTTGGGAGCAAGGAGGGCATGAGGAAAAGGGAATGTACCCCGAGTTTCTCCAAAATTGAGTCTTGCATTTGCTCAGAAAACGCATTTAAGTTACTGCCTAACAGTGCGTTCATAGGGAAAGCTCAATTCATGCAAAGCGAAACCGTTTGTTATAACAGAAGCACCATGCATGGAGGAACCACCACATCTGCGCAGCAAAGTGGGAATGTGGAGGGGAGATGATAGGCAAAGTTTCATTGAAATCCATTCGTGAAACTTTCTCAGAAAAGCAACTTCAATTTCAGCCCTTTTCACACTGCACGTTAGAATACTGCAAGAGCAATACATAAGGGGCTTGTTTGGAAAAGCTGAAGAGAGAGAGCTCAGATGTTGGCAGCAGAGTGGGAATGAAGAAAAGAGAAAGTACCCCGAGTTTCAGGAAAATTCAGTTGTGCATTTGCTCAGAAAAGGCATTTAAGTTACTGCCTAACAGTGCGTTCATAGGGAAAGCTCAATTCATGCAAAGCGAAATAGTTTGTTATAACAGATGCACCGTGCATGGTGGAACCACCACATCTGCGCAGCAAAGTGGGAATGTTGAGGGGAGATGATAGGCAAAGTTTCATTGACATCCATTCGTGAATCTTTCTCAGAAAAGCACCTTCAATTTCAGCCCTTTTCACACTGCACGTTAGACTACTGCAAGAGCAATACATAAGGGGCTTGTTTGGAAAACCTGAAGAGAGAGAGCTCAGATGTTGGCAGCAGAGAGGGAATGAAGAAAAGAGAAAGTACCCCGAGTTTCAGGAAAATTCAGTCGTGCGTTTGCTCAGAAAACGCATTTAAGTTACTGCCTAACAGTGCGTTCATAGGGAAAGCTCAATTCATGCAAAGCGAAACAGTTTGTTATAACAGAAGCACTGTGCATGGTGGAACCACCACATCTGCGCAGCAAAGTGGGAATGTGGAGGGGAGGTGATAGGCAAAGTTTCATTGAAAACCATTCGTGAAACTTTCTCAGAAAAGCAACTTCAATTTCAGCTCTTTTCACACTACACGTTAGACTACTGCAAGTGCAATACATAAGGGGCTTTTTTGGAAAACCTGAAGAGAGAGAGCTCAGATGTTGGCAGCAGAGTGGGAATGAAGAAAAGAGAAAGTACCCTGAGTTTCAGGAAAATTCAGTTGTGCATTTGCTCAGAAAAGGCATTTAAGTTACTGCCTAACAGTGCGTTCATAGGGAAAGCTCAATTCATGCAAAGCGAAACAGTTTGTTATAACAGAAGCACTGTGCATGGAGGAACCACCACATCTGCGCAGCAAAGTGGGAATATGTAGGGGAGATGATAGGCAAAGTTTCATTGAAATCCATTCGTGAAACTTTCTCAGAAAAGCAACTTCAATTTCAGCCCTTTTCACACTACACGTTAGACTACTGCAAGTGCAATACATAAGGGGCTTGTTTGGAAAACCTGAAGAGAGAGAGCTCAGATGTTGGCAGCAGAGTGGGAATGAAGAAAAGAGAAAGTACCCCGAGTTTTAGAAATATTCAGTCGTGAATTTGGTCAAAAACGCATTTAAGTTACTGCCTAACAGTGTGTTCATAGGAAAAGCTCAATTCATGCAAAGCGAAACAGTTTGTTATAACAGATGCACCGTGCATGGTGGAACCACCACATGTGCGCAGCAAAGTGGGAATGTTGAGGGGAGATGATAGGCAAAGTTTCATTGACATCCATTCGTGAATCTTTCTCAGAAAAGCACCTTCAATTTCAGCCCTTTTCACACTGCACGTTAGACTACTGGAAGAGCAATACATAAGGGGCTTGTTTGGAAAACCTGAAGATAGAGAGCTCAGATGTTGAGAGCAGAGTGGGAATGAAGAAAAGAGAAAGTACCCCGAGTTTCTCCAAAATTGAGTCGTGCATTTGCTCAGAAAAGGCATTTAAGTTACTACCTAACAGTGCGTTCATAGGGAAAGCTCAATTCATGCAAAGCGAAACAGTTTGTTATAACAGAAGCACCGTGCATGGAGGAACCACCACATCTGCTCAGCAAAGTGGGAATGTGGAGGGGAGATGATAGGCAAAGTTTCATTGAAATCCATTCGTGAAACTTTCTCAGAAAAGCAACTTCAATTTCAGCCCTTTTCACACTGCACGTTAGACTATGGCAAGAGCAATACATAAGGGGCTTGTTTGGAAAACCTGAAGAGAGAGAGCTCAGATGTTGGCAGCAGAGTGGGAATGAAGAAAAGAGAAAGTACCCCGAGTTTCAGGAAAATTCAGTCTTGCGTTTGCTCAGAAAACGCATTTAAGTTACTGCCTAACAGTGCGTTCATAGGGAAAGCTCAATTCATGCAAAGCGAAACAGTTTGTTATAACAGAAGCACCATGCATGGAGGAACCACCACATCTGCGCAGCAAAGTGGGAATGTGGAGGGGAGATGATAGGCAAAGTTTCATTGAAATCCATTCGTGAAACTTTCTCAGAAAAGCAACTTCAATTTCAGCCCTTTTCACACTGCACGTTAGACTACTGCAAGAGCAATACATAAGGGGCTTGTTTGGAAAAGCTGAAGAGAGAGAGCTCAGATGTTGACAGCAGAGTGGGAATGAAGAAAAGAGAAAGTACCCAGAGTTTCAGGAAAATTCAGTTGTGCATTTGCTCAGAAAAGGCATTTAAGTTACTGCCTAACAGTGCGTTCATAGGGAAAGCTCAATTCATGCAAAGCGAAACAGTTTGTTATAACAGAAGCACCGTGCATGGTGGAACCACCACATCTGCGCAGCAAAGTGGGAATGTGGAGGGGAGATGATAGGCAAAGTTTCATTGACATCCATTCGTGAAACTTTCTCAGAAAAGCAACTTCAATTTCAGCCCTTTTCACACTGCACGTTAGACTACTGCAAGAGCAATACATAAGGGGCTTGTTTGGAAAACCTGAAGAGAGAGAGCTCAGATGTTGAGAGCAGAGTGGGAATGAAGAAAAGAGAAAGTACCCCAAGTTTCAGGAAAATTCAGTCGTGCGTTTGCTTACAAAACGCATTTAAGTTACTGCCTAACAGTGCGTTCATAGGGAAAGCTCAATTCATGCAAAGCGAAACAGTTTGTTATAACAGAAGCACCGTGCATGGTGGAACCACCACATCTGCGCAGCAAAGTGGGAATGTGGAGGGGAGATGATAGGCAAAGTTTCATTGAAATCCATTCGTGAAACTGTCTCAGAAAAGCAGCTTCAATTTCAGCCCTTTTCACACTGCACGTTAGACTACTGCAAGAGCAATACATAAGGGGCTTGTTTGGAAAACCTGAAGATAGAGAGCTCAGATGTTGGCAGCAGAGTGGGAATGAAGAAAAGAGAAAGTACCCCGAGTTTCAGGAAAATTCAGTCGTGCATTTGCTCAGAAAACGCATTTAAGTTACTGACTAACAGTGCGTTCATAGGGAAAGCTCAATTCATGCAAAGCGAAACAGTTTGTTATAACAGAAGCACCGTGCATGGTTGAACCACCACATCTGCACAGCAAAGTGGGAATGTGGAGGGGAGATGATAGGCAAAGTTTCATTGAAATCCATTCGTGAAACTTTCTCAGAAAAGCAACTTCAATTTCAGCCCTTTTCACACTGCACGTTAGACTACTGCAAGAGCAATACATAAGAGGCTTGTTTGGAAAACCTGAAGAGAGAGAGCTCAGATGTTGGCAGCAGAGTGGGAATGAAGAAAAGAGAAAGTACCCCGAGTTTCACGAAAATTCAGTCGTGCATTTGCTCAGAAAACGCATTTAAGTTACTGCCTAACAGTGCGTTCATAGGGAAAGCTGAATTCATACAAAGCGAAACAGTTTGTTATTACAGAAGCACCGTGCATGGTGGAACCCTACATGCAGCAAAGCAGAATGTTGAGGGGAGATAAGTAGAGGCAAAAATTTCATTGACATCCATTCGTGAATCTTTCTCAGAAGAAAAAGCACCTTCAATTTCAATACTGCACACGTTAGACTACTGGAAGGCAGCCATAAGGGCTTGTTTGGAAAACCCTGAAGAGAAACAGATGGTGGCAGCAGAGTAGAATGAAGAAGAAAGTACCCCGAGTTTCAGGAAAATTCAGTTGTGCATTTGCTCAGAAAAGGCATTTAAGTTACTGCCTAACAGTGCGTTCATAGGGAAAGTTCAATTCATGCAAAGCGAAACAGTTTGTTATAACAGAAGCACTGTGCATGGAGGAACCACCACATCTGCGCAGCAAAGTGGGAATGTGGAGGGGAGATGATAGGCAAAGTTTCATTGAAATCCATTCGTGAAACTTTCTCAGAAAAGCAACTTCAATTTCAGCCCTTTTCACACTGCACGTTAGACTACTGCAAGAGCAATACATAAGGGGCTTGTTTGGAAAACCTGAAGATAGAGAGCTCAGATGTTGGCAGCAGAGTGGATATGAAGAAAAGAGAAAGTACCCCGAGTTTTAGAAATATTCAGTCGTGCATTTGGTCAAAAACGCATTTAAGTTACTGCCTAACAGTGTGTTCATAGGAAAAGCTCAATTCATGCAAAGCGAAACAGTTTGTTATAACAGATGCTCCGTGCATGGTGGAACCACCACATCTGCGCAGCAAAGCGGGAATGTTGAGGGGAGATGATAGGAAAAGTTTCATTGACATCCATTCGTGAATCTTTCTCAGAAAAGCACCTTCAATTTCAGCCCTTTTCACACTGCACGTTAGACTACTGGAAGAGAACTACATAAGGGGCTTGTTTGGAAAACCTGAAGAGAGAGAGCTCAGATGTTGAGAGCAGAGTGGGAATGAAGAAAAGAGAAAGTACCCCGAGTTTCAGGAAAATTCAGTTGTGCATTTGCTCAGAAAAGGCATTTAAGTTACTACCTAACAGTGCGTTCATAGGGAAAGCTCAATTCATGCAAAGCGAAACAGTTTGTTATAACAGAAGCACCGTGCCTGGAGGAACCACCACATCTGCGCAGCAAAGTGGGAATGTGGAGGGGAGATGATAGGCAAAGTTTCATTGAAATCCATTCGTGAGCTTTCTCCAGAAGCAACTTCAATTTCAGCCTTTTCACACCACGTTAGACTATTGCAAGAGCAATACATAGAGGCTTGTTTGGAAAACCTGAAGAGAGAGTTCAGATGTTGAGAGCAGAGTGGGAATGAAGAAAGAAAGTACCCCGAGTTTCAAGGAAAATTCAGTCGTGCGTTTGCTCCAGAAAACGCATTTAAGTTACTACCTAACAGTCGTTCATAGGGAAAGCTCAATTCATGCAAAAGCGAAACAGTTTGTTATAACAGAAGCACCATGCATGGAACCACCACATCTGCACAGTAAAGTGGGGTATGGAGGGAGATGATAGGCAAAAGTTTCATTGAAATCCATTCGTGAAACTTTCTCCAGAAAAGCAACTTCAATTTCAGCCCTTTCACACTGACGTTAGGCTACTGCAAGAGCAATACATAAGGGGCTTGTTTGGAAAACCTGAAGAGAGAGAGCTCAGATGTTGGCAGCAGAGTGGGAATGAAGAAAAGAGAAAGTACCCCGAGTTTCACGAAAATTCAGTCGTGCATTTGCTCAGAAAACTCATTTAAGTTACTGCCTAACAGTGCGTTCATAGGGAAAGCTGAATTCATGCAAAGCGAAACAGTTTGTTATAACAGAAGCACCGTGCATGGAGGAACCACCACATCTGCGCAGCAAAGTGGGAATGTGGAGGGTAGGTGATAGGCAAAGTTTCATTGAAATCCATTCATGAAACTTTCTCAGAAAAGCATCTTCAATTTCAGCACGTTTCACAGTGCACGTTAGACTACTGCAAGAGAAATACATAAGGGGCTTGTTTAAAACCTGAAGAGAGAGAGCTCAGATGTTGGGAGCAAGGAGGGCATGAGGAAAAGGGAATGTACCCCGAGTTTCACCAAAATTGAGTCGTGCATTTGCTCAGAAAACGCATTTAAGTTACTACCTAACAGTGCGTTCATAGGGAAAGCTCAATTCATGCAAAGCGAAACCGTTTGTTATAACAGAAGGACCATGCATGGAGGAACCACCACATCTGCGCAGCAAAAAGGGAATGTGGAGGGGAGATGATAGGCAAAGTTTCATTGAAATCCATTCGTGAAACTTTCTCAGAAAAGCAACTTCAATTTCAGCCCTTTTCACACTGCACGTTAGAATACTGCAAGAGCAATACATAAGGGGCTTGTTTGGAAAAGCTGAAGAGAGAGAGCTCAGATGTTGACAGCAGAGTGGGAATGAAGAAAAGAGAAAGTACCCCGAGTTTCAGGAAAATTCAGTTGTGCATTTACTCAGAAAAGGCATTTAAGTTACTGCCTAACAGTGCGTTCATAGGGAAAGCTCAATTCATGCAAAGCGAAACAGTTTGTTATAACAGAAGCACCGTGCATGGAGGAACCACCACATCTCCGCAGCAAAGTGGGAATGTGGAGGGGAGATGATAGGCAAAGTTTCATTGACATCCATTCGTGAATCTTTCTCAGAAAAGCACCTTCAATTTCAGCCCTTTTCACACTGCACGTTAGACTACTGGAAGAGCAATACATAAGGGGCTTGTTTGGAAAACCTGAAGAGAGAGAGCTGAGATGTTGGCAGCAGAGAGGGAATGAAGAAAAGAGAAAGTACCCCGAGTTTCAGGAAAATTCAGTCGTGCGTTTGCTCAGAAAACGCATTTAAGTTACTGCCTAACAGTGCGTTCATAGGGAAAGCTCAATTCATGCAAAGCGAAACAGTTTGTTATAACAGAAGCACTGTGCATGGTGGAACCACCACATCTGCACAGCAAAGTGGGAATGTTGAGGGGAGGTGATAGGCAAAGTTTCATTGAAAACCATTCGTGAAACTTTCTCAGAAAAGCAACTTCAATTTCAGCTCTTTTCACACTGCACGATAGACTACTGCAAGAGCAATACATAAGGGGCTTGTTTGGAAAACCTGAAGAGAGAGAGCTCAGATGTTGGCAGCAGAGTGGGAATGAAGAAAAGAGAAAGTACCCCGAGTTTCAGGAAAATTCAGTTGTACATTTGCTCAGAAAACGCATTTAAGTTACTGCCTAACAGTGCGTTCCTAGGGAAAGCTCAATTCATGCAAAGCGAAACAGTTTGTTATAACAGAAGCACCGTGCATGGTGGAACCACCACATCTGCGCAGCAAAGTGGGAATGTGGAGGGGAGGTGATAGGCAAAGTTTCATTGAAATCCATTTTTGAAACTTTCTCAGAAAAGCAACTTCAATGTCAGCTCTTTTCACACTACACGTTAGACTACTGCAAGTGCAATACATAAGGGGCTTGTTTGGAAAAGCTGAAGAGAGAGAGCTCAGATGTTGGCAGCAGAGTGGGAATGAAGAAAAGAGAAAGTACGCCGAGTTTCAGGAAAATTCAGTCGTGTATTTGGTCAAAAACGCATTTAAGTTACTGCCTAACAGTGTGTTCATAGGGAAAGCTCAATTCATGCAAAGCGAAACAGTTTTTTATAACAAAAGCACCGTGCATGATGGAACCACCACATCTGCGCAGCAAAGTGGGAATGTGGAGGGGAGATGATAGGCAAAGTTTCATTGAAATGCATTCGTGAAACTTTCCAAGAAAAGAAACTTCAATTTCAGCCCTTTACACACTGCACGTTAGACTACTGCAAGAGCAATACATAAGGGGCTTGTTTGGAAAACCTGAAGATAGAGAGCTCAGATGTTGGCAGCAGAGTGGGAGTGAAGAAAGAGAAAGTACCCCGAGTTTCACAAAAATTCAGTCGTGCATTTGCTCAGAAAACGCATTTAAGTTACTGCCTAACAGTGCGTTCATAGGGAAAGCTCAATTCATGCAAAGCGAAACAGTTTGTTATAACAGAAGCACCGTTCATGGAGGAACCACCACATCTGCTCAGCAAAGTGGGAATGTGGAGGGGAGATGATAGGCAAAGTTTCATTGAAATCCATTCGTGAAACTTTCTCAGAAAAGCAACTTCAATTTCAGCCCTTTTCACACTGCACGTTAGACTATGGCAAGAGCAATACATAAGGGGCTTGTTTGGAAATCCTGAAGAGAGAGAGCTCAGATGTTGGCAGCAGAGTGGGAATGAAGAAAAGAGAAAGTACCCCGAGTTTCAGGAAAATTCAGTCTTGCGTTTGCTCAGAAAACGCATTTAAGTTACTGCCTAACAGTGCGTTCATAGGGAAAGCTCAATTCATGCAAAGCGAAACAGTTTGTTATAACAGAAGCACCATGCATGGAGGAACCACCACGTCTGCGCAGCAAAGTGGGAATGTGGAGGGGAGATGATAGGCAAAGTTTCATTGAAATCCATTCGTGAAACTTTCTCAGAAAAGCAACTTCAATTTCAGACCTTTTCACACTGCATGTTAGACTACTGCAAGAGCAATACATAAGGGGCTTGTTTGGAAAAGCTGAAGAGAGAGAGCTCAGATGTTGACAGCAGAGTGGGAATGAAGAAAAGAGGAAGTACCCCGAGTTTCAGGAAAATTCAGTCGTGCATTTGCTCAGAAAAGGCATTTAAGTTACTGCCTAACAGTGTGTTCATAGGGAAAGCTCAATTCATGCAAAGCGAAACAGTTTGTTATAACAGAAGCACCGTGCATGGTGGAACCACCACATCTGCGCAACAAAGTGGGAATGTGGAGGGGAGGTGATAGTCAAAGTTTCATTGACATCCATTCGTGAAACTTTCTCAGAAAAGCAACTTCAATTTCAGCTCTTTTCACACTACACGTTAGACTACTGGAAGAGCAATACATAAGGGGCTTGTTTGGAAAACCTGAAGAGAGAGAGCTCAGATGTTGAGAGCAGAGTGGAAATGAAGAAAAGAGAAAGTACCCCGAGTTTCAGGAAAATTAAGTCGTGCGTTTGGTTAGAAAACGCATTTAAGTTACTGCCTAACAGTGCGTTCATAGGGAAAGCTCAATTCATGCAAAGCGAAACAGTTTGTTATAACAGAAGCACCGTGCATGGAGCAACCACCACATCTGCGCAGCAAAGTGGGAATGTGGAGGGGAGATGATAGGCAAAGTTTCATTGAAATCCATTCGTGAAACTTTCTCAGAAAAGCAACTTCAATTTCAGCCCGTTTCACAGTGCACGTTAGACTACTGCAAGAGAAATACATAAGGGACTTGTTTGGAAAACCTGAAGAGAGAGAGCTCAGATGGTCGCAGCAGAGTGGGAATGAAGAAAAGAGAAAGTATCCCGAGTTTCAAGAAAATTCAGTCGTGCATTTGCTCAGAAAACGCATTTAAGTTACTGCCTAACAGTGCGTTCATAGGGAAAGCTCAATTCATGCAAAGCGAAACCGTTTGTTATAACAGAAGCACCATGCATGGAGCAACCACCACATCTGCACAGCAAAGTGGGAATGTGGAGGGGAGATGATAGGCAAAGTTTCATTGAAATCCATTCGTGAAACTTTCTCATAAAAGCAACTTCAATTTCAGTCCTTTTCACACTGCACGTTAGACTACTGCAAGAACAATACATAAGGGGCTTGTTTGGAAAACCTGAAGAGAGAGAGCTCAGATGTTGACAGCAGAGTGGGAATGAAGAAAAGAGAAAGTACCCCGAGTTTCAGGAAAATTCAGTTGTGCATTAGCTCAGAAAAGGCATTTAAGTTACTGCCTAACAGTGCGTTCATAGGGAAAGCTCAATTCATGCAAAGCGAAACCGTTTGTTATAACAGAAGCACCATGCATGGAGGAACCAGCACATCTGCGCAGCAAAGTGGGAATGTGGAGGGGAGATGATAGGCAAAGTTTCATTGAAATCCATTCGTGAAACTTTCTCAGAAAAGCAACTTCAATTTCAGCCCTTTTCACACTGCACGTTAGACTACTGCAAGAGCAATACATAAGGGACTTGTTTGGAAAAACTAAAGATAGAGAGCTCAGATGTTGGCAGCAGAGTGGGAATGAAGAAAAGAGAAAGTACCCCGAGTTTCAGGAAAATTCAGTCGTGCATTTGCTCAGAAAACGCATTTAAGTTACTGCCTAACAGTGCGTTCTTAGGGAAAGCTCAATTCCTGCAAAGCGAAACAGTTTGTTATAACAGAAGCACCGTGCATGGAGGAACCACCACATCTGCGCAGCAAAGTGGGAATGTGGAGAGGAGATGATAGGCAAAGTTTCATTGAAATCCATTCATGAAACTTTCTCAGAAAAGCAACTTCAATTTCAGCCCTTTTCACACTGCACGTTAGACTACGGCAAGAGCAATACATAAGGGGCTTGTTTGGAAAAGCTGAAGAGAGAGAGCTCAGATGTTGACAGCAGAGTGGGAATGAAGAAAAGAGAAAGTACCCCGAGTTTCAGGAAAATTCAGTCCTGCATTTGCTCAGAAAAGGCATTTAAGTTACTACCTAACAGTGCGTTCATAGGGAAAGCTCAATTCATGCAAAGCGAAACAGTTTGTTATAACAGAAGCACCGTTCATGGTGGAACCACCACATCTGCGCAGCAAAGTGGGAATGTGGAGGGGAGATGATAGGCAAAGTTTCATTGAAATCCATTCGTGAAACTTTCTCAGAAAAGCAACTTCAATTTCAGCCCTTTTCACACTGCACGTTAGACTATTGCAAGAGCAATACATAAGGGGCTTGTTTGGAAAACCTGAAGAGAGAGAGTTCAGATGTTGAGAGCAGAGTGGGAATGAAGAAAAGAGAAAGTACCCCGAGTTTCAGGAAAATTCAGTCGTGCGTTTGCTCAGAAAAGGCATTTAAGTTACTGCCTAACAGTGCGTTCATAGGGAAAGCTCAATTCATGCAAAGCGAAACTGTTTGTTATAACAGAAGCACCATGCATGGAGGAACCACCACATCTGCGCAGCAAAGTGGGAATGTGGAGGGGAGATGATAGGCAAAGTTTCATTGAAATCATTCTGAAACTTTCTCAGAAAAGCAACTTCAATTTCAGCCCTTTTCACACTGCACGTTAGACTACTGCAAGAGCAATACATAAGGGGCTTGTTTGGAAAAGCTGAAGAGAGAGAGCTCAGATGTTGACAGCAGAGTGGGAATGAAGAAAAGAGAAAGTACCCTGAGTTTCAGGAAAATTCAGTTGTGCATTTGCTCAGAAAAGGCATTTAAGTTACTGCCTAACAGTGCGTTCATAGGGAAAGCTCAATTCATGCAAAGCAAAACAGTTTGTTATAACAGAAGCACCGTGCATGGAGGAACCACCACATCTGCGCAGCAAAGTGGGAATGTGGAGGAGAGGTGATAGGCAAAGTTTCATTGAAATCCATTCGTGAAACTTTCTCAGAAAAGCAACTTCAATTTCAGCCCGTTTCACAGTGCACGTTAGACTACTGCAAGACAAATGCATAAGGGGCTTGTTTGGAAAACCTGAAGAGAGAGAGCTCAGATGTTGGGAGCAAGGAGGGCATGAGGAAAAGGGAATGTACCCCGAGTTTCTCCAAAATTGAGTCGTGCTTTTGCTCAGAAAACGCATTTAAGTTACTGCCTAACAGTGCGTTCATAGGAAAAGCTCAATTCATGCAAAGCGAAACCGTTTGTTATAACAGAAGCACCATGCATGGAGGAACCACCACATCTGCGCAGCAAAGTGGGAATGTGGAGGGGAGATGATAGGCAAAGTTTCATTGAAATCCATTCGTGAAATTTTCTCAGAAAAGCAACTTCAATTTCAGCCCTTTTCACACTGCACGTTAGACTCCTGCAATAGCAATACATAAGGGGCTTGTTTGGAAAAGCTGAAGAGAGAGAGCTCAGATGTTGACAGCAGAGTGGGAATGAAGAAAAGAGAAAGTACCCCGAGTTTCAGGAAAATTCAGTTGTGCATTTGTTCAGAAAAGGCATTTAAGTTACTGCCTAACAGTGCGTTCATAGGGAAAGCTCAATTCATGCAAAGCGAAACAGTTTGTTATAACAGATGCACCGTGCATGGTTGCACCACCACATCTGCGCAGCAAAGTGGGAATGTTGAGGGGAGATGATAGGCAAAGTTTCATTGACATCCATTCGTGAATCTTTCTCAGAAAAGCACCTTCAATTTCAGCCCTTTTCACACTGCACGTTAGACTACTGGAAGAGCAATACATAAGGGGCTTGTTTGGAAAACCTGAAGAGAGAGAGCTCAGATGTAGGCAGCAGAGTGGGAATGAAGAAAGAGAAAGTACCCCGAGTTTCAGGAAAATTCAGTCGTGCATTTGCTCAGAAAACGCATTTTAGTTTCTCCCTAACAGTGCGTTCATAGGGAAAGCTCAATTCATGCAAAGCGAAACAGTTTGTTATAACAGAAGCACCGTGCATGGTGGAACCACCACATCGGCGCAGCAAAGTGGGAATGTGGAGGGGAGATGATAGGCAAAGTTTCATTGAAATCCATTCGTGAAACTTTCTCAGAAAAGCAACTTCAATTTCAGCCCGTTTCACAGTGCACGTTAGACTACTGCAAGAGAAATACATAAGGAGCTTGTTTGGAAAACCTGAAGAGAGAGAGCTCAGATGTTGGGAGCAAGGAGGGCATGAGGAAAAGGGAATGTACCCCGAGTTCCTCCAAAATTGAGTAGTGCATTTGCTCAGAAAACGCATTTAAGTTACTGCCTAACAGTGCGTTCATAGGGAAAGCTCAATTCATGCAAAGCAAAACCGTTTGTTATAACAGAAGCACCATGCATGGAGGAACCACCACATCTGCGCAGCAAAGTGGGAATGTGGAGGGGAGATGATAGGCAATGTTTCATTGAAATCCATTCGTGAAACTTTCTCAGAAAAGCAACTTCAATTTCAGCCCTTTTCACACTGCACGTTAGGATACTGAAAGACCAATACATAAGGGGCTTGTTTGGAAAACCTGAAGAGAGAGAGCTCATATGTTGGCAGCAGAGTGGGAATGAAGAAAAGAGAAAGTACCCCGAGTTTCAAGAAAATTCAGTCGTGCATTTGCTCAGAAAACGCATTTAAGTTACTGCCTAACAGTGCGTTCATAGGGAAAGCTCACTTCATGCAAAGCGAAACAGTTTGTGATAACAGAAGCACCGTGCATGGTGGAACCACCACATCTGCGCAGCAAAGTGGGAATGTGGAGGGGAGATGATAGGCAAAGTTTCATTGAAATCCATTCGTGAACTTTCTCAGAAAAGCAACTTCAATTTCAGCCCTTTTCACAGTGCACGTTAGACTACTGCAAGAGCAATTCATAAGGGGCTTGTTTGGAAAACCTGAAGAGAGAGAGCTCAGATGTTGGCAGCAGAGTGGGAATGAAGAAAAGAGAAAGTACCCCGAGTTTCACGAAAATTCAGCTGTGCATTTGCTCAGAAAACGCATTTAAGTTACTGCCTAACAGTGCGTTCATAGGGAAAGCTCACTTCATGCAAAGCGAAACAGTTTGTAATAACAGAAGCACCGTGCATGGTGGAACCACCACAGCTGCGCAGCAAAGTGGGAATGTGGAGGGGAGATGATAGGCAAAGTTTCATTGAAATCCATTCGTGAAACTGTCTCAGAAAAGCAACTTCAATTTCAGCCCTTTTCACACTGCACGTTAGACTACTGCAAGAGCAATACATAAGGGGCTTGTTTGGAAAACCTGAAGAGAGAGAGCTCAGATGTTGAGAGCAGAGTGGGAATGAAGAAAAGAGAAAGTACCCCGAGTTTCAGGAAAATTCAGTCGTGCGTTTGCTCAGAAAACGCATTTAAGTTACTGCCTAACAGTGCTTTCATAGGGAAAGCTCAATTCATGCAAAGCGAAACAGTTTGTTATAACAGAAGCACCGTGCATGGAGAAACCACCACATCTGCGCAGCAAAGTGGGAATGTGGAGGGGAGATGATAGGCAAAGTTTCATTGAAATCCATTCGTGAAACTTTCTCAGAAATGCAACTTCATTTTCAGCCCTTTTCAATCTGCACGTTAGAGACCTGCAACAGCCATACAAAAGGGGCTTGTACAGAAAACTTTGACGTAGACAACTCAGATGTTGGGAGCAGGGAGGGCAGGAGGAAAAGAGAATGTTCCCCGAGTTTCACCAAAATTGAGTCGTGCATTTGCTCAGAAAACGCATTGAAGTTACTGCTTAACAGTTCGTTCATAGGGAAAGCTCAATTCATGCAAATCGAAACAGTTTGATATAACAGAAGCACCGTGTATGGTGGAACCACCACATCTGAGCAGCAAAGTGGGAATGTGGAGGGGAGATGATAGGCAAAGTTTCATTGAAATCCATTCGTGAAACTTTCTCAGAAAAGCAACTTCAGGTTCAGCCCTTTTCACACTGCACGTTAGACTACTGCAAGAGCAATACATAAGGGGCTTGTTTGCAAAACCTGAAGCGAGAGAGTTCAGATGTTGGCAGCAGAGTGGGAATGAAGAAAAGAGAAAGTACCCCGAGTTTCAGGAAAATTCAGTCGTGCATTTGCTCAGAAAACGCATTTAAGTTACTGCCTAACAGTGCGTTCATAGGGAAAGCTCAATTCATGCAAAGCTAAACAGTTTGTTATAACAGAAGCACCGTGCATGGTGGAACCACCACATCTGCGCAGCCAAGTGGGAATGTGGAGGGGAGATGATAGGCAAAGTTTCATTGAAATCCATTCGTGAAACATTCTCAGAAAAGCAACTTCAAATTCAGCCCTTTTCAATCTGCACGTTAGAGACCTGCAACAGCAATACAAAAGGGGCTTGTACAGAAAACCTTGAGGTAGACAGCTGAGATGTTGGGAGCAGGGAGGGCATGAGTAAAAGAGAATGTTCCCCGAGTTTCACCAAAATTGAGTCGTGCATTTGCTCAGAAAACGCATTTAAGATACTGCCTAACAGTGCGTTCATAGGGAAAGCTCAATTCATGCAAAGCGAAACAGTTTGTTATAACCGAAGCACCGTGCATGGAGGAACCACCACATCTGCGCAGCAAAGTGGGAATGTGGAGGGGAGATGATAGGCAAAGTTTCATTGAAATCCATTCGTGAAACATTCTCAGAAAAGCAACTTCAATTTCAGCCCTTTTCAATCTGCACGTTAGAGACCTGCAACAGCAATACAAAAGGGGCTTGTACAGAAAACCTTGAGGTAGACAGATGAGATGTTGGGAGCAGGGAGGGCATGAGGAAAAGAGAATGTTCCCCGAGTTTCACCAAAATTGAGCCGTGCATTTGCTCAGAAAACGCATTTAAGTTACTGCCTAACAGTGCGTTCATAGGGAAAGCTCCATTCATGCAAAGCGAAACAGTTTGTTATAACAGAAGCACCGTGCATGGTGGAACCACCACGTCTGAGCAGAAAAGTGGGAATGTGGAGGGGAGATGATAGGCAAAGTTTCATTGAAATCCATTCGTGAAACTTTCTGAGAAAAGCAACTTCAATTTCAGCCCTTTTCACAATTCACGTTAGACTACTGCAAGAGCAATACATAAGGGGCTTGTTTGGAAAACCTGAAGAGAGAGAACTCAGATGTTGGCAGCAGAGTTGGAATGAAGAAAACAGAAAGTACCCCGAGTTTCAGGAAAACTCAGTCGTGCATTTGCTCAGAAAACGCATTTAAGTTACTGCCTAACAGTGCATTCATAGGGAAAGCTCAATTCATGCAAAGCGAAACAGTTTGTTATAACAGAAGCACCGTGCATGGAGGAACCACCACATCTGCGCAGCAAAGTGGGAATGTGGAGGGGAGATGATAGGCAAAGTTTCATTGAAATCCATTCGTGAAACTTTCTCAGAAAAGCAACTTCATTTTCAGCTCTTTTCAATCTGCTCGTTAGATACCTGCAACACCCATACAAAAGGGCTTCTACGAAAACCTTGAGGTAGACAACTCAGATGTTGGGAGCAGGGAGGGCATGAGGAAAAGATAATGTTCCCCGAGTTTCACCAAAATTGAGTCGTGCATTTGCTCAGAAAACGCATTTAAGTTACTGCCTAACAGTGCGTTCATAGGGAAAGCTCAATTCATGCAAATCAAAACAGTTTGTTATAACAGAAGCATCGTGCATGGTGGAACCACAACATCTGCGCAGCAAAGTGGAAGTGACGGGGAGATGGATAGGCAAAGTTTCATTGGAAATCCATTCGTGAAACTTGTCTCAGAAAACAACCTTCATTTCAACCTTTTCACACTGCACGTTAGGCTACTGCAAGAGCAATACATAAGGGGCTTGTTTGGAAAACCTGAAGAGAGAGAGCTCAGATGTTGGCAGCAGAGTGGGAATGAAGAAAAGAGAAAGTACCCCGAGTTTCACGAAATTCAGTCGTGCATTTGCTCAGAAAACGCATTTAAGTTACTGCCTAACAGTGCGTTCATAGGGAAAGCTCAATTCATGCAAAGCGAAACAGCTTGTTATAACTGAAGCACCGTGCCTGGTGGAACCACCACATCTGCGCAGCATAGTGGGAATGTGGAGGGGAGATGATAGGCAAAGTTTCATTGAAATCCATTCGTGAAACTTTCTCAGAAAAGCAACTTCAATTTCAGCCCTTTTCAATCTGCACGTTAGAGACCTGCAAGAGCAATACAAAAGGGGCTTGTACAGAAAACCTTGAGGTAGACAGCTGAGATGTTGGGAGCAGGGAGGGCATGAGGAAAAGAGAATGTTCCCCGAGTTTCAATCACCAAACGCGTTTGGTGTGAGGGGCCGGTGCGGAGTGTGGTGCCTCGAGAAAACGCATTTAAGTTACTGCCTACCAGTGCGTTCATAGGGAAAGCTCAATTCATGCAAAGCGAAACAGATTGTTATAACAGAAGCACTGTGCATGGTGGAACCACCACATCTGCGCAGCAAAGTGGGAATGTGGAGGGGAGGTGACAGGCAAAGTTTCATTGAAAACCATTCGTGAAACTTTCTCAGAAAAGCCAAGTCAATTCAGCCCTTTCACATGCACGTTAGAACTACGGGTGCTGGAGAGCTAAGTGCGCGTAAGTGTGGGCTTGGTGGGGTTCTTACAAATTCGCGTAACAGAGAGGTCAGATGTTGGCGAGAGTGTCTGTGTGTGTGATGATGGGTAGTGGCAAAGAGAAAGTACCCCGAGTTTCACCAAAATTGAGTCGTGCATTTGCTCATAAAACGCATTTAAGTTACTGCCTAACAGTGCGTTCATAGGGAAAGCTCAATTCATGCAAAGCGAAACAGTTTGTTATAACAGAAGCACCGTGCATGGTGGAACCACCACATCTGCGCAGCAAGTGGGAATGTGGAGGGGAGATGATAGGCAAAGTTTCATTGAAATCCATTCGTGAAACTTTCTCAGAAAAGCAACTTCAATTTCAGCCCTTTTTCAATCTGCCACGTTAGAGCCTGCAAGATCAATACACGGGGCTTGTACAGGAAACCTTGAGGTAGACAGCTCAGATGTTGGGAGCAGGGAGGGCATGAGGAAAAGAGAATGTTCCCCGAGGTTCACCAAAATTGTGTCGTGCATTTGCTCAGAAAACGCATTTAAGTTACTGCCTAACAGTGCGTTCATAGGGAAAGCTCAATTCATGCAAAGCGAAACAGTTTGTTATAACAGAAGCACCGTGCATGGTTGGAACCACCACATCTGCGCAGCAAAGTGGGAATGTGGAGGGGAGATGATAGGCAAAGATTCATTGAAATCCATTAGTGAAACTTTCTCAGAAAAGCAACTTCAATTTCAGCCCTTTTCACACTGCACGTTAGACTACTGCAAGAGCAATACATAAGGGGCTTGTTTGGAAAACCTGAAGAGAGAGAACTCAGATGTTGGCAGCAGAGTGGGAATGAAGAAAAGAGAAAGTACCCCGAGTTTCACGAAAATTCAGTCGTGCATTTTCTCAGAAAACGCATTTAACTTACAGCCTAACAGTGCGTTCATAGGAAAGCTCAATTCATGCAAAGCGAAACAGTTTGTTATAACAGAAGCACCGTGCATGGTGGAACCACCACATCTGCGCAGCAAAGTGGGAATGTGGAGGGGAGATGATAGGCAAAGTTTCATTGAAATCCATTCGTGAAACTTTCTCAGAAAAGCAACTTCAATTTCAGCCCTTTTCACAATTCACGTTAGACTACTGCAAGAGCAATACATAAGGGGCTTGTTTGGAAAACCTGAATAGAGAGAACTCAGATGTTGGCAGCAGAGTCGGAATGAAGAAAAGAGAAAGTACCCCGAGTTTCAGGAAAATTCTGTCGTGCATTTGCTCAGAAAATGCATTTTAGTTTCTGCCTAACAGTGCGTTCATAGGGAAAGCTCAATTCATGCAAAGCGAAACAGTTTGTTATAACAGAAGCACTGTGCATGGTGGAACAACCACATCTGCGCAGCAAAGTGGGAATGTGGAGGGGAGATGATAGGCAAAGTTTCATTGAAATCCATTCGTGAAACTTTCTCAGAAAAGCAACTTCATTTTCAGCCATTTTCAATCTGCTCGTTAGATACCTGCAACACCCATACAAAAGGGCTTGTACGGAAAACCTTGAGGTAGACAACTCAGATGTTGGGAGCAGGGAGGGCATGAGGAAAAGAGAATGTTCCCCGAGTTTCACCAAAATTGAGTCGTGCATTTGCCCAGAAAACGCATTTAAGTTACTGCTTAACAGTTCGTTCATAGGGAAAGCTCCATTCATGCAAATCGAAACAGTTGGTTATAACAGAAGCACCGTGCATGGTGGAACCACCACATCTGCGCAGCAAAGTGGGAATGTGGAGGGGAGATGATAGGCAAAGTTTCATTGAAATCCATTCGTGAAACTTTCTCAGAAAAGCAACTTCAATTTCAGCCCTTTTCACACTGCACGTTAGACTACTGCAAGAGCAATACATAAGGGGCTTGTTTGGAAAACCTGAAGAGAGAGAGCTCAGATGTTGGCAGCAGAGTGGGAATGAAGAAAGAGAAAGTACCCCGAGTTTCACGAAAATTCAGTCGTGCATTTGCTCAGAAAACGCATTTAAGTTACTGCCTAACAGTGCGTTCATAGGGAAAGCTCAATTCATGCAAAGCGAAACAGTTTGTTATAACAGAAGCACCGTGCATGGTGGAACCACCACATCTGCGCAGCAAAGTGGGAATGTGGAGGGGAGATGATAGGCAAAGTTTCATTGAAATCCATTCGTGAAACTTTCTCAGAAAAGCAACTTCATTTTCAGCCCTTTTCAATCTGCTCGTTAGATACCTGCAACACAATACAAAAGGGGCTTGTACGGAAAACCTTGAGGTAGACAACTCAGATGTTGGGAGCAGGGAGGGCATGAGGAAAAGAGAATGTTCCCCGAGTTTCACCAAAATTGAGTCGTGCATTTGCTCAGAAAACGCATTTAAGTTACTGCTTAACAGTTCGTTCATAGGGAAAGCTCAATTCATGCAAATCGAAAGAGTTTGATATAACAGAAGCACCGTGTATGGTGGAACCACCACATCTGCGCAGCAAAGTGGGAATGTGGAGGGGAGATGATAGGCAAAGTTTCATTGAAATCCATTCGTGAAACTTTCTCAGAAAAGCAACTTCAGTTTCAGCCCTTTTCACACTGCACGTTAGACTATTGCAAGAGCAATACATAAGGGGCTTGTTTGGAAAACCTGAAGAGAGAGAGTTCAGATGTTGGCAGCAGAGTGGGAATGAAGAAAAGAGAAAGTACCCCGAGTTTCAGGAAAATTCAGTCGTGCATTTGCTCAGAAAACGCATTTAAGTTACTGCCTAACAGTGCGTTCATAGGGAAAGCTCAATTCATGCAAAGCGAAACAGTTTGTTATAACAGAAGCACCGTGCATGGTGGAACCACCACATCTGCGCAGCAAAGTGGGAATGTGAGGGGAGATGATAGGCAAAGTTTCATTGAAATCCATTCGTGAAACTTTCTCAGAAAAGCAACTTCAATTTCAGCCCTTTTCAATCTGCACGTTAGAGACCTGCAACAGCAATACAAAAGGGGCTTGTACAGAAAACCTTGAGGTAGACAGCTCAGATGTTGGGAGCAGAGTGGGAATGAAGAAAAGAGAAAGTACCCTGAGTTTCACGAAAATTCAGTCGTGCATTTGCTCAGAAAACGCATTTAAGTTACTGCCTAACAGTGCGTTCATAGGGAAAGCTCAATTCATGCAAAGTGAAACAGTTTGTTATAACAGAAGCACCGTGCATGGTGGAACCACCACATCTGCGCAGCAAAGTGGGAATGTGGAGGGGAGATGATAAGCAAAGATTCATTGAAATCCATTCGTGAAACTTTCTCAGAAAAGCAACTTCAATTTCAGCCCCTTTCACACTGCACGTTAGACTACTGCAAGAGCAGTACATAAGGGGCTTGTTTGAAAAACCTGAAGAGAGAGAGCTCAGATGTTGGCAGCAGAGTGGGAATGAAGAAAAGAGAAAGTACCCCGAGTTTCACAAAAATTCAGCAGTGCATTTGCTCAGAAAACGCATTTAAGTTACTGCCTAACAGTGCGTTCATAGGGAAAGCTCAATTCATGCAAAGCGAAACAGTTTGTTATAACAGAAGCACCGTGCATGGTGGAACCACCACATCTGCGCAGCAAAGTGGGAATGTGGAGGGGAGATGATAGGCAAAGTTTCATTGAAATCAATTCGTGAAACATTCTCAGAAAAGCAACTTCAATTTCAGCCATTTTCACACTGCTCGTTAGACTACTACAAGAGCAATACATAAGGGGCTTGTTTGGAAAACCTGAAGAGAGAGAGCTCAGATGTTGGCAGCAGAGTGGGAATGAAGAAAAGAGAAAGTACCCCGAGTTTCACGAAAATTCAGTCGTGCATTTGCTCCGAAAACGCATTTAAGTTACTGCCTATCAGTGCGTTCATAGGGAAAGCTCAATTCATGCAAAGAGAAACAGTTTGTTATAACAGAAGCACCGTGCATGGTGGAACCACCACATCTGCGCAGCAAAGTGGGAATGTGGAGGGGAGATGATGGGCAAAGTTTCATTGAAATCCATTCGTGAAACTTTCTCAGAAAAGCAACTTCAATTTCAGCCCTTTTCACACTGCACGATAGACTACTGCAAGAGCAATACATAAGGGGCTTGTTTGGAAAACCTGAAGAGAGAGAGCTCAGATGTTGGCAGCAGAGTGGGAATGAAGAAAAGAGAAAGTACCCCGAGTTTCACGAAATTCAGTCTTCATTTGCTCAGAAAACGCATTTAAGTTACTGCCTAACAGTGCGTTCATAGGGAAAGCTCACTTCATGCAAAGCGAAAGAGTTTGTAATACAGAAGCACCGTGCATGGTGGAACCACCACATCTGCGCAGCAAAGTGGGAATGTGGAGGGGAGATGATAGGCAAAGTTTCATTGAAATCCATTCGTGAAACTTTCTCAGAAAAGCAACTTCAATTTCAGCCCTTTTCAATCTGCACGTTAGAGACTGCAACAGCAATACAAAAGGGCTTGTACAGAAAACCTTGAGGTAGACAGCTGAGATGTTGGGAGCAGGGAGGGCATGAGGAAAAGAGAATGTTCCCCGAGTTTCACCAAAATTGAGCCGTGCATTTGCTCAGAAAACGCATTTAAGTTACTGCCTAACAGTGCGTTCATAGGGAAAGCTCCATTCATGCAAAGCGAAACAGTTTGTTATAACAGAAGCACCGTGCATGGTGGAACCACCACGTCTGAGCAGCAAAGTGGGAATGTGGAGGGGAGATGATAGGCAAAGTTTCATTGAAATCCATTCGTGAAACTTTCTCAGAAAAGCAACTTCAATTTCAGCCCTTTTCACACTTCACGTTAGACTACTGCAAGAGCAATACATAAGGGGCTTGTTTGGAAAACCTGAAGAGAGAGAACTCAGATGTTGGCAGCAGAGTTGGAATGAAGAAAACAGAAAGTACCCCGAGTTTCAGGAAAACTCAGTCGTGCATTTGCCCAGAAAACGCATTTAAGTTACTGCCTAACAGTGCATTCATAGGGAAAGCTCAATTCATGCAAAGCGAAACAGTTTGTTATAACAGAAGCACCGTGCATGGAGGAACCACCACATCTGCGCAGCAAAGTGGGAATGTGGAGGGGAGATGATAGGCAAAGTTTCATTGAAATCCATTCGTGAAACTTTCTCAGAAAAGCAACTTCAATTTCAGCCCTTTTCACAATTCACGTTAGACTACTGCAAGAGCAATACATAAGGGGCTTGTTTGGAAAACCTGAATAGAGAGAACTCAGATGTTGGCAGCAGAGTCGGAATGAAGAAAAGAGAAAGTACCCCGAGTTTCAGGAAAATTCTGTCGTGCATTTTCTCAGAAAATGCATTTTAGTTTCTGCCTAACAGTGCGTTCATAGGGAAAGCTCAATTCATGCAAAGCGAAACAGTTTGTTACAGCAGAAGCACTGTGCATGGTGGAACCACCACATCTGCGCAGCAAAGTGGGAATGTGGAGGGGAGATGATATGCAAAGTTTCATTGAAATCCATTCGTGAAACTTTCTCAGAAAAGCAACTTCATTTTCAGCCCTTTTCAATCTGCTCGTTAGATACCTGCAACACCCATACAAAAGGGCTTCTACGGAAAACCTTGAGGTAGACAGCTGAGATGTTGGGAGCAGGGAGGGCATGAGGAAAAGAGAAAGTACCCCGAGTTTCACGAAAATTCAGTCGTGCATTTGCTCAGAAAACGCATTTAAGTTACTGCCTAACAGTGCGTTCATAGGGAAAGCTCAATTCATGCAAAGCGAAACAGTTTGTTATAACAGAAGCACCGTGCATGGAGGAACCACCACATCTGCGCAGCAAAGTGAGAATGTGGAGGGGAGATGTTAGGCAAAGTTTCATTGAAACCCATTCGTGAAACTTTCTCAGAAAAGCAACTTCAATTTCAGCCCTTTTCACACTGCACGTTAGACTACTGCAAGAGCAATACATAAGGGGCTTGTTTGCAAAACCTGAAGCGAGAGAGTTCAGATGTTGGCAGCAGAGTGGGAATGAAGAAAAGAGAAAGAACCCAGAGTTTCAGCAAAATTCAGTCGTGCATTTGCTCAGAAAACGAATTTAAGTTACTGCCTAACAGTGCGTTCATAGGGAAAGCTCAATTCATGCAAAGCGAAACAGTTTGTTATAACAGAAGCACCGTGCATGGAGGAACCACCACATCTGCGCAGCAAAGTGGGAATGTGGAGGGGAGATGATAGGCAAAGTTTCATTGAAATCCATTCGTGAAACTTTCTCAGAAAAGCAACTTCAATTTCAGCCCTTTTCAATCTGCACGTTAGAGACCTGCAAGAGCAATACAAAAGGGGCTTGTACAGAAAACCTTGAGGTAGACAGCTGAGATGTTGGGAGCAGGGAGGGCATGAGGAAAAGAGAATGTTCCCCGAGTTTCACCAAAATTGAGTCGTGCATTTGCTCAGAAAACGCATTTAAGTTACTGCCTAACAGTGCGCTCATAGGGAAAGCTCCATTCATGCAAAGCGAAACAGTTTGTTATAACAGAAGCACCGTGCATGGTGGAACCACCACGTCTGAGCAGCAAAGTGGGAATGTGGAGGGGAGATGATAGGCAAAGTTTCATTGAAATCCATTCGTGAAACTTTCTCAGAAAAGCAACTTCAATTTCAGCCCTTTTCACACTGCACGTTAGACTACTGCAAGAGCAATACATAAGGGGCTTGTTTGGAAAACCTGAAGAGAGAGAGCTCAGATGTTGGCAGCAGAGTGGGAATGAAGAAAACAGAAAGTACCCCGAGTTTCACGAAAATTCAGTCGTGCATTTGCTCAGAAAACGCATTTAAGTTACTGCCTAACAGTGCGATTCATAGGGAAAGCTCAATTCATGCAAAGCGAAACAGTTTGTTATAACAGAAGCACCGTGCATGGTGGAACCACCACATCTGCGAAGCAAAGTGGGAATGTGGAGGGGAGATGATAGGCAAAGTTTCATTGAAATCCATTCGTGAAACTTTCTCAGAAAAGCAACTTCAATTTCAGCCCTTTTCACACTGCACGTTAGACTACTGCAAGAGCAATACATAAGGGGCTTGTTTGGAAAACCTGAATAGAGAGAACTCAGATGTTGGCAGCAGAGTCGGAATGAAGAAAAGAGAAAGTACCCCGAGTTTCAGGAAAATTCTGTCGTGCATTTGCTCAGAAAATGCATTTTAGTTTCTGCCTAACAGTGCGTTCATAGGGAAAGCTCAATTCATGCAAAGCGAAACAGTTTTTTATAACAGAAGCACTGTGCATGGTGGAACAACCACATCTGCGCAGCAAAGTGGGAATGTGGATGGGGAGATGATAGGCAAAGTTTCATTGAAATCCATTCGTGAAACTTTCTCAGAAAAGCAACTTCATTTTCAGCCATTTTCAATCTGCTCGTTAGATACCTGCAACACCCATACAAAAGGGCTTGTACGGAAAACCTTGAGGTAGACAACTCAGATGTTGGGAGCAGGGAGGGCATGAGGAAAAGAGAATGTTCCCCGAGTTTCACCAAAATTGAGTCGTGCATTTGCCCAGAAAACGCATTTAAGTTACTGCTTAACAGTTCGTTCATAGGGAAAGCTCCATTCATGCAAATCGAAACAGTTTGTTATAACAGAAGCACCGTGCATGGTGGAACCACCACATCTGCGCAGCAAAGTGGGAATGTGGAGGGAGATGATAGGCAAAGTTTCATTGAAATCCATTCGTGAAACTTTCTCAGAAAAGCAACTTCAATTTCAGCCCTTTTCACACTGCACGTTAGACTACTGCAAGAGCAATACATAAGAGGCTTGTCCAGAAAACCTGAAGAGAGAGAGCTCAGATGTTGGCAGCAGAGTGGGAATGAAGTAAAGAGAAAGTACCCCGAGTTTCACGAAAATTCAGTCGTGCATTTGCTCAGAAAACGCATTTAAGTTACTGCCTAACAGTGCGTTCATAGGGAAAGCTCAATCCATGCAAAGCGAAACAGTTTGTTATAACAGAAGCACCGTGCATGGTGGAACCACCACATCTGCGCAGCAAAGTGGGAATGTGGAGGGGAGATGATAGGCAAAGTTTCATTGAAATCGATGACGTGAAACTTTCTCAGAAAAAAGCAACTTCAATTTCAGCCCTTTTCACGAATTCACGTTAGACTACTGCGACAATACATAAGGGGCTTGTTTGGAAAACCTGAATAGAGAACTCAGATTGGCAGCAAGTCGGAATGAAGAAAGAAAGCCCCAGTTTCAGGAAAATTCTGTCGTGCATTTGCTCAGAAAATGCATTTTAGTTTCTGCCTAACAGTGCGTTCATAGGGAAAGCTCAATTCATGCAAAGCGAAACAGTTTTTTATAACAGAAGCACTGTGCATGGTGGAACAACCACATCTGCGCAGCAAAGTGGGAATGTGGATGGGGAGATGATAGGCAAAGTTTCATTGAAATCCATTCGTGAAACTTTCTCAGAAAAGCAACTTCATTTTCAGCCATTTTCAATCTGCTCGTTAGATACCTGCAACACCCATACAAAAGGGCTTGTACGGAAAACCTTGAGGTAGACAACTCAGATGTTGGGAGCAGGGAGGGCATGAGGAAAAGAGAATGTTCCCCGAGTTTCACCAAAATTGAGTCGTGCATTTGCCCAGAAAACGCATTTAAGTTACTGCTTAACAGTTCGTTCATAGGGAAAGCTCCATTCATGCAAATCGAAACAGTTGGTTATAACAGAAGCACCGTGCATGGTGGAACCACCACATCTGCGCAGCAAAGTGGGAATGTGGAGGGGAGATGATAGGCAAAGTTTCATTGAAATCCATTCGTGAAACTTTCTCAGAAAAGCAACTTCAATTTCAGCCCTTTTCACACTGCACGTTAGACTACTGCAAGAGCAATACATAAGAGGCTTGTCCAGAAAACCTGAAGAGAGAGAGCTCAGATGTTGGCAGCAGAGTGGGAATGAAGTAAAGAGAAAGTACCCCGAGTTTCACGAAAATTCAGTCGTGCATTTGCTCAGAAAACGCATTTAAGTTACTGCCTAACAGTGCGCTCATAGGGAAAGCTCAATTCATGCAA
>JAHUXG010029551.1:0-14311 GCA_020740815.1 Sciurus niger
AGGCAAGCACTCTACCAACTGAGCTATACCCCCAGCACTCTACCAACTGAGCTATACCCCCAGCCCGAGATGCAACTCTTGATGAGACATGTGAAACCCATCTCTGGAGACCTTTCCCTCCTCATACCTGACACTTCAGTGTGCTCAGCAGCTGTTGCTCCTTTTCACTGACTGACTCTTCCAGCTGCTTCTCTGCCACTTGGCTTTGCTGCAGCTGGCTAAGAAGGTACAGCACCTAGCAAAAGACACGACCCACTGGGTAGTATTAAAGGAACCAGGGGAAATAAGAATTTGACCTAGTTCAAGCAGTGATCCAGGTGACTCCTTCCTGACTTAGAGGCAACCTGTTGTCTTTTTGCTCTTATGGCTTGAATAGCAATACTGTTTCTCAACACATTAATCTTGGAATTCAAGCCAGACGCTAAGAGCCATTGCCACTGGTAGGAGTGAACTCAGATACGTCACTTCTCTCTGTTTCAGGTTTCTTATTTGCAAAATTCAGAAAACAGCACATGCACTTTTGAAGGGCACTTCATTATTTAAACTAACTAAGGGCAATGACAATTCTGTGTCTGTTTCTAGCTTCTTTTTTTTTAACCTCTTAGAACATTCTGCACAGATTTTAATCATTGGAATGAATAATTGCTCAGAAAAGCAGTATTGCCTCAACTGGATATGATTTGGTAGTCAATATTCCTGTTTTCCAGTAAAAAGGTTTCATGAGCACAAACACAGGGTTTCTTGTGAGTTCATCGATCAAGAGACCGTTTCTGAGCAGCTTCTGAGCAAACATTTCTTAGTAAGTTAATCACAGTCTGGGGTCTTCACTCCTCATAATGGCACTGCCAGACACAATCATGTTAGCTCCTGCCTCTGCACATTTATGGACAGTGTCAGGACCTACTCCACCATCGACCTCTATATCCAAAGAAGGGAACTGGGTCCTCAACCTATGAACCTAGATATACATGAAGAAATAAGTGACTCCTTTGGCATCATATCTTCCATGAATTTCTGCCCTCCAAACCCAGGTTCCACTGTCATAACCAAGGCCATATCTATTTGATTAGCCCATGGTGCCAAATACTCAACTGTAGTTCCTGGTTTGATGGCAAGGCCTACCTTCATCCCATTTTCCCGGATGTCTTTAATCAGAGCCCCTGGGTTCTCAGCAGCCTCGAGATGAAAGGTATATTGACTGGCTCCTGCTACAGCCATTGGCTTTACCCACTGTTCCGGCATGTCAAAGAAAGGGTCCTGGCCTAGCTGCTTTCGGAGGCTTTCTACCACAGGGTGACCAAAGGTGATGTTGGGAACAAAATGCAAAAAACTGACCTCACTGCAGAGCAGGATGCATCCAGGTGCAGATAATCTGCCCCAGAGTCTAGCATCCGGAGGCACTCGGCCCCTAAATTGGCCAGGTCGCTGTTGAGGATGGACGGGCCAATCTTGCAGTCCGACGCCATGGTGCTGGCCCTGTAGTGCTAGTTACCCCACGAGTCCCGGCTAGACTAAAGCGTCGCCCCCATTCTCTTTCTAGCTTCTTGACTTGCCAGAATGTACCTTCTCTTGGTGCTGTTGCTCCATTCTGACCAGTTCAGCTTGTAACTCTGTCTCTATCTCAGCAAAACGATTTCGTTCCTCGTACAGCATCTTCTGCATGTCCACACAGCTGGCCTTGCTCTGTTTCAGGCTGCTTTCAAGCTTGCTGACCTGTATTTTGGAGGAGACCAGCTGGAAGGGATAAAAGAGATCAGTTTATTTGGAGAATGACCCACATTTCCCCATTCATTAGGCAGGAATCTGCTAGCTTTCTTTAAATGGTCTAAGGAAAGTGCCTCCATGTCCAATTCTGTTCTTATTTTTTCATGTCATATGGATTCTAAAGTGAATAGTAACATGACTACTATTCTGTTCCTAGGCCAAGAGTCCATATTTCTGTTGTGAGATGTATTTTAAGTCTGGAAGCCACTGCTAAAGTCATTTTATCTCTTACTCTGCCTCAAGGTCCAAATAAACCTAACATGAATAGTATGTAACAATTCTAAAATTCTGATATTAAAGAAGTTCTTCCTTAATTTTGAAGAGAAATTGACACGACACACCCTTATGTCCAATTCTGTCCTGTCTCAGAATGTCTGTGTTCACACGTCAGAACTTGTAGACACTTTAGCTGAGACTGCAGATCTGGCTCTTCAGGCTGGATTCATATCCTGTGCTGGCCTAGTTTTACATTCACTACTAGCCCAGATGGTGAACATCATAAATACCAGCGTTCACAAACCTAATCAGAATTTCTTAGTAGAACAAATCTGCTAACTTAACATGAAAATGTGTAAAGGGGGGGGCATTACTCTAACTTGTGGATTCAGATGGAGTTTATGCTTGTCTTGAGTGAAAAAATGCCTCAATCATCAGAGGTGATCAATTTTCATTCCTCTTGTGACAATGTAAGCTGATGTATTATTTTAAGGTCACTGAAGATGGCTTTTCCTTAAAATGAATCTTTATATGTCAAAAGATGCTTAGGTTTTCTCTTTTCAAGACTATATTTTAAAGTTTTTAATATATAGTTCATAGGTCTTTTAACAAGTAGTACAATATAAAAGTTTATCTTTAGCCAGTAGTCCACTAGGGCATTCTGGCCTTTTCCTAAAAGCAATAGTTAACATTTATTGAGCATTTGCTATATGCCAGGCATGATAAGTATCAATTTGTGAGTCATGTTATATTTTTGTTAGTGACTGGCCTCTATTTGCTTATATCAACTTTTATGCAATAAACTCTCTAATAGTAGTATCGCTGGGTTTTTTCCATAAAAAGTGGCAAGCAGTTGGGTGCAGTGATGCATGCCTGCAATCCCAGTGGCTTGGGAGGTTAAGGCAGGAGGATCGCAAGTTCAAAGCCAGCCTCTGCAACTTAGTGAGGCCCTATTTCAAAAATAAAAAATAAAAAGGGTTGGGGATGCGGCTCAGTGGTTAAGTACCCCTGGGTTCAATCCCCAGTACCAAAAAAAAAAAAAAAAATGCAAGAAAAAAAGTGGCAAGGACATGATGATAGTATTCCAAGCTAACTTCTTTCTTTCTATTTTGTGTTACTGGGTATTAAACCCAGTGATGCTCTAACACTGAGCTATATTTCTAGCCTCTTTTTAGTAGTTTTGACACAGGGTCTCTTACTAAGTTGCTGAGGCTGGCCTCCAATTTATGATCCTCCTGCCTCAGCCTCCTGAGATACTGGGATTACAGGCTTGTGCTACCACACCTGGTTCTAAGTTATCTTATTTCAACCTACCTAGCCAGATCCCTAATTGTTGGTAAGAAGAGTGATATTTACCTCTCCAGTTAAATATTTCAGGGCACACTTGGCTTCCAGAATTGTAGCAATATTCTCCCAGCGTTGTTTTGGTCTGTCTTCACTTTCTGCATCCAATAGCTTCTGCTGTAGGTCAGCAATCTGAGCACTCCTTCAGGGATAGAAACAGTCAGTTTTGTTGTGAAAAGCTTCAATATTGGGAAGAAGGACAACTCTGAGCAGAAACTTCAAAGCATTTTATGAATGGAGGTATCAGTTAAATAATCAATTAAATAATGACTGGTTAGAATTATACATAGTATCTCAAAATTCGTTACAAATGGACTCCAAGAAATTATCCAAATGGTTTTTATTTTATTAAATACTGGTTGAAATAAATGGGTCACATATAGAGAGACTTAGGAAGATTTATTCTGGTAAGGCCTTTGTTATAGTGGATTGACTGACTATATTATGACTTTATCATGAAGTCCTGTAAGTTTGGATGGTGTAATAATGGTCCACCCATGGAAGGAAAAGATTCAGGTTGGAAATCTGAAGGAAAATCTCAAAAGAATTGGTAGATACTCTTTGCTGGAATCAAATACCAAGCTGATACCTATGGCTGGTGTTATGGAAAGTTATTATTTATTTTGGTACTGGGGATTGAACCCAGGGGCACTTTACAATGGAGCCATATCCCTAGTCCTTTTTATTTTTTATTTTGATACAGTGTCTCACTAAGCTGCTGAGGCTGCCCCTGAACTTGCAATTTTCCTGCCTCAGCCTCCAGAGTCACTAGGATTATAGGCATGTGCCTCACGTCTGCAATGAGAGGTTGTTTTAAAATGCCTTCCACGGGACTGAGAGGTTTCTATGACTAGATACTCTGACCCTGTTTAGAACTTCCAGATACTTTCCAATCAAGTATGCCCTAGAACAAAGTCTATATAATATTTCAGTTTCATTAGTAACTTCCTTTTCAAATTTGCTGTTTCCAGTGAGAGGGAGAATACCAGCATGTGCTTAACTTGCAATACTATATTAGGTTCCTGTAAGGAATATGGGATAAAAGTAATCTAAGATGTTTGTTCTCAAATGTGGTGGTCTCAGGACCTTTCCCATTTAAAAAATAACATTGAGAACTTCTAAGAAACTCCCACAGGATATACCTATAGTTATTTATAGTATAAATTAAAACTGGGATAAATTTAAATATTAAATTCACTTAATTTTTTTTTTTATACCCAGGGCCTTGTGCATGCAAGGCAAGCACTCTACCGACTGAGCTATCTCCCCAGCCCCTTCACTTAAAATTTAAAAACCCATTACGTATAAAGATTTTACGAAAAATAACTATTTTTCAAGACAGAAGATTTAGCGAGAAGAGTGGAATTATTTTACTTTTTTGAAAATCTCTAATGTCTGGCTTAGTAGAAGACAATTGGATTCTCATATCTCCCTCTGCACTCAATCTTTTGTGACATGTTGTTCCAGTTAATGTAAATAAAGACAATCTGGTCTTACATGGATATGTAGTTTGAAAAAGGAGATGTAGTTTGAAAAAGGAGATGTATTTTGGCAGCCTTTTCAGATAATTGTGGATATTCTTCTTTAAGACTACACTAAAGCTCGACAAGTAGTAGTTCCTTAAAAGTTAATTGCAATGTGGAACCCAAAACTATTATTTTTTAGCTTTTTTTAAAAATTAAATTCATTTCAACTGCTACATAAAAACATAAAACCTATATATATATTAATGGGGTGCCATGTGATGATTTGAGACACACATATATTTTATAATAATTAATTCAGGTTAAACATAACTATTACCTCAAACATCTGTAATTTTTTATGGTGAAAACTTTCAAAATCCTGTCTTCCAGTTTTTTGAAATGTACAGTACATTATTGATATCTATAGTCGTCCTACTATGCATAGGATAGTTAGATAGGAGCAGGAAGCTCCTACCTAACTTAGTAATTTAGTACCCATTGATCAAGTGAAACTATTAATAAACTTTTTATATTTTCTTATATTAAATTCATATGGTAGCTGGGCATGGTGACACACACCTGTCATTCCAGTGACTCAGGAGGTTGAGGCAGGAGGATCTTAAAATAGAGGCCAGTCTCAGTAATTTAGTGAGACCCTGTCATTTGCTTATGGATGTGGAGGAAAATGTTTGACAATCAGCACTTAAAAAAACTAGTCCTAGGACTGGGTAAATAGCTCAGTTGGTAGAGTGCTTGCCTCACATGCACAAGGCCCTGGGTTCAATCCCCAGCACCAAAAAACAAAACAAAACAAAACAGAACAACAAAAAAAAACAAACCAGTCCTGGCAGGGCGCAGTCATGCGTGTCTGTAATCCCAGCACTAAGCAACTCAGTGAGACTCTGTCTCTAAATCAAATACATAATAGGGCTGGGGATGTGGTTCAGTGGTTGAATGCCCCTGAGTTCAATTCTGGGTAACACCCCCCCAAAAAAAAAAAACCCCAAACCAAATAACCCCCAAAAAATCCAGTCCTGATTTGTAGCTTCTGCCAGTTTCTGTTGTGTAAATAGTCTCACCATAAAAACCGAAACCTATCAATAGTTTGCCACATTCCAGAAATCTTAACGAATAATTCTAGTATATGATTGGGAGTAATTATTTCTACTTTATAGCAAGAATAATGCCATCTATTCTATCTGAATATCTCAACTGCATTCAGTGTAGCCCAAAGCAGAAACTCAAATGTTGAGTGACTTACAGATGTATCCAAGGTAAACAGCTAGTATACATAGCTAAAATCAAATTAAATGATCTCCAAGGACTTCTGGACAAGAAAATTTATTATTATTGCTTTTTATACTGAAGATTGAATACAGGGCACTTATTCCCTCATTCCTGTATTCATTATTCCCAGTTGTTATTTTATATTTTGTCTCAAGTTGCTTAGGGCCTCACTGAGTTGCTGAGGCTAGCTTTAAACTTGTGATCCTCCTGCCTCAGCCTTCCCAGCTACTGGGATTATAGGCATGCACTGCCATGGCCAGCTAAAATTCTATTATTTTAAGACACTACAAAGTCTGTTCCTTCTAGATTTCAAAAACTGCTTAAAAGACAATCATAGTGATTAGAAAGGCTATGTAGCATAATTTCTGGTCTTAGACTCAGGAGGGGAAGAGAGAATATTCATGGAGTATTTCTAATATGCCAAGTTCTGTATCATATACTTAATTTACTAATCTCACTTAATGCTCATGATAACCTTACTTTCACATTATATTACAGTATATCTATTTTGCTGATGATCACATTAGATTATATCTATTTTGCTGATGATCTCTAAAATTTTCCTCTTATGGTATTTCTCTTTTATGACCATTTCTTAGGTTTCTCTAAAATTCCATTGTTAGTTCTACATTTCAGATACTACTACATCAAAAATTGTGATATACTGCAAACGGCACGGGCTTTGGAATTAGTTAAAAGGGGGTTTTGAAGCCTAGCTCTTATATGCTAGTTATTATATTTATGGCAAATTTCTTAAGATGTTTGAACTTCATTTTAGATTTCTAAAGTGAGAATAATGATACTTACCTCATAGGGTATCAGAGGGACTGAATGAGAAAATTACCTAACATGTCTAGTAGAGTATTTGGTTCAATGCATTGTTACTGTCTCTTGTTTTTCCACTATCACAAAGCTCTTGAAAAACAAGCTTTTGAATCACTGAGTTGATAGGTTCTTATTTTTGATTCTAGGGATAAATTTTAAGCCTTGGAGATAGTCCTGTTACCTGAGTTCCATTTCAGTCTCCAGACTTTCAATCTGTTTTGTAATAGAATCTTCTGACTCTGAAACTTGACCACGCGTTTCAGCAAGTGAGAATGTGCGCCTCTGTAAAGAAAAATAGTAGGTATGAGGGTGAAGTTCTAAAAGGAAAAGTAATCCTCCAAAGCAGTGAGGATTTCTCAGGAATGTACAATCTAATTATTGAGAACATTTTTTCTTAAGGACACTTACCCGGAGTTTAAGAGGTGGATTCTCCCCAGATTCCTTTTTTTCTTTGAGTTGAGCCACATCCTGAGCCAGGATCTTTCTATCTTCAAGAAGGTCATTTAGATGGCGTTTGGCTTCCTCAGTACTAACCATAACCTCAATTTCATTTCCAAGCCAATTCTAGAAGGAAAATCAGTGATGTCTGTGTTAGGGATGAGGAATCACTGATACATGGGCAAGATTCAGCTCCAGAGTTAATTTCATTTGGACCAGAGCTCAAGTAACTAGAAGTGAGATTTCTATTTGTACCTATATTCACCAACAACACTAGTACATCTCAAAGAGCCTTAAGAGCAATATCCCAACAGGTCACAAGAAAGTGTTTTTCTACAGAAAACATTTTTCCAGATATCCTAGTATTTCTATGTGCCCTGTCCTTACTCTCTCCATTTCCTTCTTAACATTTAGTCTTTGCCATTTACTACTCAGGATATAGAATTGAAGACAATTTCTCTATTATCTATTCTATCTATCTATTCTTATGCAGTACCGGAGATTGAACTCAGGGTGCTTTACCACTGAGTCCCTCTCCTTTTTTTGGTACCAGGGATTGAACTCAGGGGAGCTTAACCACTGAGTCACATCCCCAGCCCTTTTTATTCATTTATTTATTTTTAAAATTTTGTGACAGGTGTTGATAAGTTCCTTAGGGCCTCGCTAAATTGCTGAGGCTGGTCTCAAACTTGTAATCCTCCTGCCTCAGTCTCCTGAGTCACTGGGATTACAGGCATACACCGCCATGCCAGGCCCTTTTAAATTTCTTTTAATTTTGAGACAGGATCTCACTAAGTTGATAAGGTTGGCTTCAAATTTGTAATTTCCTGACTCAGTCTTCTACATTGTTGGGATTTCAGGAGTTTGCCACCACACCTGACTCTAGTATCTCTTCCATTTAATAATTAGATACACTGTCTTAATCTTTAAAGTAGATGAAGGGAAACTGAAAGAAAGAAAACATAACTCGCTAAATTCATTTTTTTTAATTATTTATTTTTTGAGACAGGGTCTTGCTCTATTGCCCAGACTGGTTGCAAACTCCTGGGATTAAGTGATAATCCTCAAGCAGCTTCCTAAGTAGCTGGGACTACAGGCACATACCATTGCACCTGGTTCCAAATTCATTTTTAAAACAGTAACCTTGGGGGCTGGAGGGGTATATCAGTGGAACAGCATCCTTAGTATGCACAAGGCTATGGGTTTAATCACCAGCATTAAAAAAAACAAAACAAAGCAAAACAAAAAAAAAACAGTACATATTACTGAGAACATTTCTGTTTTGATGAAGATATACCATGCTAATAGTAATCAAAAGAAAGCTGGAGTGGCCATATTGATACCAGATGAAGTAGAACCCTTATGAAAGAGTACTATCACAGGGATTAAAATGACCATTTCATCACGACAAAGGGAACATCTTAATGTTTATGTACCTAAAAACAAAGCACCAAGATTTGTGAAATAAAACTATATATAAGTCAACAAAGAAGATAACAGAACCTATATTCTGCCTATAAGAAACACATTTTAACCATGAAGGTACAAATAAGTTAAAATAAAAAGGGTAAGAAAATACCACTTTAACACTAATGAAAAGAAAGCTGTAGGGGCTTTATTAATATCAGACAAAAGTAGATTTGGAACCAAAAACATTTCCAGAGATAACAAAGTTCATTTCATAATGATAAGGGGGTAAACTAATCCTAAATGTTTATGTCCCTAATAACAGAACTCCAAAACATATAAAGTTTTGAGTATCTTACATAATTTATTGAATCCTGTATTGAAAGCAAAAAACAAAATGACTATATGGATATAGGAGATAAACATGTGTGTTTTGTAGACATGATGGGATATGAAGACACCTAACACAACATCTAAAAATTGTTGCCAAGAGAGTATCCTATAGAGTATGGGTCATTTACATTTGTGATCACATGGCTATATGAAAGCTGCAGCTTGCTGCTGCTGCCTAGTATCATGAAGAATATCCCACTGGAGCACTTGCCTAGCATGCATGAGGTCCTTGGTTCAATCCCCAGTACTACAAAAAAGAAAAAAATATCCTATTGTGTATCTCTAGCCTGTGAAAAGATCAAATCCAAAATTCAAAGTAGTTTATAGTGAATATATGTCACTTTCACACAATTGAAAAATAAAAAACTCCTAAGCTGAGTCAGGAACTGGTTATATTGCTGAATTCAACAAGACATAAGAAGAATGATGTATCACGATCAAATGGAGTTTATCCAAGAAATGCAAGGCTGATTCCACATTTGAAGATCATTCAAAATAATTCACCAAATCAACAAATTAGAGACAAAATTATTTGCAAAATTTAGTATTGATTCATGGGGGCTGGTGGTATAGCTCAGTGGGATAGTGCTTGCCTAGCATGTGCAAGACCCAGAGTTCCATCCCCAGCAAAATAAAAAAAAAAATCAATTCGTGATAAAACTTATTGCAGACTAATAATAGATAAGAATTTCCTTAAAGGGCATCTGTGAAAAACCTTAGTATGCACAAGGCTATGGGTTTAATGACTACCTATATTTACAGAGATCTGTGAGTTTTTTAGTAGCAGATTTATTAATATGATGATTAATTTTAGGTGTAAACTTGACTGGATTAAGTCATACCTAGAGAAGAAGTAAAGCATTATTCTGGGGTATGTCTGTGAGGATGTTTCCAGAGGAAACTGGTATGTGAGTAGATGGACTAAGTGAGTAAGATCCACACTCAATGTGAGTAGGCACCATTCAATTGGTTAGGGTTCAAGACAGAACAGAAAAGGCAGGGGAAGGATCATTTATTCTTTCTCCTGGAAGTGGGACACTCTTTCCTGAGCTTGGAAATGAGGACTCCATGCTCTCTGGCCTTTGGCCATGGAGTGAGAAGTTACACCACTGACTTCCCTAGTTCTGAGGCCTTCAGACTTGGACTGAGCCATGCTACTGGCATCCCTGAATTTCCAGCCTGTGGATGATGAACTGTTGGGGAACTTCTCAGACTCCAAAATAATGTAAGCCAATTCTCCTAGTAAATTCCCTCACATGTCTACAAGTAGCCTATTCATTCTGTATCTCTGAAAAACCCTAATACAATTTATATTTGCCAAACAAAGGGGAAAAAAACCCTAAAATATCCTTCAATATGTGAATGATGAACAAACTGTGATACATCCATACACTGGAATACTAATCAGAAAAATCAAATAATATGGCACAAAGTAATGATACAAATAACATCACAGATGAATCTCAGATGCATTATACTAAGTGAAAGAAGCCATATTATATTTCTATTTATGATGCTCATATGAAGGGAAAACGATTATGACAGAATGCAGATTAGTGTGTGCTAAGTACCAGGAATATAGAAAAAAGTTGACTAGAAAGAAGAAGAGAAGTTGACTATTCAAATTGATAAGATGACTATTCTATATTTTGATTGTAGTGGTAGTTACACAACAGTACATGTTGTCGAAATTCACAGATCTGTATAACAAAAATTTTATTGTATGTCAGTTATGCCTTAATAAAATAAGGGAAAAATCAGTGCCACTTGCTACACTAACAGACTAAAAACAAACCAACCATAAGATCATTTTAATGATACAGAAAACTTTTCTAAAAAATTCTATCACTTATTTGTGATTAAAACTTTATTTAGCAAGCCAGGAATAGATAGGAACTTCTTTAACCTGACAATGGACATATAAAAACCTATAGCTAGTATCTTACTTAATGATGAAAGATTAAATGCTTTTTCCCTAAGATTGGGAACAAAGCAAGAATGTCTCCTTTTACCTATTCTATTTGATATTGTATTGGAGGTTTCAGCAAGTGCAATAAGGCAAGACAAAGTGCTTTTAAAAAGGCATACAGAGTGGAAAATAAAAAATAAAATTGTTCTTCTTTTCAGTTGAAATGATTGTTTAAGTAGAAAATCCAAAGGACTCTACAGAAAAGCTATGATATAAGATCCAAGATGGCAGACTAGATCCAAGATGCATTCCTTGTTGCTCCATAACTCAGGTTTCAAGCAGAGGAATCTTTCTCTGTGAGGCAGTCTTTGCTGCTCATCTATCCCCTGCTGTTTACCCCTTTGTTCACTGAGATAACCTGCCATCTGCCAGCATATCACCTACTTTTTGAGTGCAGATTGCTCACTGACTGCCACCTATCATTTACCATTTGCCTGTTTGCCTGCCTCTTGCCTGCCCATCTCCTGCCTTTCACCTACCCATAACCGACTGCCCAAGATCCACCTAGATAGTCCATCAGTAGCCTGCAGACTACCCACAGACTACCAGCAGATTGCCTGCTACCTGCTATTGCCTGTAAGTACATTGTCATAGTACACGCAGGTTAGGTTATATGCGGCTGCCACCATTTTGGTACAACAGCCAGGACCCCCAGCCCAACTGACCATGCCACACCTCCAGGACCCCTCACCATCACTGACCTTGCCCCACTTCCAGGACCTCCAGCCCCATCTGTGCCCCACCCTGTGGTTCCCCATTTGCCAACATGTTTGGAAACCAGTGCAGCCATCTTGGATTATCCTGGAAGTGGAAACCACAATCTTTTGGTGGGACAAATTTGATCCCGGGACACCTGCTGGAGACTGGAGGCTCATTGTCAGATACCTCTCATGCACCAGGCTACTGAAGACTAGGAGGTTTGAATAGTACATGACTGTTACAGTGTAGATTTTTTTTCTCCTTTCTGAAAATTATTAAGTTTCTATTTCTTTATTTTTTTCACTCTCTCTATTTTCCTTTTGTTTACCTGTTCCCTCAGAGTCTCTTTCTCCCTTTTCTCATGCTAACAACCAACTTCTTTTGATTCTGCTTTCATTCTTCCTATGATCTAGTATTTCTATATACTCTTCCATTATCCCATTAACAGGTACATCCTACACCCCTCCCCATCCTCTTTGTCCAGCATTAGAAACTGTAGACATCGTTCCAAATATATTGGTTATACTGTAGAAAATAATGTAAATCATACTCTCTGTTTATTATGACAAAACTGTTAATGTCTTCATAGGTACTATTTGGTATAGGGCTGCATATTGTCTGTACTGTGTGCTGCTAATATTGATCTCCCTCTTAAAGAAGAGGTTTTGGAAACCTGCAGGGTCACTATAAGTCTTAGGGGGGTAAACTTCAATATCCCAGATCTGCACTGCTAGAGGGGAAGTTATGTGAACAACATGAAAAACCAAGGGAAGAAAGTGTTCTAAACAAACCAAGATTCTATATTAATAGAATCCAATGACAGTGTTGTAGAAGAAATGTCAGAAAAGGAGTACAGATTATGCATAATTAAAATGATATGCGAAGCAAAGAATGAGATAACAGAGCAAATGCAGGCAATGAATGATCTCTGCAATAAACAGTTAAAAGAGCAACTGCAGGAAGCAAAAGATCATTTCAACAAGGAGACAGAGATTCTGGAAACAAACAAACAAACAGAAATCCTTGAAATGAAGGGAACAAGAAACTAAATAAAAAACTCAATGGAAAGCATCACCAACAGAGTAGATTACTTGGAAGACAGAACCTCAGACAATGAAGACAAAATATTTAATCTTGAAAATAATGTTGACCAAACAGAAAAGATGGTAAGAAATCATGAACGGAACCTCCAAGAACTATGGGATATCATGAAAAGACCAAATTTAAGAATTATTGGGATTGAGGAAGGCACAGATGCACACTAAGGCATATTATAATGAAAATGCCTAACATCCAAAATAAAGATAGAATTTTAAAGGCTGTGAGACAAAAGCATCAAATTACATATAGGGGGAAACCCAATAAAGATATCAGAATATATCTCAGCCCAGATCCTAAAAGCTAGAAAGGCCTGGAAAAACATATTTCAAACTCTGAAAGAACATGATTGCCAACCAAGAATCTTATACCCAGCAAAACTAACATTCTGATTTGGAGACAAAACAAAATCATTTCCATACCCTAAAGGAAAAGTCAATCAAAGGAGAAACCAAGTCAAGTTAAAAATCAAAATAAGCTCAAATGACTGGGAATACAGATCATATCTCAAAAATAACCCTGAATGTTAATGGCCTAAACTCATCAATGAAAAGACACAGTCTCGCAGAATGGATTAGAAAGAAAGACCCAACAATATGCAGCCTTCAAGAGACTCATCTCATAGAAAAAGACATCCAGAAACTAAAGGTGAGGGATTAGAAAAAACATACCACGCACATGGACTCAATAAAAAAAGTGGGGGTTTCCATCCTATATCAGATAAAGCAGACTCAAGCCAAAGTTAGTCAAAGGGATAAAGACATTTCATACTACTTAAGTGAACCATAAATCAGGAAGACATAACGATCATAAATACTTATGCCCCAAAAAACGGCACATCCATGTATGTCAAACAAATCCTTCTCAATTCCAGGAACCAAATAGAGTACAACACAATAATTCTGGGTTTCTTTAACACACTACTGTCACCACTGGATAGATCTTCCAAATAAAAACTGAACAAAGAAACCACAGAACTCAATAACACAATCAATAACTTAGACTTAACAGACATATATAGAATATTCCATCCATCAATGAGGAAATACACTTTCTTCTTAGCAGCACATGGATCCTTCTTTAAAACAGACCATATGTTATACCACAAAGCAGCACTTAGTTAATACAAAAAATAGAGTTACTACCTTGTATTCTATCAGATCATAATGGAATGAAAATAGAAATCAATGATAAAATAAAAAACAGAAACTATTCCAACACCTGGATACTAAATAATATGCTATTGAATGAAGCATGGATAACAGAAAACATCAGGAAGGAGATAAAAAATTCTTAGAGGTAAATGAGAATGATGATACAACATATCAAAATCTCTGTGACACTATGAAAGTAGTACTAAGAAGAAAATTCATTGCATGGACGGCATTCAAGAAAAGAGTAAAAA